>CM076584.1:592805045-593041520 GCA_034641835.2 Pinus albicaulis | reverse complement strand
TCTAAGCTAACAGTGCTGTCTCTTTATATAAATACGACGGCGGAGATGTCCAAGTGACAAGGTAAATAAAGCAGCGATCCCTCAGGATCTTCGATCCTGAGGGATTCGCCAAACTGTTAACTCTTCATCCTGTCTTTTCTTTTGCGCTGAGCTGGTGTCCTCTCCTTATTTTCCGAGCCGATTTTCTTTGATCTGTTTCTCTTTGTTTGCGTTCGGTTCTCGTCCAGAGAGACAGCAGTTAGCTCCACTTTGTCCTTTCCTTTGGAGCGGCAACTCTTCGTTTTCTCCTTTTCCTGTATAGAAAATAACCATTATCAGTGGCTAAGTTATACACATCAATTCTCACATGTTTTGTTATAGTTCCTTATTACTTTTTAAATTCATGATACAAAAGGTTCACAAATTCTATTAAAAAGCCACTGAAATAATCATCAAAAGCATACCTTTTTAGTACTCCACACACCCCCCTGCTTACCTTGTTTCATGTCCTCATGAAAACATTGTAATTGACATGTAATGCAGTGAGAGAGTATGCTGGAGAAGGAGTCTCATGCGGAGGCCTACAACCATGTTGAGTGATTAAATAGTCAAAGAACTGACCTGCTTGCCCCTCAGGCATATCATACAGAGCCTGGTATCCGGGTGCAGGGTGCCAAATAATTGGAGCGCGAAATCTATATCCTAACCAGGATGACCCTGCTTTCAGAATGCTCTGGCCATAGAGGTTCAAACGGTCAGCAGCTAACTCAAAGTTATCATACTTAAATGGTTCTCTGAGCTGGATGTTTGGATCAGAGATTCGATATCAAAATTTGGCTGCATTAATGGCCAAGTCTTTGATGGAAAGGAAATACTCTAAACTCTCTCGAATGAGTGCCTCATGCATGGGTCCTAATGTTTCAATGACACCCGGAGTCCTTATATGGTTTATATGAGCTTTCCATAACTGTACTGGGTTCCTAGGCTCAGCCCTAACTCGTAAATCTAGGCCATTTTCCTGACTCTGGAAAGTATCATAGGCTTTGAGCCACTTAATCTGATTAACCCCGAATGAAATGAATGCTTGGAATTGGATATCTCCAATGGAAGGGCCAGGGTTCAATTCAGTCTCCTGACTTAGCACAAGGTCGTGCAAATAAAGTTCACACAACAATCTCTGGACTTTCATTCCATAATGTTTACAGCTGTCTATAAAATCATTGACAGTGTTGATTTGTATAGGGGTGCCTGCTTTAACAGCTTTTATTTGTAATTGTAAATACCGTTCTAATAAAAACAGAGCATAGTTTTTGGCAGGGGCCCTACATGCTAAAACATTATTGTATAAAGAACACAAGTCATTCATCTGTTTGATAACAATATCTAGTCTACAAGTTACCTGTGCAACTTCCTCTTGTTCCTTCATCCACCCTTCAAAGGCCTGGCTTTTAGATTGACTGACGTCCCTTAGTTGCTACTGCAACTCTTCATATTTTTCTCGGGGAACCGTTTGCTCTTTAAGTTGCTCAGCTTCTTGCTGTGCTTGCTTCATCATCTTGTGCAAGGATTTTGTCTTCGGATCTTTTTTCCATAGGTCAGTGGAGGCCGGGAGTTTTACCTGAACTTTCTTGTTATGCTGTTTGGAGTTCAGAACCCTTATTACCCCTGAGGGTGGTGCCTCTGTCTGAATTTTCTTATCATCCTTTTCTGTTTTAACATGAACATCCGTTTGTTCCCGATCCTCAGCATCATGTGGAACGGCAGCTGGATCCTCAGGGTTTTGGACAGTAGGCCGTTTGTTGGCCCTCTTTTTCCTCTTTACCTTCTGGTTCTTTTTCAGAATCCTAATTTGTTGCCTGAGCTGGGTTATCGTATTTAACAATTTAGTCCGTTCTTTCCGCAACTTCTTAATTTCCATCGTTTCATTTGAAGGAACAACAGTCTGTCGATGGTGGACTGGATCATGACCAGTTGCTAAATCTTCCTCTTGGGGTTCTTCCTCACTGCTCTGCTCCGGCTGTTCTGGGGTATGCACCTCAACTGGTTCTGTTTCTTCCTGAGCAAATGTTGTTTCTGCTCCTACCTCCTCTAAAATTTCCTCTTGTGACTTGGGAACAGAGTGTTCCCGTTCAGTATTTTCCTCCTCTTCATCATGAACAGGCATGTTTTCTTCTTGGGGTTTGTCGTGAGGGTCCTCTGAACTAGAAGGTTGACCATACTTACTCATATTGGCTAGGATGGCGGCCAAGTCATCTTCTCTCACTAGGTCTTGTAATGGGCTATCTTCCTGCTGTTCTATTTCTTCCTCCTGTTCAGCTTCTGCCCCCTCTTCGGATTGTTCGTCCTCAATTACCACCGGTTGGCTGGCGCTTTCCTGGAGTTTTTCCAGTCTTCCTCTTATCCGAGCCAACCGGGCTGATTTTCTGGGCTTATCTATGCTTCCTCTCATCCGGGCTAACCGAGCTGATTTTCTGGGTTCCTCCGATTGCTCGGGTGGATCAACGGCATGCTTGCGCTTTGCCGATTCTTGGCGTGTCTCTGGTTGTTGTGATGTACTGGCAACATTTTCTCTGCGTTTTGCCGGTTGTTCTGGTGGGCTTATAGAATGTCTACGTTTCGGGGATGGCTCTGCCACTCCCCCCTCAATCATTGCAATGAGCTCTTCCCAGCTGCTCTGCTGCTGGGTAAGACCATAACTAACAACAAGTCGAATCAACCCATGGTGACTAACAATTGCCTCTACGTGCTGTGCCTTTTTCATACTTTGTGCAACATCATGCAGTAACGAGTTTAGGAGTGCCGGTAAATTCACAGAGCATTTCTGTTTTAGAACAGCTAAAAGTTTAAGGTGTCGTGGTCTTACCACGTCTTTTCTTCCTTCGCAAGTAATATAACTCTGCACCGTTCTTGCTAGCTCCGTCCAGGGTTCACCTAGGGTTGCTGGCAGAACTCCCTTCCCTTTAATTGTCAAATTCTGGCCTTCGTCCTGGAACAGTTCCATGACCTTCTGTAATCGTTCCTTTTTTAATGTCCATACCGGTCCAATGGCTGGTAGTCCTGAAACTTCTGCAATTATGGCATCAGTGACCGCTATCCGTTTCCCTCTTACTGTGGAGTGGTCATCTTGTAAATTCTGCAAAAATTCCATTGCTACTGTTTCATTAGCTTCCTGTAGGCGATTGAAATAACTCAACCATCCTGCCCTTTCCAGGATCTCCCGGGCAGCAGCGGAGATCGTCAGCTGTTGAGGCTCACTTCGAATTGCCCTTCCTCCCATGATTTCACTGTGAATTCTAAATGGAACAGCAAAAACGTTTTCGGTTTGAAACACAGAGAGGGTGGTAATCGCAAGGTTTCGAGAAAGAAAACACAGAGTATGCAATAGTGCAACAAAACAACTTGTGTGAAAATAAAAATATGCCATGCCGTGAAACCATGCCAAACCGTCGTAAACTAATTGTTTCGAATGGTGAATTGACACGTAATACAGGGAATGATGAGGTTAACCTCCCCCCCCCCCGCAGTGTGATAGGCTGTCCCAGCCGGCAAATAAAGGAGCGGCACCCGGTCTGCAATCAAGTCAGAAAGGAACAGCATGTGGAATTATGCCACGTTGAAAAAGGACAACAGATTACCGAAATCGAGGCGGAGAATGGATCGCGTGTTATATAAGAGGCTGCTGTGTTATGATTTGAGGCTGATGGATAGGGCATGTATCGTACTTGCCAATCTCAAGTGGTCATGGTCACTTCCATTGCCATGATTGGTAATGATAAATATTCATGCGATGTATAAATCGGGAAATAACATATGATTAGTGCCTAGGATATAAGAAACAAAAGAGTGTTAGTATCTTACCCATTGGTGTAAGCAAGGTGACTTCAATACCATTAACATTACTCTGCTACCAACAGGTGTCCATAACCTCGGCAGAGTTGTTTTTCACCCTCGGAACCATGATCCTTTGTGTATACTTAGGAATGTTGTTATGTCAAAATGTAGACCATTATGCTGGCTTGGTGACCAGTTAACCATAATGCCATTCACGAGGAAGGAGCGAAACGTGGGCAGGTCGGCTCGTGATGAGACCTCCTGTTCCAAGGTTCGTTTAGTTGATATACCTTTCGGACCATATCCCTGGTATGGTGGCCATAATGGGAATGCCACTTCACTTCCATCTTCATGATCATGGTAGGCTGGCTCTCAATGAGACCCCCTATCCTGCATTTGACACTTGACATATCATGTTCACTTATTTTTTCTTTTTCATTTTCCCTTATTTATACACAAAGGGTGGTTCAACACTCCTTAAGAGTAGGAATGGTGGAAGAAGTCTTATTATCTCAATAGGAAGATATAAACTCTTTGCTCTTATTCCCAAGTGCTAATAAAAAAAGTTTAAGGGAATCAGCATGATAAAGATAACCAATCATGGCAAAATTAGTAAAACCATGTCAACAAAAGGTAAGAAATAAGTATGTCCTTCCATCTGTCCTCTTACTAATACAGAGCCTTATAGATATAGCGATTTATGGTTTGCAGATTTCGGTATGTTGTGTTTTTATATTTCATTGCACAAATACATAGCTGAAGCTTAAAGACTAGAAAGAAGACGGGCAAAAAGCATCCTCCATTTAAATCAGCAAAAGGGATAAGCTGTTTCGCAAAGAGAGCAAGAAGTATGCTAATGGTGTTCCGTTGGAAAAGAAACAACGATGGATAATAGAAAAAGGAACAAAAAAATGGAAATGCCGTTCCTTTGGGAAAAGGAACGACAATAATACTATAAAACACTCAACATGCCATTCCGTTGAAAAAGGCACAATAGTAATAAAAGGACGCTGTTTCTTTGAAGAAAAAAAGAACAGTGGTAAGCAAAAGGAACAGCGAAAAATGTAACAATGCCGTTTCTTTGAAAAAGGAATAGCAGAGATCCGAATGCTGTTCCTTTAGAAAAGGAACAGCAAAACAAGCAAAACCAACATCATAAAAAAACACGCATATGCTATTAGAAGAGAAAAAATCAAACTTTGTGGAAGAAAAAGGAACAGCATAAATGACAAGAAAATATTTAATTCAAACTTATGTACAAGAATCACTCAAAAACAAGAACTTATGTACAAATTTGCAAAAAGAAATAGACCCTTAATGAATTACAGGTGAGGAAGATTTCTCTTCCTCTCCTAAGATCTCCAGATCAGTATCTCGGCGTAGCTGCTGGCAGAAGGATTCCCGAGTAAGTGGTTTACGATAGAGACGAACTCGGTGGCCATTTACTTTGAATGCATATCCAGAACCGTCAATGGTGATTAGAGTAAGGGTTCCGTTGTCATGTACCTTTTGGATTTCGTATGGTCCCAACCATCGAGTCTGAAGTTTTCCAGGGAAGTCCTGAAACCGAGAATCGTATAACAAAGCCCAGTCTCCCTCGTGGAAGACTTTGTTCTTGATGAGCGCATCATGCCATTTGGCTCGCTGCTGTTGAATCAATGCTGTATTTTGTAGTGCAGAGAGCCGAATTTCGTCTAATTCATTGATCTGATGCAGTCGATTGAGTTGTGCCTCGGTTAGATCTAGGCCAACTTCTTGTGCTGTCCGTAATGTTTGGATTTCGAATTCTATAGGAAAAATGGGTTGTTTTCTAAACACTAATTGATAAGGTGAGTAACCGGTGGTGCTCCTCCATGTGGTTCGATAGGCCCAGAGTGCTTCAGGTAGTCGGGTAGCCCAATCACGCCTATGTGATGCAATGGTTTTCGTTAGGATTGATTCTATTATCTTATTGCTACTTTCTACCTGCCCATTCGCCTGTGGGTGATATGGAGTAGTGATCTTATGCTGGACATGATAATTGTTAAGTGTTGCAACTAATTTATGCCCAACAAATTGTGGTCCTCCATCTGTAATTATTTCCCTAGGAAGGCCATAACGAACAAATAGAAGGAACAGGAACTGTATGACAGAGTCCTCTGTGGCTCTTGGCAATGCTTCTGCCTCAACCCATTTGGTGACGTATTCTGTTGCCACCAAAATATATGTTTTCTGATTTGATGAGGGGTTGATGGGTCCAACGAAATCAAGAGCCCACCGTTCGAATGGTTCGATGACTAACTGTGGTTTCAGAGGCATCTCATCAGCTTGACCAGGTCGTCCTACTCGCTGGCAGCTGTTACAGGCTTGGACAAACTTCTTTGCATCTTTGAAGATCGTAGGCCAGTAATATCCTGTCTGCAATACTTTATGTCCAGTTCTACGCTCAGCGAAGTGCCCCCCACACGGTCCATCGTGACAGGCTTTTAGGATGTCAAAGATTTCATCCTCTCTAACACATCGCTTGATATGCATGTCTGCTCCTGTGTGAAACAAATAGCCTCCAATCCACGAAAATCGAGAACTTTTCTGAATGATCTGCTTGCGCTCATTAGGAGTTAAATGTTTTGGTAATTTACCTACTGCAAGGTAGTTGGCAACATCAGCATACCAGGGTGTTTGAACGACAACAGCAAACAGGTGCTCATCCGGAAATTGATCTTCCACTGCTGCTGCATCGCTTGATTTTGGTATTCTTGAAAGAAAATCGGCTACAGGGTTTTCTTTGCCAGGGCGGTCCTTGATTGTGATGGCAAATTCCTGCAATAGGATTAACCATCGAGTTACTCTGGCATTTGTGACAGGCTTATTTGCTAAATATTTTATAGCAGAATGGTCTGTATACAAGATAACAGGGTAGCCTGTAATATAATGTCTAAATTTATTGACAGCATGTATTACAGCTAGGAATTCTTTTTCAGTAACAGTGTAATTCAATTCAGCAAGGGATAAATTCTTGCTAATGTAATAGATGGCATATGGTTTTTTATCCTCTTCCTGCCCAAGGACTGCGCCAATGGCTGTATCTGAGGCATCAGATGATATCTGGAATGGTAGGTCCCAGTTTGGTCCTCGAAGAACTGGGGCTGTGGATACCAGCTTCTTTAGATCCTTGAAATCACGGTCACATTTGTCTGTCCAAAGAAAATCAACGTTACCAGTTAGTGCATATAACGGAGCAGCAATGTGCGAATAATGCTCTATGAATCGTCTATAATAACCGGAAAATCCAAGAAAGCTGCGTACCTCTGTTTGAGTAGTGGGGGTAGGAATAAGCAAAAGTATTTGGATTTTGGCCGGGTCTACCTGAATGCCGGCTGCTGAGACATAGTGTCCTAGGATAAGTCCTTCAGTCATCATCAAGAAACATTTTTCATTGCTTAAGCAAAGTCTAGTAACAATGCAGCGTTGTAGGACTTTCTATAGGGTGTCTAGAGCTGGATCAAAGTCATCTCCGTATGGTGTAAAGTCATCCATGTAAACTTCAAGTCCATCATTGATTAAATCTGCAAAAATACTAAGGATAGCCCTCTGAAATGTGGCAGGAGCATTACATAAGCCAAAAGGTAAACCTCGATAGGCAAATGTTCCCCAGGGGCAAGTAAAGGTAGTTTTATCCTGGTCTTCAGGGGCAATCTGAATCTGATTGTATCCACTGAAGCCATCCAGGGAAGAAAAGAACTTCTTCCCCGCTAAAGTGTCCAATACTTGATCTATGAAAGGAAGAGGAAAATGATCTTTTTGTGTTGCCTTGTTAAGTTCCCTATAATCCACACAAATTCTCCATTTCCCATTCTTTTTTGGTACCACCACAAGTGGAGAGACCCATTTACTATCAGAAATAGGGTATATAAAATTCACATCTAAAAGCTTCTGAAGTTCAGTTTTTACGACATCTTTTAGATGGGGATTAAGTCTCCTTTGTGGCTGATGCACAGGTCTGGCCTCCTTCTCTATGTAAATGTGGTGTGTACATAACTGGGGATCGATTCCTTTCATATCAGGGTAGTCCCATGCAAATGCTTCTTGATATTTTGTTAACAAATGGATGAGCTTTGTTTCTTGTTCAGGTGTGAGATTAGCATTGATGTTTAAAGTTTTCCCTGGTGCAATTTCCACAGTTTTACTATTTGCAACAGAAGTAACAGGTATTGTTTGGTCATGAATATCTTTCAGGGGATCTTCTTCCAATTCATTATCAAATGTTGCTTCTATCATGTGACACTGTGTGCGAGGTTCAGTTTGAGTAATGAAATTATTAATGGCATCGTCTTCTATTTGATCTTTGAAATCGAGTGCCTCTTGTATAGTTAATGGAGATCTGATGTTATCAGTAAGATATGATACAAGGTGCTTATTAGTTTTAATCATTGTGACACTTGGCTGCGCTGGAGGATATAGAACTAAATTTTTGCTATTTGGTCCTCTGGTTATGGTCATATTTCCCTGCCGACAGCCAATGTAGGCATCGGCAGTAGCGAGCCAAGGTCTACCTAAAATTAGCGGATGTCCATCAAGTCGGGTTTTTGGATTAATTATCAGGAAATCGGTTGGATACTCCCAGGATTCTACAGAGACCATGACATCATGTAGAGTGCCCTCTGGTCTAACCATAGATCGGTCAGCCAATTCTAACAGAGTGGAGGTGGGTTCTACAGATGTAATGCCGAGCTTTTGGCAAGTTGTGGTTGTTAAAATATTAATTGCAGCCCCTAGATCAACTAAGGCATTAGACAGGGTCCGACCATAAATTTGAACAGTTATAATTGGGTTCCCGGGGTCTTCATATTTAAGGGGTGTTTCTCTTCCAGACAATAGGTCAGATAAGGTACCGACTACTTGGACTCTTGGATTATTTGTTATATTCCTCCTTGGTTTCTTTATGCACAATTCCTTTATAGTTTTGGCGTATATGGGAATGTCTTGAATGGCTTGGAGGAATGGAATTTTTATGTACAGATTTTGTAACTCTCCCAGAATGTCAAAGTCAGGATATTGTATGGTTCGAGGTATGGCTAATCGTTCTGGGAACGGAGGAGAGGATGTGGTTGCTTGATTATGAGTTTGTTGTTTATTTACATCCTCTTGTTGTGACTGATGTTCTCTGGGTAACTGATCTTCAATGTGAACTGTTTTATCTCCCTCAGTTTCAATTATACGTCCAGATCTTAACTGAAGGTCACTGCACTCCCTCAAGTCAGGTCCTGTTTCTGGTGATTCTATGATTTGAATAGATTGGACCTGCCTGTTGTTTGGATTGGGATCGGGTTGGGCTGGGAGTTGCGGCCTCAGGTTAGACTGGGGATTTTGTTGTAAAGATGGCAAAGTAGGTTGAGGGAGTGGAATAGTTCCAGCTGGGTGGTACATCGGTCTTTGCCAGCTTGTCTGCCAGGGTGAACTTTGTGAAGTAGAGGAAGTCCATTGTGAAGGATACGGGCCATTTTGCCAATATGGTGGAGTGTAACGGAAATTCGGCCAACCAGTTTGGCTTGTTTGATTCAGCCATGGATTTGAAGAAGGAAATGATTGTGGTGACCAGTTTGTAAATGGGGTTTGAGATTGATTTTGCCACATACCATATTGTTGAGCATTATATTGTGGGTTTTGAAAGAAAGAGGTTGGGTCCGGAAACATACCAGGTTGTCTTGGCTGCCACGGGCGGCGCTGGTTGATCGAATTCACCGATTCTGGTTCCTCTTCTGCTTCCTTATATACCGCTTTCAATCCAGGAAGTGAGGGGCAGCTCTCCGTAAGGTGATCTTTTGTACAGATGGCGCATGTTTGGACTTTATCCAAAGGACACTCCTTGTGGCTATGTTTTTTTCTGCATCGGGGGCAGAAGATTGCCAAATTCTGTTCTGCCTCCAGCTGCTTCTGTTTAGCCTGCACAATATCAAGTTGTGTAGTTAGTGTCCCCATAATATCAGTTTTAAAATTTTCTAATAAATTTCCAATTTCTGCGCGTGTTACTCCTTCTACTGATACTTTGTTATCTCTTGCAAACCGATCGTATTCTGTCGGTTTTATTCTTGTGCTGCCTCTCGAACTCCTGATACACAAATCAATAATGTCAGCAAAACTCTCTTGATAAATATCCCCTTTGCCCATAATGTTTAATGTTTCAATCCATTGTTCCTTCATGCCCCTCATTAATGCGGTTTTTAACACATTATCAGGTAAAGGTAGCGATGCATAAGGAGATCTTTGTAAATTATACTGAAAACGTTCCACATACTCTTCTAGTGTTTCATTTGGTCTGGCTGACATTTGAAATATTTCGTCTTTTAATTCTCTAGACCTACAATAATCCTGATATTTCTTTAAGAAGGATTCTTTCATTTGATCCCAATTGTTGATGACCCCGCCACCTAGCCCCATAAACCATCTTAAAGCAGCCCCTTTCAATGTAGAGGGAAATAATTTCAATTTTTGGGGGTCGGTGGTGTAATCGTACCCCCTACATAACACATCGAATTCGAATAAGAATGCATCCGGATCTTCTGATGTGAGTCCGTGGAATGTAGGGATATGCTGAAGAGGGATAGCTTTCATGGGTGCATTTGCTGCAGAATCCACCATAGGATATTGTAATGTAGAGGTTTGAGTATTTGGCTGGTTTTGAGCGTTTGGTTGGTTTTGAGCCATGGAATCGAATATATGCCAATAACCTTCTGGGATATCTAGGAGGGTATTCCTAGGTTGAGTGGGAACGGTTTTGACAGGGATCTTTTTAATAGCGCTTCCTTTATCTGGAATAATGGGAATACCAGGTGTTTGAGGAGATTGAATCTCTTCAACAATGACTTTCGCAGCACTTCCCTTATCCGGGCTATCTAATGGCTGATTTGTTTCAAGAGGAGATTTTGGTTCCTTGATTTCCCCTGTTTCTCCTTCTCCTTCACAAAAGTTGCTAGAGTTCCCTTCCTGCAATAATTCTGGAGTGGAATTTTCAACTTCCTGAAAGTCCTGCTCCTCAGTTTGACTATGCACCTCAGCACAGGCTACAGATGGTGATCCTGTGGCCTGAAGGGAACTAGTAGGCGGTTTGGACGTGTTTTTCTTGAAGCCTACTGATGGCTGAGACTCTGTTTTCTTGTAGATTTCGTCTATGAAGGTCGTTCGGCCAGGGGTCACCGGCCCCTTAGCTTTTTCAGGTTTGGATGGGGGTTTGATATTCTTTTCTGGTCTTTTCTGCTTAGTCATGCACTCAAAAAAAAAATGAACTACCAACTTCTATTCAAACAAGCAAAAACAAATCTGTTAGGAAAGCGGATAGTGAGCAGGTCTTTTACATGCTCTGCACGTAGGTTCTTACCTTCCGTTTTTAGGATCCAACTCTTCCCTAGCAGGCTTGTACACTACTCTGAAAAAGACAAATGGCTACACTCTTTCCCCGGCAACGGCGCCAAAATGTGGAGCTATAAAAAGGGTCTCTTTAAACTCTAATTACCTCACATTAATATGTCAACTCGAGAGCGTTTTGTCATTACAAAGAGTGACTCAATCCGAGGCTATCATTTGTCAGAGTAATGCTAGTAGTACAGTGCTTAAGAAATACAAGAGTAAACGGATGCTTGACTGAAATTAAATTACTTTAAAGAATAAATCACACACTCAGAAAACTCAACAACTTATCAGTCAAGGGTTCGGCAGTGATAACCCATCCCTTCGGAAACTGATGGAAACGAGACTAGAGCATAAGCCTGGGAGCTAGACAGTGACTGTCAATACTCACTACAGCCTTAGATCATCTCTCACACCAAACCAACAACTGCAAGTAAATGGAACAGCAAAGCGAATAAAGGATTAAACAGTAATCTTGGAATGGAACAACAACGTTAAAATGGAACAGCAATTGAATAACTAAGTCCCGCGGGTTATAACCAAACTTAATCTATACACTCTTTGCAATCAAATAACATTCCTTCACTCTAAAGGCGATTCACACAGATCACACTAATGGAACAGCAACAACGATTAATGACTTATGGAACAGTACTGATTCATACAACACGAATATAACAGCTCTGTAACATAACAGTAAGAACATGCAATGAACTCTTGGAAGGATTAATAACTTGATGCGGAGTCAACACACGATTCTGTCTGCAGAAACTTCAATGATTCAATCTTTAACAGAGCATATAATATGAACTTATAAAACATACCAAATTACAATGATAAACAAACCACACAGAAGTAAAGTCGTAATGGTACAGAAGCAAGTGTCCTTCGGGGCCGGGCCCTTAGCCTCCAAGGATACACCGCTTTAAGTTAATGCAGACGCGAAGATGGAATAATCACCAAGCTTATATTAATGCATCGATCAAAAATACATCGAACCAGTCCTCAACAAAACTTAATAACCAAAGCTGATGTCTTACAGAAGATTACATAAAACGTATCCTATCTCTCTATTATCTATCTCTTAAACTAACAGTGCTGTCTCTTTTTATAAAGACGACGGCGGAGATGTCCAAGCAACAAGATAAATAAAGCAGCGATCCCTCAGGATCTTCGATCCTGAGGGATTCGCCAAACTATTAACTTTTGCGCTGAGCCGGTGTCCTCTCCTTCTTTTCCGAGCTGATTTGCTTTGATCTGTTTCTCTTTGTTTGCGTTCCCTCCATTACCACCAGGGCACCCGCACCTCCCCAGGACCCTGCCCCTGTGGTGACAGCCCCAGGAAAGAAAGTTAAACCTTGTAAGGGGGCAACCAATCAGGACCAAGCCGCCCCGAAAAACCCTACCCCTCCTCGACCGCCAAAGCACGCTATCCAGTGCACTTTGTGCGATATTGTCGGTCATGCCACCCATACATGTCCTGAATTGCCACACCTCAAGATCTTGGTCAATGAGACGTTTCCCGACTCTGATATCCCTGAAGTCTATGTCACTATCCCGGATTCTATCTCGAAACTCAAAACCTTGTGCACAAATCATCCTTTTTCTTTATGCGATTTCCATGGCCATTACACCCACCTCTGTCCCCGCCTTGACGAGTATCGTTCCTCCTTAGACACGTACCGCCAATTCAAGGCTACGCACGACAAGATACCTTCTCACTTGTCTGTGCGTTCTACTTCGATAGGACCGGAGGATATTCCTACTCCCATTCACATTCCTCCTCCCGCTATCGAACCAACAGACCCTTCAATCACCATTTTGTACCTATCATAATCCTTGAGAGATATTTCACCTAACCTTCGAACTACAGACACTCTCGGTCCCCCCTCAGTCAACCTTGGAACTGTTGATGTTGTGCATGTGAGCCCTTCTCAACAAGATGACTAGTCACACATCACTACATCATCGGGTGATCATCCTTCCTCCAGTATTCCCATCTTCCAGTCCGATGAAGACATTATGGAAGCCATGACCAACCCTAACTTTCCATGGGATGATATGCACCATCGCGCATACTTCCTCCCACAGCAGTCCCATGACCAATATGCTGTGGAAACCAAAGACTTCATTCCCAATGCAGTCGATTGGTTCAAAAATCCCATCCCTGCACCTGATGCTTTCGAAGAAGGAAACGTGGCCAACATCTCTCTGACCATTAAAATTGACATTTCGGTCAAACTAGGAATCAAAGAATATATCACCTTGGGCCCCCAATGCACCCTGGAAGAAATCGAAGCTTACACTAATATTTTCAAAGAATTCCGCAATATTTTCACCTGGTCTTACTTTGAAATGCCTGGGCTCGATCCCACCATCGTCGAGCATCATATCGACACATGGCCCGATGCCAACCCAGTCCGACAAAAGTTGAGACCCATTAATCCTTCTAGACGTGTTGCTATCAAATTTGAAATCGATAAGCTCAAGCAGGCTGGTTTCATTTATCCTATTGAATACACCACTTGGGTGTCCAACCCAGTTCCCGTCCTCAAGAAACAAGGCACCATCTGTGTCTGCATGGACTTTCGCGACTTGAAAAAATCTTGTCCCAAAGACAACTTCCTCACACCATTTATTGACCAAATCATTGATGAGTGTGTGGGGCATGAGGTTCTATCCTTTATGGATGGTTTCTCCAGATACAACCAAATCGTTATCCTTCCTGCTGACCAACTTAAAACCGCGTTCATCAGTCCGTGGGGAACTTTTTCTTATCGGGTCATGCCATTCGGCCCTAAAAATGCCGGTGCCACTTTTCAATAGGCCATGTCTTATTGTTTCCATGACTTAGCTCATATTATCCTTACTTATTTAGATGACCTCACTGCGTGTTCTAAGCATTGGGCACAACACCTCCACAATCTGTGTATCTTCTTTCTCTGATGTCGCAAGTATAATATCCGCCTTAACCCGTTCAAATGCGTCTTTTGCATTCCCGCCGGCCATCTCTTAGGCTTCATAGTGTCTAAGGATGGTATCACTCTTGACCCTTTGAAAGTTCAAGCCATTCTTGAACTTCCCATTCCACGTACCCTACACTAGCTCCAAAGTCTCCAAGGCAAAGCTAATTTTCTTTGTCGGTTCATCCCTGACTATGCAACCACCGCACATGGGTTCCTTAGACTCCTCCGGTCCAATATCCCATTTTTTTGGGATACTTATGCTCATGAGTCTTTCGATGCCCTCAAGCAGGCTCTCACATCCGCTCCCTTGATCCACCCTCCCGAATTTGATCGGTACTTCATCCTGTACATCTCCGCTTCCACCTATTCGGTCGCTGGAGTCCTTATTCAGGAAGATGACAATGGTATCGAGCATGTGATCTACTACGTTAGTAAGAACCTAGTAGGGCCTCCTGTTTCCTACTCACATGAAGAAAAACTAGCGCTGGATGTTGTGTTCTCAGTCTAAAAACTTCGTCATTACATCCTCATGCATTCCACCAAGGTTGTGACTACTTCCAACCCCATGGATTTCCTATTGAGTCGCTGCATCCTCACTGGAAAGTACGCCGGTTGGGTCCTCATCCTTCAATAATTCGACCTCAAATTTGTCACACCAAAAAGTAAGAAAGGTTTAGCCCTTGCTGAACTCATTTCTGAATTACCTACCAAAACACAAGATCCTCCAATTAATGATGATTTCCCTGATGAGCACTTATTCGCCATTACTTCGGACGATCCTTGGTACGGCGATATCCTCACTTACTTGCAAACCCAAAATTTCACTCTTCACCTTGATCGTGACGCTCGATGACGTATCCGACACCAGGCTCCCCACTACCTTCTTATCGGTGACGACCTCTATCATCGCGGTATAGATATTGTCCTTCGGCGTTGTCTCACGCACACTGAAGATGAACAGGTCCTCAATGCCTGCCACAGCGGTGCTTGCGGTGGCCACCTCTCCGGTCTTGCTACTGCCCAAAAAGTCATGCACGCTGGGTATTTCTGGCCTTCCCTCTTCAGTGATTGCATTGAAGCAGTCAAACACTGTTCCAATTGCCAACATTTTTCCCCTAAGGTGCAATCTCCCCCAGCTCCCCTCCACCCGGTCGTCTCAATTGGTCCCTTTTGTAAATGGGCCATCGACTTTATGGAGTGTCGCCCGCCCTCCTCTGGTAACCATAAATATATCATTGTGGCGGTCGACTATTTCACAAAATGGGCCGAGGCTATGCCAACATTTAACAACACCGCAGCTACCGCAACCCTCTTTTTCTTTAACCATGTTATCACTCAATTCGGGGTTCCGAAACAACTAGTCTCTGACCACAGCTGACATTTTGAAGATGAGATATGGTGTGAGCTATCCTCACTGTTGGGTTTTGAGCACCAATATTCCTCCTCCTATTACCCACAAGGTAATGGCCAAGTTGAAGCAGCCAACAAAATCCTCAAAACTATGCTTCAACGAACGGTGAATAAGCACAAAACCAACTGGCATCTTATGCTCTTCCCTGCTTTGTGGGCCTATCGTACTTCTGTTAAAACCTCCACCGGGTTTACTCCTTTCCACCTCGTTTTTGGAGAGGAGGCAGTCTTATCGATCGAGTGTGAAATTCCTTCCCTGCATTTGGTCGTTGAACTTCTCCCTGACACCCAACCTCTAGAACAATGACCTATCATGCTTGAGCGCACCTCCGAAGACCGTCGTGTTGCCTTGCAAACCATGGAAGCGGCCAAGAAACGAACCAAATCTCAATATGACAGAAAAGTCCAGCCTCGTACTTTTCACGAAGGTGACCTTGTTCTCGTTTATGACCAGGCCCATGATGTCCTTGGTCATGGGAAGTTCGACTCATTATGGCTAGGCCCTTACATCATTAGTAAGGATCTCAGTAAGGGGGCATACCTCTTAGATGATTTCGAAGGAAATCCCCTTCCTAATCCTCGCAATGCACTCTATCTTAAGAAATATTACCCTTAGCATTTCCCTTCTGAAATTCATGTTTTATTTTTAGATATCCAACATCTTTTTCATTTTTTGGATTTGATACTTCACCAGGACACATTTTTTCCAAGATGGGTCACTTCCCCTCTCATTAAAATCGCATTTCTTCACTTACAGCACTTGTACTTGGGGCACCACTTTGCCTCCTTACTTGTCTTTGTTCGTGTTGATTTTCGTCGTGAGTTACCATCTTGTACTCATGTTTTCATGGTCCCCCATTGGACCTTTACTGTGTGGCAGCACCATCGAGTCGCCCTTGTTTAGAGCATCCAAGTGGAGTCATCATCGCATTCATGGATTCTATCCCGAGTCCCTTTGTACCCCGCTATAGTCCTCCATCCCTCATTGCTTGGTTTCTCTCTTGTGTCGCACATTATGGCCTTCAGTCCCACTGTCCCTTATCCCTGATGATATTGTGTCAGTCGTTGCCATGTCATTCATGCCCTTTATGCTCTAGCAAGGGAAGTCATCCATTCGCTACTCAGTCCCCTCCATTCCACCATCATCATTGGTATTAGTCTGTCCATCGCTCTACTATTTTCTCTCGTGCCTTAGTTGAGGATCTCTCATTGCCTCACCTATGGCGGACCTCCTTCTGTCGACATCGGCTCCTCCATTCCAGAAGACAGGTCTAGAGGGCGGTGTACCTTGGTTCCAGCTTCCACTCTTGTTCGGTGCCTCGAATCAGGCAAAGGGATCTCTCATTTCCCTTTGACTTGATTGTTTCTCCACTCCAGCTCCTTTCAGCATGATCGAGATCCGTATACTTGATGGTTCAGTGATGCAGCAGCAGCTCTTGGTGATTCTCGGGTGTGTGTGAGATGTCTCAGCCCTCATGAGGGGGTGGCCCTACAGGTAGCCCCCCACATGCCTGGATGACCTCTTCATTGCAGCCCTTGATGTAGCTCCATATATTTGATGATGTCAGCCTTAGCCGCTTGCAGTGCCTCTTTGATTTGCATGTATCAGTCAGATTTTGCGAGCCCTTCCCCATTTAGAGGGGGCATTTGGGTTGTATTTGTATCTCATGTACTTAGATATTATTGTATAAGTCCTGGCTGTTATCCCAGGCATAGCATGTATGTGGGATTCTTCATTGTATTTTTATCTGGCTCATGATTATGCCGGTTGTACTTTATGGTTCGGTCCCTTGTTTACTGGACACACTATTCTTTTTTACTTTGTCTCGGCGGGCATAGGTATGCCTCCCCCGCCGCCTTTAGCATAGGTACCCTCTCATAAAAAGAGACTTGTTGCACCTGTAAGTCTCGTCTCCTCAGGGTCTAGTTCTTCAGCACCTTATTCTACCTCACATTTCTCTCTCTGACTTCCCTCTTGATGTCTGGTGATTGAGTTCTTACAACGTACTTCGGTCATACGATTTTCTCCTAACACTCGCACGCTGGGGGGCAATCTGTTACACCATTTTTTGGTCATCTAACCTATCATCATTAGATGGACCCAAGTAAACCATGTAAGACCAATTTTACCCTAAGTAAAATTGCTCTCACTATGTAAAATAACTTAATAAACCACATTTATTAGGTTGTTTATGGTCTAAACAGGAAACCCCAAAAGGAAATATTAAACAAACCTATATTTGTTTGATTTTTCTCATGGAATAATTAATTAAACCATAATTTAATTATTATTCCTAATCATGTTTAACCCAAAACAAAGAAATTAATTAGATAAACCTTTATTTATCTTATTATTTTCTAGGAATAATTATTTAAATCTTATTTAGATAATATTCCTTGTTAAATATGACCAAATCACCCACAAATAATTAAATAAATCATTATTTATTTGATTATCCCTCAACCACTTCCTTAAAAAGATAAATAAATCATTTATTTATTTATTATTAACAAATAAAGGGATTTGACCCAAGTCAAATACTTTTTCCCTCCAACAAATATAATAAAATATTCCATAAAAGGTGGATCTAGATTTGGTCAACATTATTTTAATCATGCACCAAGATCTAGAATGACCCAATATTTTGTTATAAATAGGAGGGTTTTTCCTACCATTCTTCACCTTTTGTTGCCTATTAGATCACTCTGGATCTAAACTCTTGGTCCGACTTTGAGCCATTATCATTGTCATATTTTCCATTATTTGCTGTGTGAGCTCCCTTTGAGTTCTATCTTTGTCTAGGTTTTCTACACCAACAGGAGAGAGAAATGCTAGATCTGAAGTGTTGAGGACTTCCAAGAACCCATCCCATTGAGGAGAATTGGAAATATCTTCTTGTTTTCCTCCCAGGTGCCCTTAATACAAAAATTCTTTCAAAAATTGTTCTTGTCTTGTCTATTGGATATATGGAGAAAACCCTTCTTTTTACTGCTTAATGTCTTTCTATGCATAGATCTGGTTTTTTGCAGCTCTTGTCTTGATCAACTAACTGTAGATCTGAAGATATTGGTAGCCACTTTTGATGTTAGGGCTATTAGTTATGCGTAGCTAAAGTGGTCTTTTTTCGTACACATCGACAACAGATTCATACTAACACCTAGGTCACAAAATAGACCCCAAGAAAGTGGAACCTGACCTGTTCATGAGTTCTGGGTACCTAAGATGAACTTTCATCATTGCTTTCATGGAGTCTATCCCAACTCCCTTTGCATCCCGCCATAGTCCTCCATCCTTCATTGCTTGGTCCCTCTCTCATATCGCACATTATGGCCTTCAGTCCCACTGTCCCCTATCCCTCATGATATTGTGTCAGTCGCTACCAGGTTATCCATGCCATTTATGCTGTAACAAGGGAAGTCGTCTGTTCTCTACTCAGTCCCCCCCATTTCATCATCATCATTGGTGTTAGTCTGTTAGTCACTCTACTATTTTCTCTCGTGCCTTAATTGAGGATCCCTTATTTCCTCACCTATCGCGGACCTCCTTCTGTTGACATCATCTAATTCATTCCAGAAGATAGGTCTAGAGGGCGGTGTACCTTGGTTCCAGCTTCCACTCTTGTTCGACGCCTTGGATTAAGCAAAGGGACTCCTTATTTCCCTTTGACTTGATTGTTTCTCAACTCCAGCTCCTTTTAGCATGATCGAGATCCGTATACTCGATGGTTCAGTGATACAGCAGTTGACATCGATGATTCCCGAGTGTGTGTGAGATGTCTCAGCCCTCGTGAGGGTGTGGCCCTGAAGGTAGCCCCCCACACACTTGGATGACCTATTCATTTCAGCCTTCGATGCAGCTCCATAGATTTGATGATATCGACCACAATTGCTCGCAACACCTTCTTGATTGCATATATCAGTCATATTTTCAGAGCCCTTTCCCGTTTACAGGGGAATCTGGGTTGTTTTTCATATCTCATGTACTCATATATTATTGTAAAAAGTACTGGCTGTTATCCCAGGCACAATATGTATGTGGGATTCATTATTATGTCATTCATCTGGCTCATGTTTATGCCATCATATGCATTATTATTTCGTCCCATGGTTTTTCGGATGCCTTATTGTTTGTACTATTACCTCGATGGGCATAGGTATGCTTCCCCCACCGCTTATAGCAAGTACTCACTCATCTAAAAGACTTGTCGCACCTGCAAGTTGCCTCCTCAGGGTCTAGTTCTTACAACACTTTTGTCTATCTTACATTCCTCTCTCTTTGACTTCCCCTTTGACGTCTAGTGATTGAGTTCTTACAACGTAATTTGGTCATACGATTAGCTCCTAACGCTCGCACACTGAGGGGAAATCTGTTACACCATTTTTTGGTCATCTACCCCATTGGTATTAGATGGACCCAATTACACCATGTAAGACCAATTTTACCCTAAGTATAATTGCATTCACTATGAAAATAACTTAGTAAAACCACCTTTATTAAATTGTTCATGGTCTAAACAGGAAACCCCATGGGGAAACATTAAATAAATTCATATTTGTTTGGTTTTCCTCAAGGAATAATTAGTTAAACAACAGTTTAATTAATATTCTTGGTTATATTTAACCCAAAACAAGAAAATTAATTAGAAAAATCATTATTTATCTTATTATTTTCTAAGAATAATTATTTAAAAATTACTTAAATAATATTCTTTGTTAAATATGACTAAATCTCCCTTAGATAATTAAATAAATCATTATTTATTTGATTATTACTCAACCACATCCTTAAAATAATAAATAAATAATTTATTTATTTATTATTACTTAACCATATCCTTAAAATGATAAATAAATCATTTATTTATTTATTATTTACAAATAAAGGGATTTGACCCAAGTCAAATTCTTTTTCCCTCCAACAAATATAATAAAATATTCCATAAAAGTTGGATCTTGATTTGGTTAATAATATTTTAACTACGCACCAATATCTAGACTAACTCAATATTTTGTTATAAATAGAAGGGGTTTCTCATTCATTTGTGACCTTTTTTTGCCTAAAGATCACTTTGGATCTCAACTCTTGGTCTCGCTATTGATCCACCATCATAGCCATATTTTTCCATTTTTTTCTGGGTTTTCTACACCATCGAGAGAGGAATTTTAAATCTGAAGTGCTGAGGACGTACAAGAACCCATCCCATTGAGGAGAACAGGGAACACCCTCTTGTGTTTTCCTCCCAGGTGCCATTAATAAAAATTTCATTAGATATATTCTTGTCTTGTCTATTGGATCTATGGAGTAAATATTATTTTTTCTACTGTTTAATGTCTTCTAATGCATAGATATAGATTTTTGCAGCATTTGTCTTGATAATCTAACTACAGATCTAAAGATATCAGCAGTCATTTCTGATGTTAGGGTTGTTTGTTATGTGCAGCTAAAGTGGTATTTTTTCGCATGCTTCGAATTAAGATTCATACTAACACCCTGGTTCCAAACCAAAAACTGAAACTTCACAAAGCAAGGTAAACCCTAGGCTGACTAGGTTTTCAACAAGAAAGAGAGAAGATTGATCAACTGCAAAAAGAAACACTTCCTAGAGACATCAAATATTCAACAATCGTCGCCAAGAATAGGAAAAAGACTTTACACTACAAGGAAAAGACCCTCTAGTGGATGTTTTTGAGGAACCACAAAGAAAAATACCCCATACATCTGTTTTTAGCAGAGGTTACTAGAGGAGGTTGGTGGGCGGAGGGTTTTGCAGATGTTTCCTATCGATGCTATTATCATTAAAACTCGCCCCGGTGCTCTCAAAAAAATAAAGCACTAGTGCGGACAAAATAATTGGCACACCAAACACTGTGCACTCTGTACACACCCGCCCGATGCGTCATAATATAATAAAGCACCGGTGGCTCATAACTCGTCCGCACCAGTGCATTATTAAATACAACGCCAACACTGAAACCACCTAGTGCGGTAGACAGAAACCGCACCGGAGCATCATAAAAAACGTGCCAAAACACAAACTGACTAGTGCATTTGTAGCAAATAGTATTGGTGCTACTATAAACAATGCGCACAGATAAAGGGTTAAATTAAAAAAATATTTAGGACAAAAAACCTGGATTTTTCAGTTACCTATGCGCACGATACCATAGAACACACCGGTGTGCACCAAAAATTGGCACACCGGACAACGTGCACAAAGTACACACACTGTCAGGGCATCAATACTCTTCTACGTCGGTGCATCATAAAACACTATGCCAAAACAGAAATGAGCCGATGCGTTCTTCTCTAAGAGCACCGGTGCGCCAGAAATCGCATGCACTGAACAACGTTATATATATAAAAAAAAATTAAGGCCAAAAAAATGGTGCTTTGTGACTATTACGCACCGGTGCTTTACCATTACGCCGCCCCGGTGCATCATCAAATTTTCGCACCGAAACTGAAACATCCTGATGTGTGGTTAGGGAAACGCCCCGGTGCATTATAAACAACGTGCCAAAATTGATACCGCCCGGTGTGGTTTTATTTAACAACACCGATGTGCTTATAAAACCCCGCACACCAAAATAGGGTTAATTAAAAAAAAATTACAACCAAAAAACTTCATTATTTACTTTCCTCAGTGCACTAGAGCTCTCAAGCCCCGGTGCTATTTCCTTATTTCTGAGCCGCCCTCACATCGGTGCTCTCATTACACCCATTGCATGCACTGCTACTCTGCATTGGCCACCAATCTCTAGCTTGCATTTTGAAAAACAATGGGCAAATTTTATTTTCCAAATTTTACAGCCAATATGCCTCCTCAACGGCAAAATATACATGTATTTTTATAGTTTTTATAGAATTAAGCCTTTTAGCGAATTATAAATTGAAATAAACTTAAAAATAACCATTAAAAAAGAAAAACAATTGTTGTGCGGTGCGCTTGAGCTATTCGGCTCGCATCGGATAGTGTTTCTACCAATAAAATTTACAGGCAACACCGCTACCGGTGTTAACGGTAACCGCACTGTTTCCAGGGCGGTGCTGGAAGGTGCCTCAAATAATTTTAAACTAAAAAGAAAAAAGAAAAAATGTGGTGCGCTCATTTATCCAGGTGCACCTTTGAACCCGGCAATCATAGTGCAATGCGTTGACTTCATTTACCACCCTGGTTTATGTCAGTGCACCACATTTTGCATTCCGAGAGGGTCAACGGTGCGGCCGGGTAAAAGACCGCACCGTCAACTATGTCATTGTCATGAAGTCGGTGCGCTGACATGAATATACGTGTTAGGGTGTATATTTCAGTCAGCGCACTGCTATTCTGAATTATATACAGTCCACAGTGCTTGAAAAATAGACATATGCACCGAATCCGGTGTGGTCTGTTTCATTAGGGGCCCTGGGGATAGTGCTCTAAAATATTAGGACACACTAGCACCAGTGCGTGACTATTTTTATGGAGCACCAACTTGTATGTTTGTTTTTTTTTCAAAAAAATTATATATGTATATTTATAAATACATTTCTATTTTAATAAAAAAAAATTATTTAATATGGCAATGATTCAGAGAGAACAGGAGCAACAGCAGCAACAACAAGCAGAAAAATATGACATGATTCGCCAATGGGAGGCGAAAGAGAGGGAGAGAGATGGATGCCCTTGCCCTATTAGTGCAGATACCCAGGAGATCCTTATGCATGTATGCCTCCTCAAGTTCTATAAGGAGGCTATTTCCAGCCTAAAGGCCCATAGTGTGCTTTTGAGACATCTTATTGGCAGGTGGAATGCCCACCGACAGGATTTTCAGGTTGGTCCTGACCAGTGGTACACACCCACTAAAGAGGACATTTATTTTATTACAGGACTATCGAGGAGAGGGGTGGATTTTCTCTCATTCCCAGATGTGCTAGCTGGTTGTGTAGCAGGGAGTCAGTTAGTTTACTCCCAGAGATATATTGGAGCACATGTACTGTCTCCTTTAGAGTTTCAGGTACCTAGAGGTTAGTTACGTATAGGTGCTTTTGGTAGACAAGACGTGCAGTGCCTCTCTATTATTTCTTCGATCATTGCGCACAACACCAGTGACGGGCAACGTATTAGTTGCTCTCTTTTATATTACGTTGATTCTTTAGTACAACAGCCATGACTTGTTAGGTGGTCTGCCATTTTTTTGTGACAGTTTTTTATGACCTTAGATAGATGTCATGCTCATGCACAAGGGAGGGTCAACTTCTCTTTTGATTCAGAGCTGTTTTGTTTATTTTTTGAGAGGTTTCTAGAGATGAGATCTAGTTTTGTTCGAAAACCTCGTAGGCCGACGTTCGAGGCCTGGATGCGCATGTGGGGGTAGATGATGCTCTAGAGGGGAGATACTATGTTTCCAACGAGGATATCACATGATTCGCTGGACTTACTAGCCAGTGTTGGCGGGCTGCATCGCTTCATTATGGTCCCATGTCCTTATGCTGGACTAGATTGGTGAGGGTCTCCCAACATCCTCTTCACTCCCGATGAGCCACTAGATGATAGAGGTAATATTACAGTTTTATTTATATTTATTCTAACATGTTGTTTAACTTGTTTTTATTAAATTGTGTAATGAAATTGTCTAATTATTGTTGTGTACTTGTATATATTTTGCAGAAATTGGCTCTTTTGATGGCGATGAGATGCCGGATCCACCACATGATCCAGGTGTCGATCCTAATGATTACTATTAGGAGATGGCTGATGCACCGGAGGATGAGGCTGGTGGCGCAATAAAGAGACCTGCTGATCCTGCACTTGATGGTGCACCGGTACTGCCTTTTGCTAGGCGTGGTTGACCTAAGACCAGATACCAAATGGAGTTGGGTAGCCAACTCTGTGGATTGATTTCAGATGCGGGCATCAAGCCTGCTCATTACAGAGAGATACAAGGCGATGATAGACTGTTACGGATGTGGAGAGGCATGTCACGTGACATGTATGGCCTGATGCAGCATGTCATAGGAGCAACGATAGCTGTTACGTGATTGAGGAGGATTTTCCGTAGCTATAGGCATAGTCAAGCTGCAACACGTGATGGACAACCCGCTAGCAGCGACTCAGATGCATCTCATGATCGTTCACCTCATGGCATGCCTGATGATCAGCATGAGACTCCACTGGCATCATCTGACACTAGTCATCATGGAGATGAGGCTGGACCATCCGCCACGTCCAGTCAGCAGCCTGTAGCATCCATCATGAGTACTAGTCACGATCATCATGAGCAGGATGGACCATCGACTGCCAAGGCTGCAGTACTATTGACTGAGCAGGCCTCCACTACTACTACGCCTCATATTGATCATGTTTTACTACCACCAGCATATGCATCCATCATTACTAGTGATGATCATGATCATGAGCAGGCTAGTCGACCATCGACTGTCGAGGCTGCACCCAGCTTTATTGAGCAGGCCACATCCACTTGTACTAGTGTTATTGATTTTGTTATACTACCACCAGCGCTTGATCCATGACATTTATATTATAGTTGTATATTTTTAACATTATATATATATATGGTCCATGTATTTTCTGTTCATGTTGGAGTTGTACTTAATTTTCATGTTGATGATCATCATGATGTGGCGCATATTGTTAGTCATGTTAGATATGTTCATTTAATGTTTAACTTGCAGATATATGTGTATATGTGATAGGTGCATGAGTTATTTGACATTATATTGAGATGTATATTTGATTTTTGTGTTGTGATGATGTTAATATATAATGTTAATTTGATGTTAATTGAATGTGTTTATTAGTCGAATATGATGTTTGTACGATGGTTATCATGATTGTGATGATGTTTATTAATTAATTTAATATTATTAAATGACCATGATATTTATTAAATATTATGTCGTGAATGTAATTGTAATTTTAATTTTAATTCTATGTAAAATTGTAAAATTGTATTTGTATTTGTACTAATTGTAATTTTAAGTGTAATTGTATGTAAAATATTTATTAATGTAAAATTTTAATTGTAATTGTAATATTTAATTTATTCTAAAATGATTGTAATTGTATATATGAAAAATTGTAAAATTGTAACTGTAATTCTAATTGTATGTAAATTTCACAAATTGTAATTGTATTTGTAATTGTAATTTTAATTGAATTGTATGTAAAATATTTGTAAAATTGTAATTGTAATTTTAATTTTAATTAATGTAATTGTATGTAAAATTTTGATTTGTAAAATTTTGATTCTATTAATGTGAAAATTTTAATTATATTAATGTGAAATGATTTTATTAAAATATTTAAATTTGTAAATTTGCAAATGATTGTAAAATAACAAATCTAGAATAATACGAATTTTTGTAACATAAAGTTTAGAAAATAATGAAAATAAATTCATGTAATTTTTATCATTATTTTATTATGATCTTACATATATAAAGTTTAGAAAATAATGAAAAGAAATTCATGTACTTTATAATTATCATTATTTTATTATGATCTTACATACAACAACAACAAAAAAAAACTTTAAAAAGTCTGTTGCGCTTATCATCCTAATAGGCCCTAGCGTGTTGTATTAATACAAAGAACCGGTGCGTCACATTTCTGCGCACTGGAAACGAATAAAAGAAAATAAAAAAAATGAAACTCTATTTTGTTTAAGTTTTAAAAAAGCGGCAATTTGAAAAATAGGTGGCAAAATATTTTCGAAAATCTAATTTGATAAAATAATTCTTTAAATACTAAACACTTTTCATTATTTCACTATTTTTGCTAAAAATTTTCAGTCAGATTTTTCCAAGAGACAGACCTGGAGCAAGAGAGCACGAGGGCATTGTGGATGGTGAAATACGTTCGAACAGAAGTATTCAAACAATCAGAAACTAAAACTCTGGTGATTCAAGCTCTTTATCGTAGATTTTCCAACCATTTTGTGATTAAATTTATTTATTTTTTGCTTTTTTCTGCAATTTTTTATTTTTTCCTGCAGTTTTATCCATTTTTACCTTGAAACCTTCATTTTTTTGTTTTTTCCCTTTCTTCTCCCTGTTTCTGTGATTTCAAAATTAAGGTTTTTCGTTTTATATTGACGTCCAACCCAAGGGATGACTTGCATAGTCAGATCCCAATCCATTCGGCCATTGCATGAATTTTTGAAAAAATGGATTTTTATTTATCAGTGCGCCCTGTGTACGCCATCGCGCTGCTGCTCCATATTATTACAGCGCACCATGCAAGTTCTGTGTCATAAAAATTTGAAAACATTTTTTTAAATCCGTGCGCCAAATATTAAATAGGTCACCAGTGCTCTCTTTAACTAGGAAAGCACCGTATGGTGTATTACACCATTTTTGCGGTGCGTTTATAATACCCCATGCACCGTTATTTCTATTACACTATTTTTGCGGTGCGTTTATAATACCAAATGCACCATACAATGTATTATACTGTTTTTTGGTTCGTTGTTAATATATCCGCGCACCGGCGGTAGTGTGGATTTCATGAAAGGTACACTGGTGTCTCGAGATTTATTTTCTACCTGAAAAGTTGAGAATTTATTTATAAATATATTAATGAATAATATGCTACAGGTTTCAAATTGATAAAGAGATGACTGACAAGATATCAAGTAACAAAAATACTATTAACACATCAAGAAAAGCAAAAAAGGCAAGTTCTTTGAAGATTCTTTATAAAAAATATTATTTTTGAACTATATGTAACTTTAAATAATATGTATTGTTTACTGTGTATCATGCAGAGCCACAAAATGACAAAAATTGATATTATTGTTTCTTATCTACGACCAGAAGAGCATAAAGTTTAATGGAAAAATTGCAAAAAGATGAATCAGGTGAATGAAATAATACTATCGATCCAATATGATTTTCTTTTTTTAATTATCATTAATAATGTACTTAAAATTATTAGATAACATGTGTCAAATAGTCTACTAATTCACATTTTTTTAATGTTCTATAGGGACTAACAACTCAAAAAAGGAATGTTGTTCTAAGAAAAGAAAAAAATAGAACATGCAAATGAAAATGAATTGCTCCTTGGCTCATTTGGAGTGGTGCAGGAAGTTAACGAAAGGGGGAAAACTTTTACAAAAGTTTGAGGGATCTAGTGGAACGAATACAACAACGTGCTTCAAATGCAACATGAAATTATGATTTTTTCGATCATTAGGTACAATAAATAAATAATTTAGCATTAAATTTTAATTTTCAAGAATTTTCTTGCAGAAAAGAAAATAAAATTGAACCCATTCAGCACATAAAATAGGACGACAAGGAAGAAAATGGTTGATCTCTAAGTTTGTGAGTAATTATTACTTCCTTATAACAACTTAACTAGATTTCATTTTTGTATTTTTTAAGTTGTTTTACAAAAATAATCATTGAATGTCTTCAAAAAGGTGCTAACATACAAAGAAGAACCATCAAACGAATTGATTGAAATTGGGTTAAATATGGGTTGTGAGTATATGTTGGCATATCAAAATTTAATTGTGGAATTTGTAAGCATCTATCGATCTTGTTTTAATTAGCTCTGTCTATAATTAATAGAACAAAAACATCTTTTATATTAAATATATGATTTGTTATGGGGTATAAAACTTGGAGGAAACAAAGTATGGAACTGAGCCAACAGATGAAATTTTGAAAAATGGCATGGTACATGGTTTTGAAAGAATGTGTATAGTTTATGAGTCAATTGTTGCTATGGTACGTCATTTTTCTTTTCGATTTACATTGATGTATATTATTTAATATTGAAATTTTCATTATTCTCACCAATGTATATACACTCATTTCAGTTTATTATTATGTTTGTAGATGGAAAGTGAAGAAGAAGAAAACAATCAACGCCGTGAACACAACATTCCTGAAAATAATCCAAGTCATGGAAGTAGCTCTAGCAGTGACAACAGTTCAAGCGAAGAATGATGATCACTATGTAATTTGGATATCAAAGCAAGGCGTTTTATTTTTTGAAATATGTCTATGAAATCAGACATTTTGTTTAATGTAATGTACATAGTGTCCCAATTGAAAGATAAAGGGATACGAATAATTGTCCCATTTTGTATGATAAATACTGTCTTATTCATATATATATATATATATATATCATAAAATATGTTTTAATTTATTCCATTGCATTCTCCATTGTCGTTCTCAAATGCACTAATAAAAATTTAATTCATATGAATATTTTATAAGATAATATATATGTGTCGACTTTTGATGAATAATGAATTTAAAAAAACCACAATAATTTTGATATGATATAACAAATTAATCCAAACAGCACATTCAAATGCATTAATAAAAATGTAATTAATATGAATATTGTTATAAGATGTGTTGACTTTTGATGAATAGTGAAATTAAAACAATCACAATAATTGGACTGTCAGAGGTGGTTGTTTCTAAAAAAAAACAAAATGAAAACGAGTGTGTTTATGTGTCTATATGCACCGATGCATTTATGATTCTATGGGCACCGCACTAATAATGATTTCAGTTATAAATATCAGTACGTTTGTGTGATACTGCACACCAGGGCATTTATGTATCTATAAGCACCGGTGCATTTGTAGATGCCATGTGCACCGCACAAATACCAATACCAATTATAAATCTCAGTTCCTTTCTGTGATACGGAGAACTAGTACCTCATAAAGATATACGCATCGGTGCGCTTATACGACCTATGGGAACCGCTCAAATCCAAGACCAATTAGAACAGCCCCGTGTGTTGTATCACCAACACCAGGCTCGGTGTTGTTGTTTTCCTTAACGGCCCGGTGCATTCTCCTTTGACCACCCTAATGCGCTGTCTACCGATACACATTGGTGTGTTAAAATCTGATAAGGGCACTGATGAAAAAACATCCGTAATAACCTCTAGCCACTCATTTTTTTTAGTTGTGTTGAATTTCCATTAAAAGCTCTGCCAAAACCTCCGTTACCAGAAATGGATGTGGTAGCATATGTTTTTTTGACAATTTTGGCCAATTTTATAACACTAAAAACCTCCTTTATAACCTCCGCTGGAGGGTATTTTCCTTGTTGTGTTATTGGACTCAAAATATCAAATTTTCATTTAAAGTTACCCATAGCTGGCTTGATAGTGAGAAACCAATGTGCATGCACGACTATGTACAAGGAAACCCACATATACGTGTGTTTGGACCAAAATGTGTATATAAATGAATGTGTAAACCGAAA
Organism: Pinus albicaulis; assembly: GCA_034641835.2. Taxonomy (NCBI): domain Eukaryota; kingdom Viridiplantae; phylum Streptophyta; class Pinopsida; order Pinales; family Pinaceae; genus Pinus; species Pinus albicaulis. The sequence goes on along the minus strand of CM076584.1, from coordinate 593,011,703 downwards.
AACCCATATAAAAAGGGCAGCAAGAAAAAAAAAAAAAATCTAAGCTTGATCCAGAAGATCAAGACTTTTTCCTAGATGGATAATGAACTAAAGAAACTGGAAAAGTGATCAAACCAATTAGAGAATCCAAATCCATAGAGAAACAACCCAAACTAGGAATTACATGGATGCAATCCCCAGTGGAGTAGCCAATTATGTTACAAGATGAATTACCCTAGGGTGTGGGTTAAGAACCCCAACAGAGCAAGAAGCAAGAAAATTAACAGTCCCAATGATTAAACTAGTAAAATTGGGAGAAGAGGCCTTACCCATAGGTCCTACATTTTAAGGTGATCTCGTAGGGTCCAAACCCTCTGCTTCTCCACGTGCTTCAAAACCTGCAATGCATTCAAGAAAAGCACATAGAATATTAGTAATTGAAAGCATGTTCTAGATGTCAGTGTTAGATCATATAAGCTTATAAACAAAATAACATGAAATAAACCATAACAATATCATAACATGTATAAATCATTAAATATCATGACATTAGTAATGGGACAAAGCTTCTTTATTGATGTATGTAAATATGTGTGGAGGAATACCACCTGATTCAGCCACGGCTCCAAGCGAAACCATCCTCCAGATCCGTCGAGCCCAAGCCTCAACAATCTCCTTCCATAAAAATACACAAGGATGTCACATAAAGGGGGTGAATATCTCTACGAGGGAAACACTGGTTTCCACAATCTAGGAAGTGCAGGAGGCACATGGATAATAAAACTTGATTAGGGACTAAATTGCTATAGTATAAATCCCTATCTCTCTGTCCCCTTTAGGCCTTCCCATGAGGTGTATTTATACTTCCTAAAAATATTTTTTTCAACTGGGAAACAATTTTTCCATGGTCTCTTGTAGGTATGCTTCCAGTGTAACCCATAAACCCCACCTAGAAAATAGGGAATTTTATATTTTTTTCATATTTTAAATTATATACGTGGGTTGGGTATAATTGGACCCACGTGTACACACGCTTTTGAGAGGGCAGAGTCATGTATGGAATTCAAAATAATTTTTTCAAGGTAAAGGACCAAGTTTGAAAGGAAAGGGATGCCCAAGGCCATAACATAGAACATAAACTATATAGAGGTGAGAAATGATGCTATAACACAAGGAAATAAGAAAGCTATCCAAACATAAAAATTTCAAATTTGACCTTCATATCAACTACAAATTGACATGTTAATGAATTTAAATCACTGGAAAAATTAATGTCATCAACATAAACAACCACCACTATGATCTTTCCATCGTTATATTTAACATATAAATTTCTATCATTTACACCTCTTTTGAATACACACTTTATAAATTAATGTTTAGCTTGTAATAATAAAGCTTGAGACCATACAAGGCCTTCTTAAGCTTGCAAACATAAGTAGGCTAATATTATAGTTGAAATCCATTTGGTTGTTTTATGTAAACTTCTTCCTATAATTCTCCATTTAGGAAGGAAAATTTGACATACATTTGATATGTTTTGAACTTCTTGAAATAATAAAATGTTAAAAACATTCAAATTGCCTCTAATATACCAACACGAGATACCATTTCATCAAAATCCAAACCTTAAAACTGATCATAACCTTAGCATACCAGTCTTTCCCTATTTCTGATCACTTCACCAAGGTCATTCAACTTACTCCTGAAGACCCACTGAGTGCCATTGAAATTCTTGTTTGCTGGTCTAGGAACAAGTTACCATGCCTTATTTTTCTCGATTTGGTCCATTTATTCATGCATATATTTTAACCATTTTTCATTTTTACTATCTTGTGAAAAAACATTTGGTTCCTCCATGGAAAATAGGGCTACATGTGCTTGCATAGGGGGATTTAGCAACTTCCTTCTTCTATGTAGACCTGAATTTAGTTCACGAAAAATTTGATCAAGTGGGTGGTATTTTTTCACATACCTTGAAGGATATTTCGCTTGAGGACTAGAAAGCTCTTCATTTTTTTCTTCTGAAAGTGGCTCATGGTCCCCCTCACCATTTTTTATTGGTTCATTAGAGTTGGAATTCACTGGATGTTTGACTTCAATCTCAACATATTCATCCACTTTGACATCAATACAATCAACAATCCTCTTTGTGCTCTTATTATAACATCTATATACTTTTATATGATGAGAATATCTAAGAAAAATACCTTCATTAGCCCGTGCATCAAACTTAGCAAGCTTGTCATCATTCTTCTTGATATAACACCTGCGACCAAAAACTCAAAAAATGTTTGAGTGTTGTAGGTCTACCATACTAAATCTCATAGGGATTTCTGTCACTATTTGGTCTAAGATGATATTTACTAAGTATCACCACTACTGTATGTATGGATTCTACCCATAATATCTATTGAAATTTCATTTCATCCATCATGGATATAGCTAGTTGTTTTACAAATTTTTTTTCTCTCTCTCTGCTACACCTTTCTATTATGGAGTCTCATCTATAGTGAACCCCCTTTTGATGACATTCTTTTTGAGAAAGTAATAAAACTCTTTTGAAGTAAACTCACCTCCATTATAAGATCTTATGCTCTTTATTTTACAATAAGTTTCATTTTTAGCCATAGCTTTGAAATACTTAAACTTGTTGAGAATGCAGCAAGATGATGGAGCTTAGTGAAATGAAGTCACCTTCACTAAGTGGGCCCACAGGCAAATTCTGGCGCAAAATCTATTTTTAGACTATGTCTATTTTTAGACATACGGAGCATGGTTCGGGGATTCCAGTTTGAGATTCTTGGAGTATGCGACATGTTGGTAAAAATAGATGAGACTCTATTTTTAGGTCAAAAGAGGTCAAAGTCTATTTTTAGACTGCCTCTCCTAAAAATATGGAAGTCAAATATTATTTACCCTTAATAATATTTGGACTCTAAACAACAGTTTACTCTCTTGGAGCACTTCAGTTCGAGCTATAGAAGTGGCTCATGCATCTGACAGAGGAATTACGCTATTCCCAAGGGTTTGATGGCATCATGCATGGTTGACTTCAGTTAGGACTTCGGTGGCAGAAGTTTGGTGGAGTTAATGAGACAGCTAGTGGAGTTGTGTTCTGTTTATTTTAGTTGAACTAGTTGAGATTAGTTTAACTAGCTAATCAATTAGTTATGAGTGGAGTGAATTAAATATTATTTAATTCATTAATTAATAACTCATTATTCAACTCAAGAACACATCAGTTCACTACAGTGCATGATCAGTTCAGTGGAGACCAGTGAAAGAGGTAGATGAAAGGGTGAGTACAACTATCAGTTGGAGGATTAGTTGTGCATGAGATTTGCACCACACTTGGAGGATTTGTCCATGATAATTGCACAGTGAAGCCAAGGAGATTCGAACCTTGGATCTCTATATAGACAGGGCTGGATTGCGCAATAGAGGCAAGGCAATTGGCGGGGAGTTTTGAACCAGTAACCTGTTCAAAACTGAGCTAGTTTGTGAGTAACTGTATGAGAAAGTACTGAGTACTTGTGAGGAGTATTGTACTGAGTTTGTTACTTGATTTCTCCATTATAATATACACATATAGCTGCGGGGTTTTCAGCTATAGGCTTTCCCCATACATACTGAGTTAATGTGTGATTGATTGATGTGCGATCGCTTCTATTTTTTCCGCATGTGACAATTAATTGTAGATGAGATTATGTGTTATGCATGCAATTCGAAATTGATGTGTAATCATGTTAATCTCCATTGAATAAGTGATTTATTCAGCTATTTTCTACAAAACTTCTCAAAGGCTTCAAATTTATCTCTAAGAAAAGAAACCCACATCATCCTATTGAAACCATAAATTATAAGCATGAAATACAATTTACCTGTGGGTGATTGGGTTCTTGATGGTCCACACAATTCCATGTGAGTATTGGTGTGTTTTTTTACTAAGGGTCCCAAAAACACCTTCCTTGTAGTTGGTTGTTACCTACAAGGAACATACAAAAAATTGGCTGGTGTTAGTGCTTAAACAATAACCACCAAAGAAGTGAACATAATTAGAACAATGCATGAGAAAGATTAAAATAAAACTAAAATAAACAATAAGAAACAAGTTTAACAAAGCAGAAACAAATAAAAAAAGAAATGGGAGTAAGATCATCTTTATTGATTGCTGGTGGTATAAGTGCTACAAATAAGATAATAGGACACATGTATAGAAATGGTTGAGAAATGGTACAAAATAGCTCTCAACAAGGATTTAATTTCTTCAATATCCTTTGCAAATTCCTTCTCTCTCAAATAAGCCAAGAGAACACCAATAGTGGTCGAATCCTCTCACAATGGAATGTAGGATTGCTTGGGGATAAATTTTTCCAGCATAACAAAGCATAAAATTATTCTTACTACTTGGTCTTCTAATGGTTTGCTTATATATAATTTGAACTCATATTTCCCTCCATTGTCTCCTTAATGAGAAAATGACTTGAGAGAAGGAAAAGAAGATTCACTTGGGGGTTTCATATCTCTAAAACAAATCGAAATCGGTTGTCCTTGGGTAATACTTGTTAGGGAATCCCAAATCAAATAGTGTGAAGTGGTCCCATACAATTGACTTGGACTTTGGGCGATCCACATGAATATCGAAGGAAAAGCCTTGCAGTTATGAATTTCCACCTTTGAAGTGCCTGTGTGGATTTATTTTTTAAATTGAACCCTGGAGAACATTTAATTTTTTTATTTCCATGATGGTTTTAGCTAGAAAATCTTAACTTGTACATGTTGTTGTCTGACTCTGAATGTCATCCAACCAGTACAAATTTTTGTATGATTTTTCCATGTTAACAGTTGCCCCTTGATGTATGAGGTTAGGATCAAGCATATAATTGAAATACAACACATTTTTGTGTTCAGACGATGGGTATGATTTGCTTTTATAGAGAGAGAAGATTACTTCAGAAGCCATTGGGGAGAGATCCTTAACTGAGAACTGCAATAAAAACATGCACTGAAAAATTATCATACAAAAAAGTTTCTATAATAACTATGACTATAGTATTACAAATATATAGGAAACAATCATATAAATTCAGTGGTGGAAGGGCTAACATGTTGCCATATGAAGAAGATAACTGCTTTTTCCCTCTGGGGCGTCTTTGAAAAATAGGCTAAATTGGGTGCCCCACGCATATAATATATATGAGATTCCTAAAGGAGGTGTGATGGGATGTAAGAGTATTTGAATAAATGAGAGAAATGAAATGGTCATAATATAGAATATGTTGAGATTCAACAAGATGACGATCCTAGTGAAAATTAAGCAGCTACACTAGGTGGGGCCCACATGCTATTTTTATGTGTATGTCTATTTTTAGAATGGTGAGAAAATTCTATTTATAGTGGGAGTCTATTTATATATGGTTGAGAAAATTATATTTATAGATGAGGTTCTATTTTTAGATGAATGGGAAAATTCTATATATAGATCTCATGTCTAAAAATAGAATGCATGTTGATTATTATTATCTCTTAGTAATAATTAGACAATAAATAATAATTTATTCTCTTGAAGCAGTTGATTTCAGTTAACTGATGTGGAAAACTATTTGACTGTAGGAATTATGAATTCTAAGGTTGGTTGGTGGGACATTCAAGTGGATGTCATTGTAACTGAGTGATACAATGTTGTAACAGAGTTGGATGTGTAGTTATGTGAGTTGTAAAGTAGTTTAACTCAATTAAGTGAGTTAAACTCAGTTGTGTTAGTTGTAACTAGTTGTAACTAAAGATAAACTAGTGAGAGATCAATGAATTAAATATTAAATTAATTCACATGGAGTGACCTTACATGCAACTAAATATTTACTACTATTAACTACATGCATGTCAGATCCAGTGGAGACCCAGTTAAGAGATAGGTGAAAGGGACAGTTTGAATATCAGTTGTGACATTAGTGGGTGCACTCTTGCAACCAAACACACATTGGAGATGCTAATGAGGATTGCCCAATCAAGGCAAGGTAGGTTCGAATTCATTCAGGGATTTTGATTTGTAGGGATTGCACAGTGGAGGCAAGCTATCAGGGGGTAGTAAATTGGCGCATGTATTTGCCAATTTTTGTATGATTGTGTGAGATGATTGTATATTGTACTGAGAGCTATTGGATTAGATTTTTGTATGAGATTGTTTCATGGTCCATGATATATACATAATATATGATAGTGGGGTTTTTGTCTTTATTATTTCCCAGTAAAAACATCTGTGTTATGTGTGATTGGTCTTTCTTCATGTGTTTGCAATTGGCGATTAAATTTCCGAAAATATTTAAGTATAAGGATTTTGTATTTAATAGTGGCATATAATTGTTAGATTAGGAGAATCTAGGAAATACATAATCATATTAAAATTTCAAAATGGTATCGGAGCAAAGAAGATTTTAATTTTGAATCAATAGCTGAGTTTGTTGGTGGAAACAATTTGAATTTGCTGCAAGAATTTCTTGGTGCGATATTTGAGTAAACATCGAAATGGATTGGTTTGTAGTTAGAGTATGCACTCGAGGGAAAAGAAAACTACATTACATGGAAGGATAGGATGGAGGCGGTGCTTGAAGATAATGGCTTGAAGGAATTCATCGACAATGATTTTCCTAAGCCCACTTCGATGGATGCTACATTACTTGACGCCTGGAAAAAGAAAGTAAAGAAGACAAGAAGGAATATGTTGGAAGGTGTGCGAGACCATATTATCTCAAACCTTCATGGGAAATCCACTCCATTTGAGATATGGAAGGCTTTGAAAAATATTTTCCAAAGCAGGAGCGACCATACGAAATTGGTGTTGAAGGATAAACTCAGAAAGATCAATATGGAGAAGGGAGATGATATTCCTATGTATCTCATAAAGTTTGTCTAATGTCAAGATGAAATCGGGAGTGTGGGAATCATGGTTGCTGATGATGATTTGGTGAGCTTGGCTCTCTTGGGACTTCCTAAGAGTTGACATAGTTATGAAGACTCTGTCAACGGATGGGAAAAACTGTTGGATTGGGAACCATTGTGGTCGGATCTAGTGCAGTAGGAGTTCAGGCGGAACACCAAAGATGGCTCTTCATCAAAGCATGTTGATGAAGAGGATTGTGCTTTGGCTGCCAAGACAAGGAAAGGGAAGGGGAAAAAATCCCATTCAAAATATGAGTCTAAAGGCAAGAAGCTAGATTTGTCCAAGGTGAAGTGTTTTCATTGTCACGAACATGAGCATCTCGCCACTAAATTCCCACAGAAAAAGAAGAACAATAAGCCTACTAGAGTTGTAGCTGGTGAGGCTCTTGCCTCACAATTTGAACTTTATTTCTCTTTGATCGCATGCTTGGTTTCAAGCGCAATGGGATCAGTGTGGTATCTTGATAGTGGTTCTTCCTTCCACACGACAGGAGATAAGGAGCTTTTCAATGACTTGGGGGAGAAAGACCTCCAAATGCATATAGATATGGGCGACGATGGACAATACAAAGTGACTAACATTGGTACCATTTCGTTTGAGAGGGAGTTAGGAAAACCATTTCTATTGAAATGTGTTATGCATGTTCCAGGTCTGAACTTGGTCTCATTCATGATGTTGGAGGACAGAGGCTATGATGTTGTTTTCAGTAATGAAAAAGATTTCCTATGACATAAAAAAATGGGTCAAGCCAAGAGGATAGGGAATCGAGTCAGGAATATCTACAAGCTGGAGGTAGAAGGTTGCGCTGCCATCATGGGCAAGGTAGAAAAAGTGGTGAGCCAGGATGAGGGCGAATTATGGCATAGGCGACTGGGCTATATTCATCACGGAGCTTTGAAATTCATGCAGAAAATATCAACTGGACTTCCAATGGGAACACTTTCTCAGTTAGATCAGTGCAAGGGTTGCACCATGGGGAAGTATGTAAAGTCCACCTTTCATTAAAAGGAGAACCATGCTTTGGTGATCCTTGATAGAGTTCACACAGACATGTGTGGACCATTCTCAGTTTCTTCAACAACATAACGTAGGTCTTATGTTATTTTTGTTGATGACTTTTCTCATAAATGCTAGATCTTTTTCATGCAGAAGAAGGGTCAAACATTCTCAAAGTTATGTGAGTTTAAGGCATTAGTTGAGAAAGAGTCGAGGAATAAATTGAAGGCTCTGCGGAGAGATAATGGTGGGGAATACATATCGAATGAATTCAAAGTCTTTTGTAGCAAGAAGGAATTCGAAGAGAACTCATAGCTTCTGATAACCCATAGAAAAATGGGGCCGCGAAGAGGAAGAACATAACGATCGTGGGTGTTGCACGAGCTATGCTCCATGATCAAGGCCTACCAATGCATTTGTGGGCAGAAGCATGCAACATTGTGGTTTAAGTGCAAAACCATTGTCCTCATAGAGTACTTGGCATGAGCACACCTGAAGAAGCTTTTACTGGTAAGAAACTAGATGTTTCTCACTTTAAGATTTTTGGCTCATCTGTTTATGTGCATGCGACCAGGAACGATAGGAAGGAGCTGGAGCCGACTGCTGAAGTTGGTATATTTTTGGGGTACACAGAAACACCCCATAATTATTGCATGTATTTTCAAAACAGTTGAATGACTGTGGTGCGATAGGATCTAAAATTCAATGAGGAGAAAGCCATGAAGTTGTCGCTTGAGAGGGAGCTATACTTACATGCAGAGGAGGAAATTTTGGTTACCAAAGATGAATCTCTAGATGTGGATCAACCAGAGGAGGAGGTTCATGTAGTAGAGGAGTCCACTCATGTGGAGCCAAACATTAGAACTAGCAGAAGGCATACCACAGAAGCTCAAAGGCCGAAGCTTGATGCGGCACAGAATGTAGGAGTCCCTACTTCACTACACAGATAGAGACAATCTCCTAACCAATTCACTGGATACATGGCTCTCATGAGAAAAATTATTTTGATTGATCCATCTTCCTTTTAGGAAATTATTTTGATTGATCCATCTTCCTTTTAGGAAATGATTTTGATTGATCCATCTTCCTTTTAGGAAGTAGTGTAAGAGCCCACATGGTTATATCCAATGGTGGAGGAGTATGACTCCATTGTCAGAAACGGTGCTTGGGAAATTTTTCCAAGGCTGGTTGATAAATCAGTGGTAGGTTTGAGATGGATCTACAAGGTAAAGAAAGCTGCTAATGGGAGTGTTGAGAAATACAAGGCCATATTTGTGGCACAGGGCTTCTCACAGATCGAGGGGATTCATTATGAAGAAACCTTTGCACCTGTCGCACCGTATTATTCCCTAAGGACCATCCTTGCTCTCTCAACGTAAGTGGGTTGGAACATTCATCAGATGGATGTGAAGAATGTGTTCCTTAATGGGATCATTGAGGAAGAATTTCACATTGATAAACCTAAAGGATTTGGGATCTTCAGCAGTGAGTCACATGTGTGCAGACTCAAAATACCATTGTATGGGATGAAGCAAGCACCATGTGCTTGGTACACTCGGATCGATGGCTATTTCATAGGACTTGGATTCACTAAGAGTGAGGCGGATGAAAACCTATAAAAAATTATGGTGGAGGGTAAGATTTTAATCATTTTTCGTTATGTTGATGATTTAATACTGATTGGTGATGAAAAGTTGATACACTCATGCAAGGAGGACCTTGCAAAGGAGTTTGAGATGAAGGATATGGGCCTCCTTCATTATTTCCTTGGATTGGAAATATCACAGGGAGAAGGTGAAATTTTTTTGTCTCAAGGCAAGTATACAAGGGAGATACTGGGTAAGTTTCACATGGAGGGCTACAAACCCATGGATACTCCTCTTCTAGGAAACTGGAGGAAAGAGGATGCTACATCTGGAGAGGTAGTGGATGCTATTGTCTATCGATAGTTAGTGGGTTTGCTAATGTATTTAGTAAATACAAGACCAGACATATGCTATGTGGAGAACCAGCTTAGTCAAGCAATGGTTAAGCCTACCAAGCTCTTTTGGAAGGTGGACAAGCAAGTCTTGAGATATCTCAAGGGCACATCTGAGTATGGATTATGGTACAGAAAGACAGATGAGGTGAAGTTTCATGGCTTCATGGATGCAGATTGGGTGGTCAGCCCAATGAACATAAAGATCACATTAGGAGGGGCATTTAGTATCATATCTAGAGCTATTTCTTGGTACAACAGGAAACTGAGATCCGTGGCACTCAATTTAGCGAAAGAGGAATACATGGTAGCAAGTCAAGCTGCATGTGAGGCTATCTATATGAGGAACATCCTGGTTGGTTTGTTTGGTTCTCATTTAGATCCTACAATGATTAATTTTGATAATCAGAGTTCCTTTAAACTCTCAATTAATCCGGTGTTTCATGATAGATCTAAGTGTATATATATATATATATATATATGGTATCATCATATCAAAGAATGTGTGCAGTGGAAGATCATGTTGCTTCAGTACATTCCTACGGAAGATTAGGATGCAGATATTCTGACGAAGGCACTCACCAGGAGAAAATTTGAATACCATAGGGACAGGATCGGGGTGAAGGATAATCCCTTTCTTGTTGAGAGGGAGTTTTGAGATTCAACAAGATGATGATCCTAGTGAAAATTAAGCACCTACACTAGGTGAGGCCCGCAGGCTATTTTTAGGTGTATGTCTATTTTTATTATGGTGAGAAAATTCTATTTATAGCGAGAGTCTATTTATAGATGGTTGAAAAATTTATATTTATAGATGAGGTTCTATTTTTAGATGCATGGGCGAAGTCTATTTATAGATCGCATGTCTAAAAATAGAATGCATGTTGATTATTATTATCTCTTAATAATAATTAGTCAATAAATAATAATCTATTCTCTTGAAGCACTTGATTTGAGTTAACTGATGTGGCAAACTAGTTGACTGTAGGAATTACAAGTTCTAAGGTTGGTTGGTGGGAAATGCAAGTGGAATTTGCTGTAACTGAGTGATACAAAGTTGTAACAGAGTTGGATGTGTAGTTACGTGAGTTGTAAACTTGTTTAACTCAGTTAAGTGAGTTAAACTAAATTGTGCTAGTTGTAACTAGTTATAACTTAATATACACTAGTGAGATATCAATGAATTAAATATTAAATTAATTCACATGGAGTGATCTCACATGCAAGTGAAGATTTTCTACTGTTAACTACATGCATGTTAGACCCAGTGGAGACCCAGTTGAGAGATAGGTGAAAGGGACAATTTGACTATCAGTTGTGACATTAGTGGGTGCACTCCTGCAACCAAACACATATTGGAGATGCCAACGAGGATTTCGCAGTCAAGGTAAGTCAAGATCAAATTCATTCAGGGATGGTGATTAGCAGGGATTGCACAGTGGAAGCGGGTTGTTAGAAGGCAGTAAATTGGCGCATGTATTTGCCAATTTTTGTATGACAGTGTGAGACGATTGTATATTGTTCTGAGAGCTCTTGGATTATAGTTTTGTATGATATTTTTTCATGATACATGATATATACATAATATATGATAGCGGGGTTTTAGCTTTATGCTTTCCCGGTAAAAACATCTGTGTTATGTGTGATTGATCTTTCTTCATGTGTTTGCAATTAATGATTAATTTTCCGCAAAGATTTAAGTAGAAGGACTATGTATTTAAAAGTGGCATATAATTTTTAGATCAGGAGAATCCAAGCAATACATAATTGTATTAAAATTTCTACACAATACCACCCCGACATTAATACTTGTGTTGAGGTCGAATGTTAGGGGGACTGATGAAATCAATGGGAAAATAATGGTTCCTACTGTGCCACCCAAGATTTTCGCTATAATGGCGGAGAAGACAAGGTACTACTTCGATTATGGAAGATGGGTGCGGATTTTGACAAAATGAAGTACCAATTGCTTGAAATATGGTTTTAATAAATCAAAGTGAATGTAGAAAATAAATTTTCAATAGGATGGGTCCATAAATATGATGATGAGAGTTGAGAGTATGTGAGGGATACAGAAAACCTTCCCAAGGTTGGATCATTAATGTGAGTGGTAGAATTCAAAACAATAGTGCTAAGGTAAATGCCCCTGGACTCAGCAAGACGTACACAAGAGAGGGGGTAAATGATTGTTCTAAATTTCATGGCACGAGGTTGGAAAATGGTGATCACAGGGATTAAATACATCTCCAACCAAGGGAAAATAAGGATTTTCGCTAGGTAATTGATAGAAAAATATGGTTGAGAATCTTGTTCCTTAAAAAATCTTTGTACACTTGCTCAAATAATTTAAAATTTGTTTGTAATGTAAAAACAAAAAGACATGTGCCCCATGAAAATAGTGGTCTGTGTGATGATGCAAATAGGTTTTTTGCAAAGATAAGGGGCCCCATTGATTGGTCTTAACGTGGGGTTAAGGAGGTGGATTGAATGACGTTGAAGGTCTACTACAATATGAAGGGATGGAAGCCAAAGGAGAATGCAGTGGTGCATTCAATTCAATCTGACAAGAATGTTGGCTTGAGAGAGGGTTGGCAGGCAATGAGGAAAGAAGAGAAGTATGAGTTTGATCTTCCAGATATGCATATGAAAATGGCTTTTTAGCCGAAGAGAATGGTCATGGATACCCATAGTGTAAAAGGAACTATGAAATGAGGTAATCCATGTGGGTGAGGGTCTATCAATCAATGAAGGAAATTACCATATGTATACATAAGGTGATGGTAAACGTGGTTGAGATGGTAGACCCTATCATTTATTTCAGAGAAATGACATCAAGATATGAAAATATTTGGAGGAAGTTGATCATGTTGAGTTCAGAATGATACCTTATTGTGAAGGGTACCCCTCGATCTAAGTTTTTGTCAAAGATTTGCATTTGAGGAGCGGAGTGCACTTCACGTATATGTTTAAGAGTCGATAGGGCTTTGGGGCAGGTCAAAGTCCTTTTTTTGTAAATTATGGGATTGTTTTTAATATTTCTAGCTCCGCCCACGGTTTTTGGACCATGGTATTGTAAAAGGGAAAAGATATATAAGGAGTTATCTTAGTGAGTCAAGGATATCTTTTATCTTATATTTTGGTTATGTTATGATAGATATGAATCTGTAAAGTCATATCTTTATATGTTTTGGGAAAAGGGAAAGGCTCCTGTAGTTGTGTACATGGATACCTTGGTAAGTATTCAACTATGTGCGCAAACCGAGAAGGATTGTATTTGAAGGATATTACTTAATAAATAAGGAATTGAAGATAGCTTTTTTTATTTCCATGTATTTTTTATGTTATCTGTTTTTATAATTTATATGCACTGGATTAGGGTTTTTTGTATATTATCTCTATGATTTCATCGCAAATTTGATATTTTTGTTTTATATGATGAATAATGCATGTTAAGATAGAAAGGTACAGTGCATAAGATAGTTAAAGATATTTATTGAACAACGTCTATATATTTAGCATACTAATTCATTCGGAAACTCTGAATAAGCCTTATGTGAGGATAAGCCATAAAGCTACACTCCATAGTACCTCTAGATGTAGAAAATTGGTTCTAGGATCCCCTCATATTGTGTCGGGTGAGACTTCGATCTACACAGTAGAACATTGCCGAAAGGGCAGTAATAGAGGGTTTTGTTTGTAGCACAAATACTCTGAAGCTAGGTCTAAAACCCCTCAAGCCAACAAATGGTTCTATTTTCAGGACCGAGATATGAATATTGAGGGATATGTAAAGGTGGCATCCAACTAATAAAGAGATTCAAGACTTGGTATATCTTAAGGAGCGAGAATTTGAAATTCAAGAAAATATAAATATGTAGTTATCAACTGAAAAGTTGTTGCAGAAATATCCTTCTACAGATGAGTATTAGATATTCTTTTGCTCATTTTCAAATGAGATACTTGAATGGTTGTTAATATTAGTTGAAAATAATAACTATTTTAAGCATGATGAGGCTACTGTGTGGATCCCAGAATTATTACAGCGACTCAAGGAGACCGATAAAAAGATCTCAAGAGTTGTTTATTACTGGATCGATAGTATTTTGGGAGGATTTATAACTTAGTTCGCCATAGACACCTACGTATCCTACAATGAAGTTGAAAGAATATTTTTCAAGGGTCTGCAAGGCAAGTACTTGTATTATTTAAATCTTTAGATTAATATGGTTTTATGTGAAAAGGGTGTACTGCACATGCAATCATATTGATGTTTGGAAGAGGTAAGTTCATATCTACGCGAAGTGGTAAAATATTTAGGGCAGATCGTGATAACTACGTTGAGACAAAATATATTCTGTTGTTTGGAGGTGAAAGCGAAGAAGGAGAAAGTAACCTCTAAACCCCTATAGGTGCGTCATAGTTAGAATTTTGAGATCATCAAGGCGCCTCTAAGATTCCCCATCCCGCTACACCCATCCCACATCATCCCCATATCCATATTGTCCCTCCACCTTCGCCTCCACCATCCCCTCCCCCAGGGGATATGGTTGATGAAGCTAAATTCCTATTTTCAAAGGTCTAGGATCATATGATCCTGAAAATTTTTGGCTTATCATTGAAGTAGTATGGAGAGCACGATAAATCACAAATGATGATATTAAGAAGGCATAACCTGTTACAACGTTGCAGGAAAGAGCATTTTTGTGGTATATGAAGTACTCTGCAATGCATCCAGCTTCCACGTTGGATGAGACAAAGATAGCTCTGAATGTCAAGTTTAAGAAGCCAAAGTCACAGTCAGATTGTATTATGGAGATAAAAGAGATTAAGAAAATGGTAGTTGAATCTGTTTGGGATGTAGATCAAAGGTTCAAGATGTTACTAAGCCTAGTGAATTTCCATATTTCTGATGAGCAGCAAAAGGAGTGGTTTATAGTTGCACTATTGCCACATATCAAATTTCCATTGACACAACAAAAGATAGCTTTGTAGGCTGAAGCTCTAGAAATTTATATGAAGTTGGAATCTTCACCCATCACAGATACCCCAGTAGGTGTTCAACAGATTCAAAACCAATTAACAACTATGCATTTGGAGTTGCAATAGTTGAATAAGGGTGAGGAATTTTGATAAAAAATTCACCTAGAAGTATGGTGTATTAAATGTAAGGCACAAGGCCATTATAAAGAGCAGTGCCATGTATTTAGATATTACATCAACAGTGGTGGGCCTAATCCATTGCAAACAGGACCAAGTGTATGGTGTGACCTATGTAAATTATTTGGTCGACATTGCACAAAAGAATGTGCAGACGCCGAAGCAGTTGTTTTGTAACTTTTGTCACTCTGTAGGAAATGAGGAAAAGAATTGCAGTAGTTATGATGAAATGTTAGAAGAAATTGTAGGTGCATATAGAATGCATGCTGAATGACACTAGCATGAATATCATGGTTCCCCTATAAGGCACAGAATATTCCAAGGCCGAGGATGAGGATGAGGTCAAATTATATGTTACAACTGCAGCAAAGCTGGACATTTTGTAGGGGATTGTCATAATCCCACAACCCCCTGATGCAGGTATTATGGAGATTTTGACCATGTAATATAATATTGTATTTTTCTGATGGAAAATATGTAGAACAAAAGGATTGCAACCCATGCAGAACTTGCATATGATGACTACAGAGCTGTGTGGAGAAGAGTCTCATGTCAACATAGTAACCTAAAGTGGCACAACCACTGGAGAATATAATGCAACAAGTAAGAAGCCTATAGAGGACACATGGGTCTAAAAAGCTGGAGATAAGAACAATGGGTTCAATATAGAAAGAGAAGAGGTGACCTTTTTGGAGGTGAAGAAGAGCTTTATGGACCTTGGAGCTTCGACATCTAGGAGACAGTCACAACCTCAACAAAAATTGATAGCTCAGAAGAACATTGGCGAAGTTGTGGATAGAAAAATGGAGTTTGATATATCCATATTGAAATCATTTTTACATATCTGCATGAAGTTAATGCAGGATCATAAGGTTATAGTGACTCTCTAGGAGCTTATAGACTCATGCGCGAAAAGAGAAGAGTCACGCATAGTAAATAAGTTTCATTGGCATAAGAAGATGGTAGGCAGATAAATGAGGTTAATTACGTAGATTTGGGACTATGACATGGATCAGGTAATTCTTGACATGGGATAAAATTCCAATGTATTTCCAAATAAAACGTGGGAATGAATGGGAATGTCGAAGCTGCAATGGTCAGTAATCAAGTTGAGAATGGATAATCAAAAAAATATTGTTCCCATGGGAAGATTTGGTGGTATAGTAGTAGACATTGGAGTGCAGGCAATGGCTGATTTTTGAAGTTATTGAGATTGTAGATGATAGCGATGCTTATCCAGCGTTGCTTTATTGGATTGGATTTGGATTTTGATATTAATGCAAATAATTGACCTATAGAGGAGAAAGATGGTATTTGATTAAGGGGATCTAAGGGACATTATTCCTCTAGACCCATTAGAAGGAATGCGGTACACAGAACCTATTTAGGATGAATACTGCGAAGGGGATATTGATAATATATATAATATGATTGGAAAAAATGACGATTGGATCAACCCTAATTTAAATGGAAAGTTGACCTAGGAGAAGGATAGTTCATTCATTTTGAATTATGATGAAGGACTGGAGCATTGGAAGAATAGGATGCACGAATTTACTACCAGGAGATGTAACAATATTACAAAATCAGTTCATTGCATTACCACATAGGTATGTAATTTAAAATACTATGATGGGATAGGATATGTCAATTTTTTCTGGATAAATTTGAAGAAGTAGTACTTGAAGAACAAAGGTTTCAAGCTCTGGATGTCATGTTAAGATCTACACCTACTAGATGGTGGGGTAGGCATAAGGGAAACATTAGAAGTTGGAGAGAATACTGCAGATTTATGAAGATCATATTTGGTCAAGTAATTACCAGACTTGAAGGGAAATATGATGGAAACAATGACCCTCGAAGACATATCTTCCAATGGAATATGATGTGGGGCGAAGATCTAGCACCATAATGGGTACATACATTCATTCACAAATTAGAAGGAGTCCCTATGAATTGGTATCTTGAAACTGAGCTATGACATGGAAAAGAAAATTGGGAGGACTTGGTCGAAGGATTCATAATGAATTTTAGTTTGGAATATGATTGTAAGTACATCGAAAAATCTCTTTAAGATTTCCATGCAAATATTTTCAAGACTCCAACTGATCCAGCCTAGACACAACTTTCTTGGGTCCTAGAGTTAAAACTTGCTTTAGAACGTTATAATTTAACATCGGAGGAGAATGAGGAAGATCCATGTAATATTAATATTCCCGAATCAGAAGGACAACGTGAAGCTACTGGACCAAAACCTAAGATGCTTGACATAGCACAACTAGTAAAGATGTAGAAGCTGAATATAGGGACATAAGAGGAACCGAAGTTCACACTTATTGGAGATTATTGGGATGTAGATATGGTTAGCAAGGTTGTGAAACTGTTACATGAATACCAGAAGCTCTTTCCCACTATTTTCTCTGAACTGAAGGGAATAGTAGGAGACCTTGGAGTTATGATGATCAATCTGAAGCCATATGTGAAGCATGTAAAATAATGATCATATAGGTTGAACCCCAAATATAAGGAAAAAGTGAAGGAAGAATTGGACAAGATGCTTAAAGTTGGAATAATTGAACCAGTGGAGGAATCTGAATGGGTAGCTCCCATCATTGTCCAAGAGAAGAAGAAAAAAGGAAAAATCAGAATTTGTGCATGACCCATTCCCTACACCTTTTACAAATGAAGTTTTGGAAAATTTTGGATGGAAGGATGCCTACTCTTTTATAGATGAGTTTTTAGGGTACATCAAATTATATTTGCACCAGAAGACAAGATTAAGACTACTTTTTCCACTGAGTGGGGACTTTTCAGTATACAATCATGCCTTTTGGATTGAATAATGCTCATGTCATATTCTCTAGAGTAGTAGTTGTTGCTTTTAAGGAGTATATACACAAGTTCTTAGAGTTTTATTTTGATGATTGGACAGTATTTGGACCACGAAAGAAACATATTGCGAACTTAAGGCTGATGTTGGAGACATGTAGGTTGTATCAAATATCGTTGAAATTAAATAAATGCATATTTTGTGTACCTTTTGGTATACTATTAGGGAATGTTGTTTGTAAACAGGGATTGATGGTAGACCCCGTGAAGATTTTCGTCATTGTGAACCTTGAAGCACATAATTCAGTAAAATAATTGCGCACAAAATTGGGACATACTGGCTTCTATAGGAAGTTTATAAAGGCATATGTGTAGATAACTGCACCGATGGAAAATTTGCTAAAGAAGGATGTTATGTACTGTTGGGATGATGAATTCTAAAAGAGCTTTGATGTGCTGAAGGAGAACATGGTAATTGCACCAATTCTAGTTTTTTCAGACTGAAATAAGGAGTTCCATGTACAAGTGGATGCATCTTTCATAGCTTTGGGTTTAGTATTAGCACAACTAAGTCATGGGGATATTTATCACCCCATAGCTTTTGCGAGCAGAAAATGGTCTAAACCAGAAAATAATTATTCCATAATATAGGTGAAGGATTGGAAATGGTATATGCACTGCAAAAATTCAGGCATTACTTATTAGGAGCACGCTTAAAGATGTTCATGGATCACTCTGCGCTGAAATACTTGGTGAACAAGCCTGTGTTGGGGGGGAATATTTGTAGATGGCTATTGATGTTGTAGGAATATGATTTTGAATTTGTATTTAAGCTAGGAAGAATGAATGTTGGACCTAATCATATGTCAAGGATTGAGACAGCAAAATAACCCATGAGAATTGAAGAGAACATGCCCGATGCATAACTATTTGCTATAAGGGTTGTATATGATCACTTTGTAGAAATTATTGAGTTTTTAAACACGGGGATGGCACCTACAGGATATACTATGCAGCATAAAAGGGCACTACAAGAAAAAATGACATTAGTGAGGGTTGAAAAATGTCACCGTAAGCTCATTGGTGACAGTCAAAAGAGCCTCCATCACCAAAAAATTAACGTCACCAAAGGTGGCATCACCAAAAGTATAGGTGTTGTGGTGACTACTATGGGGTAAAATTCTTGGGTGGTAGTTGATGTATATCCCTCTTAGGGCTTCTCGGTGCCTGAGGCAGATAGTCAGATTAGCTCTATAGTTACAAAGACATTGCACACATATTCATACTTCCCCATAATCGATGAAGTGAGATATTGAAGGATTACCTATTTGTAAACAACAACTCCTTTGAAGAGTGCTAAGTGGTGTGGTTGAAGTCCTTCCTCACCAGCTCCATGTCTAGATCCTACAAACAAACAAAGCACACGTGTAATATTCACAATTGTATCACTTACTATCAATTAAACAAGTATATAATCGACATTAAACTATGAAAATATGAGTTATTTATATCATGCTTCATAGACAAATAAACAATAAATGTGACATTGAAACATAAAATGGACAAAAAACATACAGTTCTATTAATATATAAGGAGGAAGATTACAACCGTTGGTTGAAACAAGCCTTCCTCAGTCTCCCGAATCCTCTCTCACTCTCCTCTATCTCTAAGTGCAGTGATACTTGGGCTAAGATTTCTCAATGAACCTTGCCAATCCTTAAGCCTCACAATCGAAAATGAAGTTCTGCTCTACACATGATCAAACCTTCGACCCTTGACCAAGAGCCCAAGCCTCCAATTTATAGGAATTTGGGAGGACACACCTTGCCAATCCTTTCAATCAGTTTCAATGGGGAAAAATATTGATGTTTCCTTGCCTTCCCTTGATTTTGCCTTCTATAGGTGTTCCGTTGTGTTTGGCAACATCCAATAAGAGGCTTGTACTGTAGGTTGCTACTTTTGAACTGACTTGTTTTGATAAAAAATAGGAAATGCCAGTTATTTTCTGCAGGATTTGTCCCTTCCTTCATGAAAAAATGGGTAACGCTACCCCTTAGGCAAGAAAGAGCATTAACCTAGGCACTAACACTCCCTTTGAATGGAGGGGATGCATTGTAACTTGACCTAGATATCTCTAGGGTGTGTTACCTTGGAAAAATGGGTCTCTATTTGGGTCATTTTCTTCCTCCATGTTGCCTCTCCTTTGAGTTGATGAGGAGGTCATTTGTCCTCTAACAGATGCCCCCTAAAGTGTGAGGTCAGAGGTGAAGACGATGGCCAAAATAATTTATAATATATGTAGTAGAGCGAGAGGAGTTGGAGGACTGAGGAAACCCTGAAACAACAACATATGTCAGAAATATAAGTATCTGTCCTGAGTCAGGCCTTCCCATGCTTAGTAAATGTATCAAAATGGTTTCTCTAGAAAGAGATATGACCAATATGTCCATTGATAATCACAATATGGAATCTTGTGTCAAGACATTATCAATATGATAAGCTGTCTCCGAAAACAATATCGTAGCTTGGAAGAGGAAACACAACTAAAATGATGTAAGCCTCAACCCTAGGTCTTGGTCTCCGCTTCACTAAACTGCATATTTCCACATATGTGAATGAAGGAGTTGTAGTCGAACATGTGGGAAATCGTCTGATTACTAGTCAATGATGAAAATTTTTAATAGACACGAGGGTGGCCATTGATAAGGATGATGGTCCCCAAGATGCACAGTACAATCTAGCGAGTGTGAATTAAAGGTGTTGATGTAGAACACTCATAGAATCATTCGATTGGGAGCCAATGACAAGAACCTCCAATCAAACACAAGGAAACTTGCCACTAAGTTTTGCAAGTACCTGGGTACTGATGTGTTTCTAGATCAACTACCTAGATAAGATGTTGAAGTTGATAGGAAGAGATTTGTCTAAAGGTAGGCACTAAGGCGTCCTACATAAGTCAACACAAAATAAGAAAAGATGATTTTGTTCTGAAGATAATCAAGAGAAATTGGGAGTAACTGATGATGACAAATGATTTATTGCATATGATGTCTTGGTTGATACAGGAATCAGTAGATAATGATATCTTCTTGAACAATAGATGTCACAGTAATAGGGTACCAAGAAGCTTAGGTTTATGAACACCAAAGAGTGTCAGGATTCACCAATGCAGGGGCATCAGTATACAAAGGCTAAACTCATAGAATGGTAGGGTCCAGCTAATTGCCAGTGAATTTTTTGGGAAGTGCCATGTTCAATATTTTTTGCTTCCAAATCGACTTTCAAAGCATAACAAAATAAGTATCCACTTTTTCCAAATTCCCCCCCATATGATTAAGTGTAATGAGTCCAAACAGGTAAAATAGATTATCTTTTCATGTTTAAGGATCCTGAAAAACATCATAAAGACAACTCCAGGGGGGTACCTTTGTCATGTCTGATATCCGGGCACGACAAAGGGAGAATAGTAAGCCCGACACAGTTCCTTTTCCATAAGTTAGCCCATTGAATCTGGATAAAGTGATAAACCTATGTTCAATTTACATCTGCCTAATTTTGTTATGAGTACGAGGAGATGGAGTAAACTCAATATTCTTTGTGAATTTGTAACGTGTCAGGCAAATAAAAAATTGATCCTCTCCATGAAATTTTAACGAGTCCGACGGAGAAAAACTCGGTTACTTTTTCGGTTTTTTAACAAGATAGAAAAATATGGAAAAGAATGGCTCATATTTCTTCATTTTAGTAGTTTAACGAGCTCGACGAAGGAAACTTGGGGTTTTTTCAATTTTACAAGATAGAAAAAGTCCCTAAAAATAAGGCTCATTCTAGGTCGAACACGGTCAATTCTGCACATGAGCACAACAACTCATCAGAGCATCGGTGACTTTGAAAAACTAATAGTTGTGAAAAAAAAAAGCGGAAATCTACCAATTTTAATAGACTAGCTAAGTGAGTCATACCTCTAGAATGTCTATAAGAAGGCAACAAACCTTCATTTTCACTGTTTCAGTGCTGTGAAAGAGCTCTGGAGCGAAAAAAGAGGTGAAACTTCTGTTGTCGATTGTGGACGATCTATGCAACAGTTTTTTATTATACGAGTTCCAGGTAAGAGCTTAAGCCTTAGTCTAGCTTTCCATCACCATTTTAGTTGTTTTAAATGGCTAAAAAATCGATTTTTAGCAGGACCTAAAAATTTTAAGCGTGTAACGCGGGTGCCCAATGTTAGGGTCGCATTACACGCACTGCACGTTAAGGGACAATGTGTTAGCACACTTTTTTTTCCACTGGGGCCCGCGTTAGCTGGCCCAACGAAATTTTAAACATGGTTTTCCCAATCCTGAACTATTTCTTCCTGAAACTGATCCACTGGAAACTTGCTTTATGTAGGTGTGAAGTTGTTACCATGATTATTTGGCGCGAGAGAGAGCACGAACAGGAATAACATGAAATGGTCACTAATTCGGCTACTTTTCTTGTTCTCTGAAGTTGTATTTTAGTGAAGTATGCCCGGTTAGAGATGATGAGGGGGTAGGAAGACCTTTTAAGGTGGATAATTCAGTATTGGGATGATTAGCAGCATGTCTTTCACATCAGGGGTCATGAACTCTTGATTGAGAAGGACAAAATATATGTTCTGAGCAGCCTTTCATGCAAAGGACTGAGGCCCAATCTCACAGGTTCGAGAGATGATCCCCACACTACTACAGATTTGATTCAGGCTCACTGCACAAACAACACTGCGCCGATAAGCAACCGGTTTTCCATAACACGGGTGGTCATGAGACTGATGAGGTCTTTTTTGTGGGTGATAATTCTCTTGGCAAGAGCTAAGAGTCAGCATGTGACCACCAAGGCCCGAGTATTATTAGCATTGGATTGTATGTAACCGTGGATTTTTTACTGGTGTGAAGGTGTTGTCTGCTGGGTTCGAGAAGAACTGACGACATGTAAGACCTGTTCCCAACGAGAGTTTGGGTTTGGTACACTGATTGTATCCTTCATACACAGGGGATCCAGAGTTGATATTTCCACTAGGCACTCAGTGGGGTCCAGATGGTAAGAAGGGAAGCGATCAATTTTAAGAATTTTTTGTGTTTTGAATGTTATGAAATATTTTGGGTTTAATGGTTGAATTTTTTTTGACATGAAGCTTATTTCTTGACACAGATGTGGCACCCTTCCATCCAACCGGAGTCCCTTGCTATGCACTGCGAGGAATGCAACTACCTGGGGCTGGAGCAGCAGTAGAGGCCGCGACATCCACCAAACAGGTTGATGATGCACGCAGTTTGCACGAGATTTCCAGGAACCTCAAAGGATTGAGCATGGGCGTGCCGCCTCTTCCCATGAGGGAGATCACTGTTCACCTGTAGCTATACACAATGGGTGTGCCTGAGAGGTTCTTGATGCCTCTTAGGAGGTTAACGAGAGCATTTATTTGCTACCATGAGCATTAGGCTCAGGAGGATTAGTTGATAGATGTATAGA
The DNA here is from genome assembly GCA_034641835.2 of Pinus albicaulis. Classification (NCBI taxonomy): domain Eukaryota; kingdom Viridiplantae; phylum Streptophyta; class Pinopsida; order Pinales; family Pinaceae; genus Pinus; species Pinus albicaulis. The sequence goes on along the minus strand of CM076584.1, from coordinate 592,988,330 downwards.
TGTCAGAGAGAGGCTTCACAGAGCTATTTTTTGTAAAACACCCAAGTTTTGAAGAGTTTTTTTATGTAACTTGACTGGACACGACATATATATACATATGCATATTTTAGCGATTTCAATATTGTTTTTTTTAATTTTTATGTATTTTTTTATGATGGAAAAATATACACTCATGCATAACTCTTTCTATAATAAATGTGACAAATTCCTTTCTAACACATAATTCTCCAATGAATCAACTAATGTATTAGATTCTCTAGAAATGTGCTAAAAATTAATGTATTGAAATTGACGTTCTAGAAGTCAGACCCTTAAGTAATAACATAATAAGACTGGATGATGGATGCGATAACAATTTTTCAAATGCATAATGACTAGCTTGGAATCTAACCTGACCACCAGATTGGAGATGTTGCAAGATGCAGCTTCCATGAGGAGTTGTATCACTGACATGTAATCAGCAATATTGTTGGTGGCATTTGCAAGAAAGATTCCCCCAGAACCAAGTAGTTATGACTCAGGTCTATAGAGTACCCAAGTAAATGATGCAATGTGTCGTGTGTGATGACTGGAACCATTTGTGTATCCTACGTATGGTGAGGATTACGAATACATATATGTAAAAGAAGAGAGAGTACATGAGAAAAGCACTCAAAAACCCAAAATATTCGGACACACCAAAAAAATACAAAACTTATATACATAAAATTACAAAGCATATGCCTAGTGGAACACTAGGTGAAATAATTTTTTAGATAGAGCTCGTTACAGGGCTTAGCAAGTGGAATCCAATTACAGCCCTGAAGTTCATAAGCTCCTTTCGAAAGGAATTTTGTGACGACATAAGGACCAAGCCATAATGGTTGAATTGTTCAAGCCCCCAAGAGGTCATGTCTTTGATCATAGAGTAGAACACGATCACCCTCTTGGAAAGAACGAGGCTTAACATATTCTTCATATTGAGCTTTTACAAGGAGCTTGTGAGCTTTGAGTGCCAGTGTGGCATCTCGATGAGTTTCATCCAATTGATTGAGCAAGAGCAAGCACTATTCTTCGGCAGTGGTACAGGGTAGGAGTTCAATAGCTAGCTTAAGTGATGGAATCTCACACTCAATTTGAAGGATTTATTCTAGACCGAATGCTAGTTGGAATGGCATGAAGCCTATAGCCATTTTCACTAACGTTTGGTATTCCCATAATGCGGAGTATAGTTTCTGATGCCATTTGGTTTTATGATTGCTAAATAACCGATGAATCATGGTCTTAAGGATGCCATTTATAGCTTTGACTTGACCATTAGCTTGCTGATAATAGGACGAAGAATGATCTTGTCGAAAACCTAGTATGGAAGTTAACTCTGCCATCATTTAGTTTTGAAAGTGTGAACCATGATGTGTGATGATTGAGTTTGTAAAAAGAAATGATAGATGACCTGATTGAACAGGAAGAGAGCAGTGGTTTCTCCATTGACCCAAAAAGTGGGAATGGCTTCTGCCCATTTTGTGAAGTAGTCGACTGCAAATATGATGTAGTTGTGTCTATCAGTAGAAGTGGAATTGCATGTGAGGAATTCTATTCCCCATTTAGCGAAAGGACCAATGGAGATAATTGGATGAAGAGGGGCAGGATGGGCACAAATTTTCTTTGTAAAAATATGACATGGATGGCACTTATGGACCGTTGTGATGTAGTATTTAAAGAAAGTGGGCAATAGTGTACTGCACGCAAGATTTGCTGGGTCGTAGCTATGCTAGAAACATTACCACCGCACGCCCTAATTTGGCAGTCATTTAGAACGTGTTTCACCTCGTTAAGAGTGAGACAAAGCTAAAGAACAGTATCGACACCACAATGATATAGAGTATCGTTCAACACGAGATAGTGTTTTCTTGGTGATGAATGCTATGATGGTCATCTGACGTGAGAGTTGGGTGGAATTGTTGAGTTTGGAGGTAGAACAGAATGTCTCCATACCAAGGATAAGAATAATTTACTAGATAGATAGATTCATTAGCAAATGTACCATGAGCTACTTCTTCTAGGTCAATTCTGGGAAGGCCTGACAGTAATTTGGCGAAGACTAGAGATTTATTTGCTTTGGCAGCAATGAAAACCAAATGAAACAGTTGGAGGATTACAATCCATTTGGAATATTTTCCTCCAATGATATGATGAGACAATATGTGTCGCATGGGATTCTCCAAAGAAATTATGGTAATCTGTCGTAGAAATATATAATGTCGGAGGTAGGTGGCAGAGAAGACCACCGCGAGAGATTTTTTCTCCACATTTGAATATCGTAATTCAGGTCAAATGAGACCTTTTGACAGATAATATATCACATGATCATTATCTTCATCGTGAACTTGAACCAAAACCATGCCTAGCAAGGATGGTGAGGCTGCCAGGTAGAGGAGAAAGTCACACGAATAGTTGGGGGCACTAGGAAGTCGGGCGAAAATGAGCGCCCATTTCAAGGCATCAAATGACAGTTGAGCTTGATCATCCCACAGATACAATACCCCTTTCTTTAGCAAGCGCATGAAGCCTTTCGTCATCTAAACATAATTTACGATAAAACGACGTAATAATTTTGCCTTCCCTTGCAAACATTGGAGTTGCAAAATGGATTGTGGCGCAGGTAATTCAATGATTGCCTTAACCTTATTGGGATCAACCCTAATCCCATGCTTGGAAACAATGAAGCTAAGAAGATGTCCAAACTCGACAAAAAATACGCACTTGTGTGGATTCAGATGTATGTTGTAGAACCTACACCGAGAAAATATTTCTTTAAGATGTGCAAGGTGATGGGATCACTTCTTGGAGTGAGTCGAAAGGTCATCCAAGTAAGCTTGTACAATGTGTCTGATATCGTGAAATGCATAGTCCATGGCCCTTTGAAAATTTGCTCCCACATTCTTCAAACCAAATGGGAGTTTACGATATGAAAATGTACCCCAAGGACAGATGTAGTTATTTTTATGCTGGTCATCCTTTTTAATTTCTATTTGGTTATATCCTGAAAATCCATCCATAAAGAAGAAAGATTTGCATCCGGTGCAATCATCGAAAATCTAATCTATGAACGGAGTAGGATAATTGTCTTTTGGACAAGCGGTGTTTACATCACGATAATCAACATAGACCCATATGGCACCTTGATTCTTATCTACGGGAACCATATTGGATACCAATTTCTTCAGAGGAACGAGATAGATGAAACCACGTGTAATAGTTTTTCAATTTCAGTCTTGATAGCTGCTGCTTTGCGAGGGTAGATAGTGTTAGCCACCTATAAAATTATGTCATATAAATTGGTGGCTAAATTATTTTTGGACATCCTTCAAGAAACAATTTTATTTCCAAAATTCCTGGTGCTTAAAGTCTTCTGAAGATATTCTATCGTTTGGTTAATCGTCACTATTGTTCCCTTTTAATTCTGAAATTCTGTTGATTTCATAGAGAAAATACTGCTGTAAAACACCAATTTTTCCTTTATTCCACTTCAAACTAACCTTCATTTTTTACCCCTTCATTCCCCATGGGATTCCTCTATTTTTCATTTATTCGCCTTTCCCCTTCATAGAAATCCCTTTACAAGATTCAAAAATCACTTTTGAACCTTGCTGAAACCCCCAAATCCATCAGAAAACTTTGAAAAAATCATAAAAATACACTTTTCTATATTGAAGGATTAATCCCCCTTGGGCTATGTCCTACACCACTTCCCAACATATTCCCTAGTGCTAGAACCAAGTGCTAAGCCCATTTGACACATATCGCATCGGAGAAATCGGGAAGCGCAAGTCTATTTGCAATGTTAAAACCTCCGATGCGATTAAGCCCTTTGTTTATAAACCCACGATCTTGCTATTATTTCATATAACCACATAGCCCGCATTCGGCGCTAATAATTTCTTAAAACTCATCTTCGATGCATTTTTTCCTTTTGTAAATTCAATAAACCTACTTTCCTAAGTTTCAGTCTAAACTCGCCCGAGCAATGTTTTTTAATAATAAATGGGCAGATTGAAAAGCCCCGCATCAAAGTTTCGATGTGATTAAGCCCCATTTGTATACAATCCTTGCCTTCATTTCTCTGCATATAAACCAAGCCCCGCAACTGGGTGCCATTTCATATATATATATATATAACCTGCCCTGAACCATAAAAGCCTTCGCATTTCATAACATTTTGGGTTTTCATAAAGTATTAAAGGGTTTCCGCCGGTTCCATATTTCAGATAATCTCTGTCGTTGATCTTAAGCCGATCAAACAGCCCACGAAATATTGCATCGCAAGTTTTTGTCAAGCGCATTTTATTCCCCTTCCCGATTGACTTCCTCCGATCAATCGTGAGTTGTTGATCTCTTCCTCGCTTTTCCAGATCTGATGACCCTCATTTGCTTCGATCACAAAACCTTCCTCCGCCTTTTGAAACCCTCCGATCCACTCCCCACTGTCGATCTGATCTGCAGATCGATGGCCAGTGCTCAATCGCATCGGCACCATTCGAAGTTCTTCCCCGCCGATCGCATGCCTCCGATTACATCTGGACCGTCCACGTGTCCAGATCAGACGGTCCAGATTGCATTTTCCGACTTTGGTTATAATTCATGTGCCTCACGTTATAATTTTTTTGGCCAATCCATAGCCATTGATCTCTGTAGATCAACAGCCCTTATTAACCCTCTTTCCGCCTTTGTATTAATTCGTTTATACCCCAGATCGAATCCTGACCGTTGATCCTATACATCCAACGACTTATATTAGCCCGGACAGGCCTGCCTCCCTCCAAATCTGATCTCCTCCATCCAAATATTTGATCTTACAGCCCAGATTAAAACCTCCCTACCTCTTATAACCCATGCATCATATCCATATCACGTTCGATCCCCACGATTAGATCTAAGGGCCCAAATCTGACGGCTGACGCGGGGTTTCGCGAAACTTTCAGCGCGAAGGTTAATTTTCAAAAATCACGCGATATAAGCTATTTTCTTATGCCACGTGTCAGGCCAGGACTCATATCCCGTTCGAAAGGGCAATACCACCTACCCGCCTTTTTCTCACACGAAAATAATTGTTTTGCCCTCCGAAACTGCCTTTCCCCATTTCTATTATGATTTTTTGCGTGCGCTCCCTGCCGTTGATCTCTGTAGATCAACGGCTCGGATCTAATCTGGACATATAATATCGCCCTCCGCCTTTCCCGAAAGATTTCTCGGAGCGATCTACACCATTAATTTCGTGGGCCGATCTCATCCAATGGCCCACAATCATCCCGAAACCCAAAATTTCCTTTTCATGTATTTCTCTCTGCCAAAGGAAATTTCCTCATTTCCTTTATATTTCTTCTGTTTTCACATAAGCAGTCCCTCTCCATTATATTAAGCCGGTCGCTCTTGACCGTCGATCTTCGCAAGATTGATGGATCTGACTTAATTCCCAACGCCGCTTCTTCCAAATCACCTTCCTTTCACCTTTGCAGCAAATCTCCACCGTTGGATGCTGCCATCCAACGACCATGCTCCTACCAGAAACCTCCAAAGATTTTTTTACCAAATATGCAGGATTTCTTAATTATTTTTGTATTTTTTCAGGTGATCAATCGTTTTTCCATTATATAAAAGGAAAATTGAAGCCAAGGATGAAGATCCTCCAGGATTTTATGCATTAAAAGAAGATTGATCTGCGAGGTTCTATACCACGTCTCGTCAATACATCATGAGTATTGATGCCACATGAGCCTCCTGTCACCTGCACATCAACAAGACACAGAAATACCTTATCAAATCAAAGAGTATCAGTTTCAAAGACCCAAACACTTCAGAAATGAGGGATTAAACATTGATTATACAATCTAATGGATTATAGCTAAATTCAATTATCAAATGCCTAACCCATTGAATTAAACATAGTTAAAGGCAAATCAAGGATATTTATTAGACAGAGGATACCTCCACTACCACATCAGAGGAAAATTGATTCCTCTCAGCTACCAGATTTCCACCTGTGGCTTCACAGCCTTCAAACAAAGGCTGAGTAATGACCAGAATAGAGCATATATGCCCCTTACAGCTGAATAGTTATTTTGAATCAAATAAGCTAATATAAACTATCAGCAGAGTTATTGCAAAAGATGACACAAAGCCTTAAAGTCAACATAAGCTTCCAATAAGCTTAAATACTTAATGTAAACCAATTAATACAAGAAAATATCTGTAAACTTCTCTCTTGAGCCCCTCAAAGGTCGAGAAGCATTAATTGTATTGATTGAACTCAGAAGATCTTTTCTCTCTTTCGACCTCCTCATCCCTCTAAAAAAACTTGTTGAGGAATCCATTGTAAACGTTGGTTGGTTAGTTGATCATTGTTGTAATACTGAAACTCTCTGAAATAATACATAGTCTGTTGAATTTGAAGAAGAAATTGAAGTCTTGGAAGCCCTGATGATGTTGTTGCATGCTTGTTCTTGAGAAGGCTCTATCATTGGATCCATGAGCTTGGTTTTTGGTGAAGTATTCTGAACTGTTTAATGTTTTCCCCTATTTTCATTTTGTTCCGTAAATTCTTAATACAATAGGATGAAAGTTTTAGGTTAAGAAATGACTCTTGGGAGCACCTTAGACCTGTTTATCCTTCACTATTTTATGTTTCTTTTGCTGAGGTATTTTAGATTCTTTAATCTCTCTCTTTAGTCCTTGTTGGGCCGTTAATATGCCATTATTATTATCACTTGTGAACGCTTATTCCACCCATTTCTACCATTCTTCATCACGTCATTTATTATAATTTATTATTTAAATCCATTTTATAATGATTTATGCTCTTATGAATGAATATTATTGATTCTCCTTTATTTCTAATAAATTGATGATTATGTATGATTTTATCAATGATAGTTTTAATAAATCAGTTGTAACATTATTCACCATTTTTAGCCTCCAAGATAATTTTCAGATTGAAGATTTGATCATTAAAAGTGCCAACTCAGAAATTCGCTGGAATAAGAAGTGACGATTTTGCGGTTGAGCTTCTGAGCAAATGAAGAAGAATCTGGAAAATCCGGAACATGGGTTTTGTCCAGAACGGACCCAATTAACTTTAGTAAACACCGGTTTGCCCAAATTCGGCTTGTACTAAGAGAAACGTAGGGTTCTTTGAGAACGATTTTCTCAGATTTGTTGTTGCGGCCGTCCTCTAAATCTCAGCTGCAAAGCCAAATTCGCCTTGTTCTTGTTGATCAAATGGTTAGAAGCAAACCAATTTTGTAATAGAATCATATTGTAATTATCTCTATTGTAACCACTCTCTGCTCTCTTTGTATTTAAATCAGAACAGAGATCAGAGAGGGAGAAGGACTTTGAGGATGATTCGGGATGGATTCGAATGATGGAATTGAGGATTCAGACTTAGAGATTCAAGAATGAAGATGGATTATTCATGATAGGATAGGGATTGTTGCATTGCCATTGTAATCTTCAAAGCTTTTGCTGTTGTAATGATTTCACAATTTGAGGATGAATAAATAAAAGGGTTGTTGTTCATTCACCTGATCTGAAGTAGCCCAGCAGCATCCGCTGGCGGCTAAGGGCCCAGCCTCTGGTGGAGTATGCTACTGTTGTATCATATCTTTCCAATTTCCGTCGTGTGATGGTTTGATTTAGTTCCTATTTCTTTGAATCGTAATGCTTTACAATTTCATGTTCTTTACTTCGTTGTTTAGTTTGGTTGATTAATTGCAAGAGTTTGCTTTTAAAGAGCTTTCCTAGTTTACTTTCAATGGCAGCTTTCCATTTCCTGTTATTTGCATTATCTTTGCTTTGGTGTGAAGAACGATCTGAAACTGTAGTGGGCATTGGCATTTGCTGTCTAGTCCCCAGATTAATGAGTTGTTCCTTGGTTACTTTTGGTTACATCAGTTTCCAAAGGGATGAGTTATTGTTACTGGCCCCCTTGACTGATACATTGCTTATTTTTTCGAATGCATGATTTAAGTCTTAAAATGCTTTGTTGTAAGTAGATTTTATTTCCAGCTTTCATTTACTTTTGGATTTTAAGCACTATACTGCAAAACATTACTCTTGAGTAAATAGCCGCCTCAGACTGAGTACACTCTTGAAACAAAAAGTCGTCCTTGGGTTGACAATTAATGTGAGGTAATTAGGAGTTACAAAGACACCTTTTTATCGCTCCACAGTCCTCATGCTTTTTTATTTCCTTAATAGCTCAAATAGTTGGTTTCAGCATGATTTATGGTTTTCCCTGCTTGTTTGTTGCCACTTAAAGTTTGTTATTGAAGTCTCCCTTTGAAGTATCTTTGTTTACCGTGAGCCAAGGAGGTTTGTTTTGATCATACCCCTTGCCCTTGCTTGAACAGTTGGCTTAAAGGTCTTTATAGTTGTGATCATATATGTATTTAGGTGTTCCCTCTTCTATGATCGTAATTATCAATGAATCTTTTATGTTTTCTAAGTAATTTGAAATCAAATCTTTGAGGAAATAGGGTGTTCCACGAATCTTAGATTTCATTTAAAAAAAAATTTTGAAGTCATTATTTGCTTAAAGTGTGATTTGTAGAATTCATGGTTAGCCCTGTCTATCAAATAGCTCTTTATTGTTCAAGTTGTGCTTTCAAATTCCCTTTGTTGAAAATTAAACTTCTCTTTCCAAATCATTGATTTCCATCTCATTCCAAAACCAAAGGATCCTGCGGCCAAGTTATATTTTCCCTTTGATATCCCATATCCATTGATAAGTTTGTCATGACCTCTTTTTGACTCCATTGCCCAATGAAGCTGACATTTCCCTTTTCTATATTTCTTTCCTAGACCTTTTATGTTCTGATGTATCAATTCAAACAAAAAAACAAACAAAAACTTGCACTTAATAACTATTCTAAAACCAATACTCAAAGCACACAAGACAAACCTTTGCAAAAAACAAATAATTTGAGAGATCCCTCTCTGAGAGCAGGAGGACTAGATCCCGTAACTCTAAATATTGGTTTTGATGTTGCCTTGTCTTTTGATTTTCCAAACTATCAAAAGATGGGAGACCAACATAATGGCAATCACGGTGGGACACTTCTGAGTTAGTGACAATCTAAGTACCCCTTATGACTCCATAAATCCCTTATTTTCAAGAATATCTAGTGATTAATAGCCACCTCATCACCACCAACATAATGGCGATCATGGTGGGAAATTGAGTAAAATATTTAAAACAAAACACTCCTCGTCTAGTATAACATAAGTAACCTTCTTCAAGCACTGCCTAACAAAAATGGTAATCATGATAGGACTTAATTGAATAAGTGACAAACTAACTAACCCTTAGGATTCCCGTAAGACCTTATCAAACCTTGAAGCAATCAGTTACCAAGCCATAAGAGTGAACTATGTATGTTTAAACACCTTAGCAAAGTGTTAAATCAGATTTAGGACACTCTCTTAACCCACAAGACCGAAATAACTCAGAAAAAAACAAAAAAAAATTCAATTTGGCTTCACAATAAACATGGTGGTGGAACCATCCAATATTTTACCTTCATAAAAGCTAAATAGTTTCTACCTGGCAACTCCACTAGCCCCAGTAAGCCTATTACTCATCTAGGTCCCCAAATCTCTTTAGGACTGTGTTAACCAGCCTTGAAGAAGTTTAGAAGCCTAGTCCCATACTAAATAAGACAATCGTGAGAGGTAAAACTCCATAAAACAATCCCTAAAATTTAACCTCTCTCATTTTTGAAAAACAGTTTGGCTTCACATAGGATCAACACTAGATCCCATCCGGACCCAAATCCTCCTTTAATTGTTGAGAATCCAGAGAGAATTCTGTGGCAGACTTCTAAATCTAGAGAATCAACTGTTAATAGGAGCCTCTTAAGAATAATTTATGTCCTTGAAAACCTTGTTGTCTTAGAGGATTCACAATTTGATTTGCATCATACAAAGAACATCTTTAGAACTAGATCTCAAGGTGATTTAAACCAAGCTGATCTTGACATTGCAGATTCACAACAAAGCTTCAATAGAGAAGCCTCACCTTCCACTCCTCCTGATTCCCAGCTTCTTCATCACTTTAGCCTTTTTCATAACAAGTCTACTCAAAATCAGTTTGTTGGCCCAAGTGTTTCTTCCACTCCGATCCATACTACCATTTTGCAAAACACTCCTGTTCAGCCCACTTTCACTCTTGTACATCCACCTCTTGTAAATCCAAACTTATTTCCAGCCATGGCAACATGGTATGCCCCATTAATGTTACCACAACCTCTACTTCCCTTACGAAATGATTACCAATCCAAAATCCCTCATTTCACTGGAAAAGAGTCTACAATAGCTCAACATCATGTAGATAGGATGAAAGATGCATCTGATCTATGAAGATGAGGATCTTCGCTCAAATTTTAGGAGGATATGTAAAGTAGTGGTTTAAAAACCTACCTCCTAACAACATAAATGATCTCCCTGCTTTGCATCAAACATTCATCAACAAATGGGAACTCAAAAATAACCCTCTCCAAATACTAGTAGAATATAGTAGCCTTAAGAGAAATCAAGGCAAGAGTGTGCATGACTACTCCACTAGGTTCAATAGTGTTTACAATGCTCTTCCACCTCACATTAAACCTCCCCAGGGCATGGCCTTAGTAAGGTATCCCGAAGGCTTTGATGTTGAAATGGCTTATCAATTGAGGGAGAGAGATTACTTAACTTTAGAAGACATGTAGAAAGGAGCTGTGAGCATAGAAGCAAACATAATTGAGAAAAGAAATAGGTTGAGATTAGAGAAGAGGGTAACTTATAAATATGACCTACTACCCTCAACCTTAACTTCTGACACAAAAATAGACAACCTAGTGAAGGTGATGGAGAGGATGCTTGAAAATATCAACTTGAATGATAGAGTGCCACCAAGAGAACCTCAAAATAACAAAAACAGAAATAGAAATCAGAATTATAGAAGAGAAAACAATCAAGATAAGAAAAAAGAAAGTGACCAACAAGTTAGACCTCCCTTCCAACAGAACTATGTGGATCAATATGAGGAAGATAGGGAGATGGAAAGGTTGGGAGAAGCTCATGTAAAATTGATTGGATCAGATAGTGGGGATGATGTTTTCCTCACTGAGGAAGAACAAGATTTCTTCTCTGATCAAAGTACAAACACCTATGAAGATTTTGATGATTATAGACTGGGGTTTGAAAATGCAATCATGGAGGTACACAAACAATATGATCTTAGGAGCAAAGGGAATGTAGACAATTCAAAGGATAAGAACACTAGTACTGCTGTCAAGAAAAACACAGAAAGTCAGCCTAAGAAGACAACGCACAAACCCATCACTTTGGCTAAAAAACCAGATTTAAACAAAGAGAAAAATAGTCAGCCAAATGTTGAACAAAGTACTCCTAGCACCTCAGCTAGTGGTCCTAACAGAACTATCCCAATTACCAGTCCAAACAAATTTCAGCAAATCAAAACTGCTGAAAGAAATTCAATTGAAAACAAAGATGTAAATATGAACAAGTCAATTGTTCCTCTCAGCCTTCAGGGAGAGATTGCTATGATAAAAATTACCATCCCGCTAGCTGAACTAGTAACCCAAGAAGTGTACAAAAACCAAGTATTAAAAGCTTTGAACCTAGGAAGTGATACTAACACCTTGAACTTGATAGATGACAAGCCTGAGTTGTTGTTTGGTCCAGAAGTTGAAGGAAAATACCAAGAAGGGGCTGTCCCTCCCTTCTATGTTAGTTTGAACATACATGAGAAAATTTTACACAATGCCATGTTAGATTCTGGAGCTTCACACAATCTAATGCCCAAGGTAGTAATGGAAAGCTTAGTATTAGAAATTACTAAACCATACAAATATTTGTATTCCTTTGACTCAAGCAGAGTCAGATGTTTGGGTTTGATCAAATATTTATGTGTTAACTTAGCTCAAATCCCTACTAAGAGTCTAGCGATGGACATAGTTGTAGCTGACATTACCCTAAGTATGGCATGTGTTTATCGAGATCATGGGGAGCCAAACTTCAGGGAAGCCTTCAAATGGACATGTCTTATGCCACCATCCCTGTTTTTAACCAAAACATAAGACTATATAGGGAATATCACATGAAGTACATTGTGAGCAACATAGACAAACCAAACAACTCTCCAATCTATTCTATTCAATCAAGTTTAGATTCCTTTATCTTGTACAACGAAGATGAAATTACTCCACAAGAAAAGGAAAATGTAGACCCAACCAGTTTACCAGAACAATCAGAACTTCCCTCAAATCAGATACAAAACATTGGCAATCAACAGTAACAAGAAAATGAAAATGAGGCAAATATATTTTGGAGCACTTCTTCTACGCTTACAATTGCTTAAAAAATTAGAAGCCCAAAAGATATCAACCTTAGGAGATTCTGAAATTATCATAAGGCAAATCAAAGGAGAATACTCAGCTAGAAATCCAAGGCTTAGGGAATATCGGAATGCTTCCCTTTATTTATTGAAAACCTTTGAAAATTATGAACTTATTTTCATTCCTAGAGCACTAAATCATCTAGCAAATTAACTCGCTTTCAATTCCAGCAATTTCCAGATACCTGAGATAAATGTACAACTTAGCGTAAAGGTAAAACACAAACCTGCTGTGCTTGATAACGAAGATCATTGGCAAGTGTTTGATTCTAACAAACACATAGATAATTTCTTGAAATCAGAAAATGATTTCGACATACCAATATCAGAAACCAGCCATAAAGAAAATTGTTTATATATTGAGCAAATCCCAGAAGTTGAAATGACATATTCTGCTGATATAAATCATTATGAGAATCCTTTTGAAGCAGAGATAATTAACAACACAGACCGAGAAGACTTGAAAGTTTTACAATGCAAGAACGATACAATTCCAAGAGGTCTCACACCTTTAGAACACCTTTTCTATTTTAACAATGTAGCCAAAGAACCGAGAATGGAGCCTATGGAAACAGATGTAGAAGAACATAACATAGGCAGCGTAGCAGAACCCAAGATGATTAAACTATCCAGCACTCTCCCAGCTCACATAAAATTGCAATACATAGAGCTGTTCAAAGAGTTTAAAGATGTTTTTGGTTGGGGATACAAAGACCGAAAATCGCATGATACCAGCATCATTCAGCACAAAATCCCTCTTAAAGAAAATCAAAAGCCTTTCAAACAAAAGCTAAGGAGAATAAAACCTATTTTACTCCCTTTAGTTAAAGAATAAATTGAAAAGATGCATGATGCTGGGATCATAGTACCAATTAGATATTCATAATGGGTATCAAAGTTGGTTTCTGTTAGGAAGAAGACTGGGAAAATCAGGCTCTGTATTGACTTCAGAAATTTAAATAGAGCCTCTCTAAAAGACAACTACCTCTTACTCAAAATGGACCATATACTTCAAAGGGTTGTTGAGTCAAAAAAGATATCCCTCTTAGATGGGTTCTCGGGTTACAACCAAGTGTTAGCGGTCCCAAGTGATCAAATCAAAATCACTTTTACCACACCTTGGGGCACCTTTATGTATGTCAAAATGCCTTTCAGATTGATGAATGCAGGGGCCACCTTACAAAGGGCCATGGGAATAGCCTTCTCTGAGGATATTGGCTATTTCATAATCATTTACCTTGATGACATAACCATATTCTCAAAAACTGATGAAAAACATTTGATTCACTTGAGGAAAGTTTTTGAGAAGTGTAGAAAATTTAGTTTGTCATTGAATCCCAAGAAAACACTCTTTGGTCTCCAAGAGCGTAAAATTCTTGGCCATATAATTTCAGAGGAGGGAATTAAAATAGACCCCACAAGGATAGATGGCATATTGCAAATCAACCATCTAAGAAGCCTTAAAGAATTACAATCTTTCATTGGAAAGATTAATTTTCTAAGGAGGTTTATCCCCAATCTTGGTGAGCTATTAAAAAACATTACAAACATGCTTAAGAAAGATGTAGGTGTAAAATGGACTTTACCAGCTAAACAATCATTCAAACTGGTCAAACAAGCTCTTACTCAAACACCAGTCCTGATTAGTCCTGATTTTACCAAAGACTTTTATATCTTTTCTTTTGCATTTGATCATACAATAGCTGCAGTGTTACTTCAAAAGAATGACATGGGGCAAGAACAACCAATATCCTTCATTAGTAGGGCCTTAAGAGATGCTCCGCTCAAATATAACATCATGGAGAAGCAAGCCTTAGCATTAGTGAAAGCTTTAAAGGACTTTAGAGTCTACATTTTACACTCTCACATAATTTCTTTTATTCCACATAATGTTGTCAAGGCTATTCTATGTCAAGACCCTGATGGTAAAAGGGGAAAATGGATTGCAACTATTCTTGAATATGACTTAGAAATCAGGCCCACCAAATTAGTTAAAGGGTAAGGATCAGAAAAAATTATGGCTGAGTCTAAATTTCAAGCACTAGACATGAATATGGTAGATGCGTTGGAAGAAATAGGAGAATCCACTGCTACTTTCATTGAAGAGACATTTTTGAATTCTCCTTGGTATGCTGACATTATTTATGTGCTTTAATATTTGACTTCCCCTCCTGCTTTATCTAAAACTAAGGCTATATTTTTGAAACAAAAAGCTTTGAGTTATTGCATCTTAGATGGGGTATTATATTGGAAAAATGTTGTTGGAATTTTTCTTAAATGTTTACTTGAAGATGATGCAAAGAAAATCATTCATGAATTGCATGACGAAGAGTGTGGACGACACCTCTATTGGAAGGCCACAACAAACAAAATTCTTAGATCTGGTCACTATTGGCCTACCCTTTTCCCAGACACTTAGAAGTTGGTCATGTCTTGCCATAAGTGTCAATTTTTTTATGGCAAAAGAAAACTCCTTCCCTTACCATTACATCCTATCAGAGTTGAGGCACCTTTTCAAAAATCGGGTTTAAACTTCATTGGGGAAATTCACCCATCTTCCTCGGCTCAACATAAGTGGATCCTCATAGCCACTGACTTCTTTACCAAGTGGATAGAAGCTATACCCTCTAGAAATGCTAATGAATCTATCATTATCAAGTTCCTTGAAACAAATATCCTATCCAGATTTGGTTGTCCCAAAAAAATCAAACAAATAATGCTGCTACTTTTAAATCTAAGAAAATGGTTAATTTCTATTACAAATACCACATAAACTTGGGCCATTCTACTTCCTACTATCCCCAAGGAAATGGATTAATTGAATCTTCCAACAAGAGCCTCATCAATATCATCAAAAAGTTGTTGGAACAAAATCAGAAATCATGGCACAGTAAGCTGAGTCATGCCTTATGGGCTGATAGGTTAACTACAAAGAAGTCAATAAATATGTCCCCCTATCAGCTGGTCTATGGCATGGAAGCAGTATTCCCCACCTCATTAGGAGTTCTAGTCATGAAACTCCTTCAATAAGTGTAGGTTGAAGAGAATGATATGCAGAGGAAAATCAACCAAACCATCCATTTACAGTAGACTAGAGAAGAAGTCTATGAAAGGATGCAGTTAGTCCAAGAAAATGTAAAGAAACTATTTGATAAAAGGACTAAAGCAAACAATTTCCAAGTTGGAAATGTTGTTCTTAAATGGGATTCAAGAAGAGAAGAGAAGGGAAAACATGGCAAGTTTGAGAACTTGTGGAAAGGCCCTTATATTGTTCATGCTGAGAGGGGTCACAATGCATTTTTCTTGAAAGAATTGAATGGAGAAGATATGTATGGAGGTCCTGTCAATGGCAGGATGCTAAAGCATTACTTCTGCCAGGAGTCATGAGTTTCAAAGCATTTTTATTTTTTCATTGTAAATATCATAGTCTGAATGTTGCATTCAAAGTTAGAAAAATAAAAATACAAAAACAGTAAAAGAAAGAAAAGAGGGCAGATTGTAAAAACAATAAAGGTACAACCCCATACCAAAAAGAGAAGCAAAATATGGAAGTGTGCAAGCTCAAATGACACTACTAAAAACACACTTCTAGTTAGCCATACAGTCTAATCATGGCTAACTAGTTTTAAATTGACTGCTGATAGGTTAGTGAATTCAATTTTCCGAACAGCTTAATCTTTGCTTATCAGTAGGTAGATTAGGTTAGAAATTAAAGGTTCAAACATGCTCAAAATCCGAACCTTAGTTCTCAAAGAGAAGAATGACTCCAATCTATTTTAATTCCTGAATCCAAACAAGAGGTAACACTGGTTCTAATCAGCTCAAAATATGAACCAAAGAACAAGCAAAGAACAACTCAAACAGAAATAAAAATAGAGCTGAAAAAAGATGAAGGAAGTGCTTGAAATTTCACGCCTTAAGCCTTCCATTTTGATTTAATTTTCTGCAAAATAATATCTATGTGCATCTTTTTGTTTTATGCCATAGATCAGCAACAAGTTAGACTATCCAATCCTGCTTGTTTTCTTTTAAATTCTTGTTTTAGAAGTTAGTGAATAAAAATCTGTTAGACTATTTATCCTAATAGATTAGTAGATTTGGTAGAGAAGCATATGAAATAAATTGTTTAATCTGAGTTCATGGAGACATAAGAAGTATAAATAGATTACATTTTATGCTTTCAAAATAATAAAATTTTGTAAGAAAGTTTTCTAATCCAAGTGCACTCTAAAGAAGAAAAAATGTTAGATCAATACGATTGGGTAGGTAGAAAGCTTGTGTTGATAAAGATTCATTATTTTTCATGGCTGCTAATATTTTTCAGATCAAAATAAGACCATCCAAATGAAGAAAGGTAGCCCAATGGATAAGGCACTGATCAGCCTCCAAAGAATGCAAGTCTGAAATTCTTGATGCCTTAAAAAAGGAACCATCCCCAAGTAGAGCCACTGTTAGCCACCTATAAAATTCTGTCATATCAAGTGGTGGCTAAATTATTTTTGGACGGCCTTCAAGAAACAATTTTATTGCCAAAATTTCTAGTGCTTAAAGTCTTCTGAAGATATTCTATCCTTTGGTTAATCGTCACTGCTGCTTCCTTTTTAATTCTGAAATTCTACCGATTTCATAGAGAAAAGACTGTTGTAAAACACCATTTTTTCCTTTATTCCACTTCAAAATAACCTTCATTTTTTACACCTTCATTCCCCATTGGATTCCTCTATTTTTCATTTATTCCCCTTTCCCCTTCATAGAAATCCTTTTACAAGATTCAAAACTCACTTTTGTACCTTGCCGAAACCCCCAGATCCATCAAAAAACTCTGAAAAAATCATAAAAATACACTATTCTGTATTGAAGGCTTAAGCTCCCTTGGGCTAAGTCCTAAACCACTTCCCCACATATGCCCTGGTGCTAGAACCAAGCGCTAAGCCCATTTGGCACTTATCGCATCAGAGAAATCAGGATGCGCAAGTCTATTTGCAATGTTAAAACCTCCGATGCAATTAAACCCTTTGTTTATAAAACCCCGATCTTGCTATTATTTCATATAACCACATAGCCCGCATTTGGTGCTAAGAATCATTTAAAACTCATCTCTGATGCATTTTTTCCTTTTGTAAATTCAATAAACCCACTTTCCTAAGTTTCGGTCTAAACTCGTCGGAGCAATGTTTTTTAATAATAAATGGGTAGATTGAAAAGCCCCACATCAAAGTTCCGATGAGATTAAGCCCCATTTGTATAAAATCCTGCCCTCTGTTTCTCTGCATATAAACCAGGCCCCGCAACAGGGTGCCATTTCATATATATATATATATATATATATATATATATATATAACTTTCCCCGAACCATAAAAACCTTCGCATTTCATAAAATTTTGGGTTTTCATAAAGTATTAAAGGGTTTCTGCCGGTTCCATATTTCAGATAATCTCGATCGTTGATCTTGAGCCGATCAAATGGCTCACGCAATATCGCATCGCAAGTTTTTGTCGAGCACATTTTATTCCCCTTCCCTATTGACTTCCTCCGATCAATCGTGATTCGTTGATCTCCTCCCCGCCTTTCCAGATCCGACGGCCCTCATTTTCTCCAATCAAAAAACCTTCCTCCACTTTTGAACCCTTTTGATTCACTCCCCACCGTCGATCTAATATGCAGATCGATGACCAGTGCTCAATCGCATTGGCACCATTTGAAGTTCTTCCCCGCCGAACGCATGCCTCCGATTACATCTGGACTGTCCATGTGTCCAGATCAGACGGTCCAGATCGCATTTTCCAACTTTGGTTATAATTCATGCGCCCCGTGTTATAATGTTTTTGGCAAATCCATAGCTGTTGATCTCTGTAGATCAACGACCCTTATTAACCCTCTTTCCGCCTTTGTATTAATTCTTTTATACCCCAGATCGAATCCTGACCGTTGATCCTGTACATCCAACAACTCATATTAGCCCCGACAGGCTTGCCTCTTGTGGGTCTTGCCTCCCTCCAGATCTGATCTCCGCCGTCCAAATATTTGATCTTACGGCCCAGATTAAAACCACCCTACCTATTATAACCCGCGCATCATATCCATATCGCATTTGATTCCCACCATTAGATCCGAGGGCCCAGATCTGACGGCCGACGCAGAGTTTCACGAAAATTTCAGCGCGAAGGTTAATCTTCAAAAATCACGCGATAGAAGTTGTTTTTTGATGCCACGTGTTGGGCCAGGATGCATATCGCATTCGAAAGGGAAATACCGCCTACCCATATTTTTCTCATGCAAAAACAATTGTTTTGCCCTCCGAAACTGCCTTTCTCCATTTCTATTATGATTTGTCGTGTGTGCTCCCCACCATTGATCTCCGTAGATCAACGGCTTGGATCTAATTTGGCCATATACTATCGCCCTCTACCTTTCCCGAAGGACTTCTCGGAGTGATCTCCACCTTTGATTTCGTGAGCCAATCTCATCCGACATTCCACGATCATTCCAAAACCCCAAATTTCCTTTTCATGTATTTCTCTCCACCAAAGGAAATTTCCTCATTTCCTTTATATTTATTCTGTTTCCACATAAAGCAGCCCTCTCCATTATATTAACCCGTTCGCTCCTAACCGTCGATCTTCGCAAGATCGACAGATTTGACTTAATTCCCACCACCTCTTCTTCCAAATCACCTTCCTTTCACCTCTGCAGCAAATCTCCACCGTTGGATGCTGCCATCCAACGGCCATGCTCCTACCCAAAACCTCCAAAGCAGTTTTTACCAAATATGCAGGATTTCTTAATTATTTTTGTATTTTTTCAGGTGATCAATGGTTTTTCCATTATACAAAAGGAAAATTGAAGCCAAGGATGATGATCCTCCAGGATTTTATGCATTAAAAGAATATTGATCTGCGAGGTTCTATACATGGAAAATTTTAGGGGCTAATATTCGCAGGTGGGATAATTTTCCATGGTTTTTCCAAAAAAAAGATTCGCCAATTTCCATTATTTTATAAAACTTATTCGCCCAAATTTTACAATATAAAATTATTTTACATTAAAAATCGCCCACATTATATAGAAAATATATATAATATCATTATAAATTTGAATAATTTTACAAATAAATCAATTAAATTTTTATAGTTTGCATATTAGGGACTAGTGAGATTCGCCAATTTTTTAAACTTCAAGATAATTTTCCATCCTTAAAATTATCCCTGGTTCTATACCACGTCTCATTAATACATCATGAGTATTGATGCCACATGAGCCCTGTCTCACCTGCACATCAAGACACAACAATACCTGATCAAATCAAAGAGTATCAGTGTCAAAGTCCCAAACACAGCAGAAATGAAGGATTAAACATTGATTATACAGTTTAATGGATTACGGCTAAAGTCAATTATCAAAGGCCTAACCCATTGAATTAAACATAGCTAAAGGAAAATAAAGGATATTTATCAGACAGAGGATACCTCCACTGCCACATCAGAGGCAAATTGATTCCTCTCAGCTACCAGATTTCCACCTGTGGCTTCATAGCTTTCAAACAAAGGCTGAGTAATGACCAGAACAGAGCATATCTGCCCCTTACATTTGAATATTTATTTCGAATCAAAGAAACTAATATAAACTATCAGCAGAATTATTGCAAAAGATGACACAGAGCCTTAAAGTCAACATAAGCTTCCAATAAGCTTAAATACTTAATGTAAACTAATTAATACAGGAAAATATCTGTAAACTTCTCCCTTGAGCCCCTAAAAGGCCGAGAAGCATTAATTGTATTAATTGAAGTCAGAATATCTTTTCTCTCTTTTGACCTCATCATCCCTCTATAAAAACTTTTTGAGGAATCCATTGTAAACGTTGGTTGGTTAGTTGATCACTGTTGTAATACTGAAAATATCTGAAATAATACATAGTCTGTTGAAGTTGAAGAAGAAATTGAAGTCTTGGAAGCCCTGATGATGTTGTTGCATGCTTGTTCATGAGAAGGCTCTATCATTGGATCCATGAGCTTGGTTGTTGGTGAAGTATTCTGAACTGTTTAATGTTTTCCCTTGTTTTCATTTTGTTCCATAAATTCTTACTATAGTAGGATGAAATTTTTAGGCTAAGAAATGACTCTTGGAAACACCTTAGACCTTTTTATACTTCACTGTTTTATGTTTTCTTCTGCTAAGGTATTTTAGAGTCTTTAATCTCTTTAGTCCTCATGCTTGTTTATTTGATTAATAGTTCGAATAGATGATTTCAACATGATTTATGGTTTTCCCTGCTTGTCTGTTGCCACTTAAAGGCTGTTATTGAAGTCTCCATTTAAAGTATCTTTGTTTACAGTGAGCCAAGGAGGTATGTTCTGATCATACCCCTTGCCCTTGCTTGAACAGTTGCTTAAAGGTCTTTATAGTTGTGATCATAGATGTATTTAGGTGTTCCCTCTTCTATGATCGTAATTATCAATGAATCTTTTATGTTTTCTAAGTCATTTGAAATAAAATCTTTAAGGAAACAGGGTGTTCCCCGAATCTTAGATTTTATTTTAAAAGTTGTTTTGAAGTCATTATTTGCTTAAAGTGTGATTTGTAGAATTCATGGTTATCCCTGTCTATCAAATAGCTCTTTATTGTTCAAGTTGTGCTTTCAAATTCCCTTTGTTGAGAATTAAACTTCTCTTTCCAAATCATTGATGTCCATCTCATTCCAAAACCAAAGGATCCTGCGGCCAAGTTAGATTTTCCCTTTGATATCCCATATCCATTAATAAGTTTTTCATGACCTCTTTTTGACTCCATTGCCCAATGAAGCTGACATTTCCCCTTTCTATCTATCTTTCCTAGACCTTTTATGTTCTGCTATATCAATTCAAACAAACAAACAAACAAACACTGACACTTAATAACTAGTCTAAAACCAATACTCAAAGCACACAAGAAAAACCTTTGAAAAAAAAAAAATTTGAGATATCCCTCTCTGAGAGCAGGAGTACTAGATCCCGTAACTCTAAAGATTGGTTCTGATGTTTCCTTGTCTTTCGATTTGAGAAACTATCAAAACACAGGAGACCAACATAATGGTGATCATGGTGGGACACTTCTGAGTTAGTGACAATCTAAGTACCCCTTAGGACTCCAGAAATCCCTTATTTTCAAGAATATCTAGTGATTATTAGCCACCTCATCGCCACCAACATAATGGAAATCACGGTGGGAAACTGAGTAAAATATTTAAAACAAAACACTCCTCGTCCAGTATAACATAAGTAACCTTCTTCAAGCACCGCCTAACAAAAATGGTAATCATGATAGGACTTAATTGAATAAGTGACAAACTAAGTAACCCTTAGGATTCCCATAAGACCTTATCAAACCTTGAAGCAATCAGTTAC
Source organism: Pinus albicaulis (assembly GCA_034641835.2). Lineage (NCBI taxonomy): Eukaryota > Viridiplantae > Streptophyta > Pinopsida > Pinales > Pinaceae > Pinus > Pinus albicaulis. The sequence goes on along the minus strand of CM076584.1, from coordinate 592,966,513 downwards.
CAAGCCATAAGAGTGAAATCTGTATGTTTAAACACCTTAGCTAAGTGTTAAATCAGATTTAGGACACTCTCTTAACCCATAAGACCGAAATAACTCAGAAAACCCCAAAAAAAATTCAGTTTGGCTTCACAATAAACATGGTGGTGGAACCATCCAATATTTTACCTTCATAAAAGCTAAATAGTTTCTACTTGGCGACTCCGTTAGCCCCAGTAAGCCTATTACTCATCTAGGTCCCCGAATCTCTTTAAGACTATGTTAACCAGCCTTGAAGAAGTTTAGAAGCCTAGTCCCATACTAAATAAGACAATCGTGAGAGGTAAAAATCCCTAAAACAATCCCTAAAATTTAACCTCTCTCATTTTTGAAAAACGGTCTGGCTTTACATAGCATCAACACTAGATCCCATCCGGACCCAAATCCTCCTTTAATCGTTGACAATCCAGAGAGAATTCTATGGCAGACTTCTGAATATGGAGAATCAACTGCTAATAGGAGCCTCTTAAGAAAAAATTATGTCCCTGAAAACCTTGTTGTCTTAGAGGATTCACACTTTGATTTACGTCATACAAAGAACATCTTTAGAACTAGATCTCAAGGTGATTTAAACCATGCTGATCTTGACATTGCAGATTTGCAACAAAGTTTCAGTAGAGAAGCCTCACCTTCCACTCCTCCCGATTCCTAGCTTCTTCATCACTTTAGCCTTTTTCATAACAAGCCTGCTCAAAATCAGTTTGTTGGCCCAAGTGTTTCTTCCACTCCGATCTATACTACCATTTTGCAAAACAATCCTGTTCAGCCCACTTTCACTCTTGTAAATCCACCCTTATTTCCAGCCATGGCAACATGGTATTCCCCATTAGTGTTACCATAACCTCTACTTCCCTTACCAAATTATTACCAATCCAAAATCCCTCATTTCACTGGAAAAGAGTCTACAACAGCTCAACATCATGTAGATAGGATGGAAGATGCATTCGATTACATGGAGATAGAAGAAGAAACTGTGAAGATGAGGATCTTCGATCAAAGTTTAGGAGGAGATGTAAAGAAGTGGTTTAAAACCCTACCTCCTAACAGCATAAATGATCTCCTTGCTTTGCATCAAACATTCATCAACAAATGGGAACTCAAAAAAAACCCTCTCCAAATACTAGCAGAATATAGCAGCCTCAAGAGAAATCAAGGCGAGAGTGTGCATGCTTACTCCACTAGGTTCAATAGCGTTTACAATGCTCTTCCACCTCACATGAAACCTCCCCAAGGCATGGCCTTAGTAAGGTATCCTGAAGGCTTTGATGTTGAAATGGCTTATCAATTGAGGGAGAGAGATTACTTAACTTTAGAAGACATGCAGAAAGGAGCTGTGAGCGTAGAAGCAAACATAATTGAGAAATAGGCTGAGATTAGAGAAGAGGGTAACTTATAAAGATGACCTACTACCCTCAACCTCAAATTATGACAAAAAAATAAACAAACTAGTGAAGGTGATGGAGAGGATGCTTGAAAATATCAACTTGAATGATAGAGTGCCACCAAGAGAACCTCAAAATAACCAAAACAAAAATAGAAATCAGAATTATAGAAGAGAAAACAATCAAGATAAGCAAAAAGAAAGTGACCAACGGGTTATACCTCCCTTCCAACAGAACTATGTGGATCAATATGAGGAAGATATGGAGATGGAAAGGTTGGGAGAAGCTCATGTAAGCTTGATTGGATCGGATAGTGGGGATGATATTTTCCTCACTAAGGAAGAACAAGGTTTCTTCTCTGATCAAATTACAAACACCTATGAAGATTCTGATGTTTATAGACTAGGGTTTGAAAATGCAATCATGGCGGTACACAAACAATATGATCTTAGGAGAAAAGGGAACGTAGACAATTCAAAGGATAAGAACACTAGTACTATTTTCAAGAAAAATGCAGAAAGTCAGCCTAAGAAGACAATAGACAAACCCATCACTTTGGCTAAAAAACCAAATTTAAACAAAGAGAAAAACAGTCAGCCAAATGTTGAATAAAGTACTCCTAGCACCTCAGCTGGTGGTCCTAACAAAACTATCCCAATTACCAGTCCAAACAAAGTTCAGCAAATCAAAACTGCTGAAAGGAATTCAATTGAAAAAATAGATGTAAATATGAACAAGTCAATTGTTCCTTTCAGCCTTGAGGGAGATATTGCTAAGATAAAAATTACCATCCCCCTAGCTGAACTAGTAACTCAAGAAGTGTATAGAAACCAAGTTTTAAAAGCTTTGAACCTAGGAAGTGATACTGACACCTTGAACTTGACAGATGACAAGCCTGAGTTGTTGTTTGGTCCAGAAGTTGAAGGAAAATACCAAGAAGGGGCTGTCCCTCCCTTCTATGTTAGTTTGAACATACATGAGAAAATTTTACACAATACCATGTTAGATTCTGGAGCTTCACACAATCTAATGCCCAAGGTAGTAATGGAAAGCTTAGGCTTAGAAATTACTAAACCATACAAATATTTTTATTCCTTTGACTCAAGCAGAGTCAAATGTTTGGGTTTGATCAAAGATTTATGTGTTAACTTAGCTCAAATCCTTACTAAGAGTCTAGTGATGGAAATAGTTGTAGCTGACATTCCCCCTAAGTATGGCATGCTTTTATCGAGATCATGGGGAGCGAAACTTCAGGGAAGCTTTCAAATGGACATGTCTTATGCCACCATCCTTGTTTTTAACCAAAACAGAAGACTATACAGGGAATCTCACATGAAGTACATGGTGAGCAACATAGACAAACCAAACAACTCTCCAATCTATTCTATTCAATCAAGTTTAGTTTCCTTTATCTTGTACAACGAAGATGAAATTACTCCACAATAAAAGGAAAATGTAAACCCAACTAGTTTACAAGAACAATCAGAACTTCCCTCAAATCAGATACAAAACATTGGCAATAAAGAACAACAAGAAAATGAAAATGAGGAAAATATACTTTGGACAATAAAATTTGATGGATCTTGTAATAAAACAAGTGCAGGGGCAAGTGTTTGGATTCAAAATACGAATTAGAGTTTTTCATATAAATCAGATTTCCCATGCACTAACAATATCGATGAGTATGAAGCACTTCTTCTAGGCTTACAATTTCTTAAAAAATTAGAAGCCCAAAAGATATCAATCTTAGGAGATTCTGAACTTATCATAAGACAAATAAAAGGAGAATACTCAGCTATAAATCCAAGGCTTAGGAAATATCGGAACGCTGCCCTTGATTTATTGAAAACCTTTGAAAAGTATGAACTTATTTTCATTCCTAGAGCACTAAATAATCTAGAAAATGAACTCGCTTTCAATGCCAGTAATTGCCAGATACCTGAGATAAATGAACAGCTTAGCGTAAAGGTAAAAAACAGGCCTATTGTGCCTGATAATGAAGATCACTGGCAAGTGTTTGATTCTTACAAACACATAGATAATTTCTTGAAATCAGAAAACAATTTCGACATACCAATATCAAAAACCAACCATAAAGAAAAATGTTTATATATTGAACAAATCTCACAAGTTGAAATGACATATTCTGCTAATATAAATCATTATGAGAATACTTTTGAAGCAGAGATAATTGACAACGCAGACCAAGAAGACTTGGAAGTTTTACAATGCAAGAACGATACAATTCTAAGAGGTCTCACACCTTTAGAACACCTTTTCGATTTTAACGATGTAGCCAAAGAATCGAGAATGCAGCCTGTGGAAACAGAAGTAGGAGAACATAACATAGCTAGCATAGCAGAACCCAAGACGATTAAACTGTCCAGCACTCTCCCAGCTCACGTAAAATTGCAATACATAGAGCTGTTCAATGAGTTTAAAGATGTTTTTTCTTGGGGATACAAAGACCTGAAATTGTATGATACTAGCATCATTCAGCACAAAATCCCTCTTAAAGAAAATCAAAAGCCTTTAAAACAAAAGATAAGGAGAATAAACCTTGTTTTACTGCCTTTAGTTAAAGCAGAAATTGAAAAGATGCATGATGATGGGATCATAGTACCAATTAGATATTCAGAATTGGTATCAAACTTGGTTTCTGTTAGGAAGAAGACAAGGGAAATCAATCTCTGTGTTGACTTCAAAAATTTAAATAGAGCCTCTCTAAAAGACAACTACCCCTTACCCAAAATGGACCATATACTTCAAAGGGTAGTTGGGTCAAAAAGGATATCCCTCTTAGATGGGTTCTCGGGTTACAACCAGGTGTTAGTGCTCCCAAGTGATCAAATCAAAGCCACTTTTACCACACCTTGGGGCACCTTTATGTATGTCAAAATGCATTTCGGATTGATGAATGTAGGGGCCACCTTCCAAAGGGCCATGGACATAGCCTTATCTAAAGATATTGGCTATTTCATAATCATTTACCTTGATGACATAACCGTATTCTCAAAAACTGATGAAGAACATTTGATTCACTTGAGGAAAGTTTTTGAGAAGTGTAGGAAATTTGGCTTGTCATTGAATCCCAAGAAAACACTCTTTGGTCTCCAAGAGGGTAAACTTCTTGGCCATATAATTTCAGAGGAGGGAATCAAAATAGACCCCACAAGGATAGATGGCATATTGCATATCAGCCATCCAAGAAGCCTCAAAGAATTACAATCTTTCATTGGAAAGATTAATTTTTTGAGGAGGTTTATCCCCAATCTTGTTGATATATTAAAAAACATTACAAACATGCTTAAGAAATATGTAGGTGTAAAATGGACTTTACCAGCTAAGAAATCATTCGAACTAGTCAAACCAGCTCTTACTCAAAAACCAATGCTGATTAGTCTAGATTTTACCAAAGACTTTTATATCTTTTCTTTTTCATATGAGCATACAATAGCTATAGTGTTACTTCAAAAGAATGACTTGGGGAAAGAAAAACCAATATCCTTCTTTAGTAGGGCCTTAAGAGATGCTCTGCTCAAATATAACATCATGGAGAAGCAATACTTAACTTTAGTGAAAGCTTTAAAGGACTTTAGAGTCTACATTTTACACTCTCACATAATTGCTTTTGTTCCACATACTGTTGTCAAGGATATTCTAAGTCAACACCCTGATGGTAAAAGGGGAAAATGGATTGCAAATATTCTTGAATGTGACTTAGAAATCAGGCCCACCAAATTAGTTAAAGGGCAAGGATTAGAAAAACTTATGGCTGAGTCTAACTTTCAAGCACTAGACATGAATATGGTACATAAGTTGGAAGAAATGGAAGAATCCACTGCTCCTTTCATTGAAGAGACATTTCTGAATTCTCCATGGTATGCTGATATTATTTATGTGATTTTATATTTGAATGCCCCTCCTTCTTTATCTAAAACTAAAGCTATATTTTTGAAACAAAAAGCTTTGAGTTATTGAATCTTAGATGGGGTATTATATTGGAAAAATGCTGTTGGAATTTTGATTAAATGTTTACTTGAAGATGATGCAGAGAAAATCATACATGAATTTCATGACGGAGAGTGTGGAGGACACCTCTACTGGAAGGCCACAGCAAACAAAATTCTTAGATTTGGTCACTATTGGCCTACCCTTTTCCCAGACACTCAGAAGTTGGTCATGTCTTGCCATAAGTGTCAAATTTTTGATGGAAAAAGAAAACTCCTTCCCTTCCCATTACATCCTATCAGATTTGAGGCACCTTTTCAACAATGGCGTTTATACTTCATTGCAGAAATTCACCCATCTTCCTCAGCTCAACATAAGTGGATCCTTATAGCCACTGAATTATTTACCAAGTGGATAGAAGCTATACCCTCTGGAAATGCTAATGACTCTATCATTATCAAGTTCCTTGAAACAAATATCCTATCCAGATTTGGTTGTCCCAGAAAAATCCTAATAGATAATGCTGCTACTTTTAAATCTAATAAAATGGTTGATTTATGTTACAAATACCACATAATCTTGGGCCATTCTACTTCCTACTATCCCCAAGGAAATGGATTAGTTGAATCTTCCAACAAGAGCCTCATCAATATCATCAAAAATTTATTGGAACAGAATCAGAAATCATGGCACAGTACATTGATTCATGCCTTATGGGTTGATAGGTTAACTACAAAGAAGTCAATAAATATGTCCCCCTATTAGCTGGTCTATGGCATGGATGCAATCTTCCCCACCTCATTAGGAGTTCCAGTCATGAAGCTCCTTCAAGAAGTGCAGGTTGAAGAGACTGATATGCAGAGGAGAATCAACCAAACCATCCATTTACAGTAGACCAAAGAAGAAGTCTATGAAAGGACGCAGTTATTTCAAGAAAATGTAAAGAAAATATTTGATAAAAGGACTAAATAAAACAATTTCCAAGTTGGAAATGATGTTCTTAAATGGGATTCAAGAAGAGAAGAGAAGGGAAAACATGGCAAGTTTGAGAACTTGTGGAAAGGCCCTTATATTGTTCATGTTGAGAGGGGTCACAATGCATTTTTCTTGAAAGAATTGAATGGAGAAGATTTGTATGGAGGTCCTGTCAATGGTAGGATGCTAAAGCATTACCTCTTCTAGGAGTCATGAGTTTCAAAGCATTTTTATTTTTTCATTGTAAATATCATAGTCTGAATGTTGCATTCAAAGTTAGAAAAATAAAAATACAAAAACAGTAAAAGAAAGAAAAGAGGGAAAATTGTAAAAAAATAAAGGTACAACCCCATACCAAAAAGAGAAGAAAAATATGGAAGTGTGCAAACTCAAATTCCACTACTAAAAACACACTTCTAGTTAGCCATACAGTCTAATCATGGCTAACTAGTTTTAAATTGACTGCTGATAGGTTAGTGAATTCGATTTGCCAAACAGCTTAATCTTGGCTTATCAGTAGGTAGATTAGGTTAGAAATTAAAGGTTCAAACATGCTCAAAATATGAACCTTAGTTCTCAAAGAGAAGAATGACTCCAATCTGTTTTAATTCCTAAGTCTAAACAAGAGGTAAAACTAGTTCTAATCAGCTCAAAATCTGAACCAGAGAACAAGCAAAGAACAACTCAAACAGAAATAAAAATAGAGCTGAAAAAAGATGAAGGAAGTGCTTGAACTTTCACACCTTAAGCCTTCCATTTTGATTTAATTTTCTGCAAAATAATATCTATGTGCAGCTTGTTGTTTTATGCCATAGATCAGCAACAAGTTAGACTATCCAATCCTGACTTTTTTTCTTTTAAATTCCTGTTTTAGAAGTTAGTGAATAAAAATCTCTTAGACTGTTTAATCTTAACAGATTAGTAGATTAGCTAGAGAAGCATATGAACTCAACTGTTTAATCTGAGTTCATGGAGACATAAGAAGTAGAAATATATTAGATTTTATGCTTTCAAAAGAATAAAATGTTGTAAGAAAGTTTTCCAATCCAAGTGCACTCTAAAGAAGAAATTTTTTTAGTTCAGTAGGATTGGGTAGGTAGAAAGATTGTGTTGATAAAGATTCATTATTTTTCATGGCTGCTAATATTTTTTAGAGCAAAAGAAGACCATCCAAATGAAGAAAGGTAGCCCAATGGATAAGGCACTGATCAGCCTCCAAAGAATGCAATTCTGAAATTCTTGATGCCTTCAAGAAGGCACCATCCCCAACTGGAGCCACTGTTAGCAACCTATAAAATTTTGTCATATCAAGTGGCGGCTAAATTATTTTTGGAAAACCTTCAAGAAAAAATTTTATTGCCAAAATTGCTGGTGCTTAAAGTCTTCTGAAGATATTCTATCCTTTGGTTAATCATCACTGTTGTTTCCCTTTTAATTCTAAAATTATGCTGATTTCATAGAGAAAAGATTGATGTAAAACACCATTTTTTCCTTTATTCCACTTCAAAATAACATTAATTTTTTACCCCTTCATTCCCCATGGGATTCCTCTATTTTTCGTTTATTCCCCTTTACCCTTCATAGAAATCCTTTTACAAGATTCAAAACTCACTTTTGAACCTTGCCGAAACCCCCAAATCCATCAGAAAACTCTGAAAACATCATAAAAATACACTTTCCTGTATTTAAGGCTTAAGCCCCCTTGGGCTAAGTCCTAAACCACTTCCCCACATATGCCCTTGTTATAGCATCATTTCTCACCTTCATATGATTCATGATTGCTTTTATGGCTTTGGGCACCCATTCCTACAGACTTGGACAAATTCACTTAAAAACAGTATAAAAATCCCCATACGCGACTATGCCCGTAATTTTCCGCGTGTATACGCGAGTCCACATGCACTTTTCCGCGTATGCCATTAAAATGATTAAAAAATATATAAAAATTCCCTATTTTCGGGCTGGGTTGATGGTTACTCAGGTAGTTCAACCACCCCAGCACGTGGCCAACTGTTTCCAACTGTTGAAACTACTTGGAGGGAGTATAAAAGCCCCTCATGTGCATGTCCTAAGGGAGAGAGAGAAATTATTGATATTATACTCTGTTGGTATTCCCTATCCAAGTCTGAAATCCCGTGCCTCTTGCACTTCCCAGTTTAGTGGAGGAAACCTTTGTTTCCTGGAGATGCTCATCTTCCTATATGTCATCTCGTATGCACCAGTTCGGAAGGAATCTTAGCGAGGCAAGGGCGGGACGGATCCGGACGACGGTCTGCTTGAAGATCGTGGGAGGATTCAGGTGATCTCTCCACTTGTTATTTCTGTACATGCTATTTATAATACAGAAGTACCATGTTGTTCCCGAAATATACGTGTTAGTGTGTGCTTGCATATATGAAGAATATTGTTATTTAAGCATTCATTATGGTTTATCTAATGTTATATATGGATTTCACTAACATTTAGAGTAGATATATGCTGTACAACCAGTTCTTCGTGTTTTTTTCTTCTCGTCTTTCAGGTTAAGAAGGAAGGACAGTTGCTGGGGGTTTGGACCTTGCGGGATCTGCTTCAACCGTAGGACCTACGGGTAACTTCCTCGATCTACTCTATTTAGTTTTTCATGAACATGTATGGTTGTGTGAGTCCTTCTTAAGTAGCATGCCCCTGCTCTGTGGAGGTTGTAACCCAACGAACCTCTAGGGTGATTTTCCCCGAAACAGCCCTGGTGCTAGAACCAAGTGCTAAGCCCATTTGGCGCTTATTGCATCAGAGAAATTGGGATGCGCAAGTCTATTTTCCATGTTAAAACCTCCGATGCAATTAAGCCCTTTGTTTATAAACCCCCGATCTTGCTATTATTTCATATAACCACATATCCCACATTCGGCGCTAAGCATTATTTAAAACTCATATCCGATGCATTTTTTCCTTTTGTAAATTCAATAAACCCACTTTCCTAAGTTTCGGTCTAGACCTGCCGGAGAAATGTTTTTTAATAATAAATGGGTAGATTTAAAATCCCCGCATCAAAGTTCCGATGCAATTAAGCCCCATTTGTATAAAATCCTGCCCTCCATTGCTCTGCACACAAACCAGGCCCCGCAATCGGGCACCATTTCATATATATATATATATAAATATATATATATATATATATATATATATATATATATATATATATATATATATATATATAACCCGCCCCGAACCATAAAAACCTTTGAATTTCATAAAATTTTGGGTTTTCATAAAGTATTAAAGGGTTTCCGCCGGTTCCGTATTTCAGATAATCTCCACTGTTGATCTTGAGATGATCAAACGGCCCACGTAATATCGCATCGCAAGTTTTTGTTGAGCGCATTTTATTCCCCTTCCCGATTGACTTCCTCCGATCAATCGTGAGTCGTTGATCTCCTCCCCACCTTTCCAGATCCGACGACCCTCATTTGCTCTGATCAAAAAACCTTCCTCCGTCTTTTGAACTCCTCCGATTCACTCCCCACCGTTGATCTAAAATGCAGATCAACGACTAGCGCTTAATCACATCGGCACCATTCGAAGTTTTTCCCTGCTGATCGCATGCCTCTGATTACATCTGGACCATCCATGTGTCCATATCGGACGGTCCAGATCGCATTTTCCGACTTTGGTTATAATTCATGCGCCCCGCGTTATAATTTTTTTGGCCAATCCACAGCCTTTGATCTCTGTAGATCAATGACCCTTATTAACCCTCTTTCTGCCTTTGTATTAATTCATTTATACCCAAGATTGAATCCTGACCGTTGATCCTATACATCCAACGGCTCATATTAGCCCCGACAGGCCTGCCTCCTGTGGGTCCTGCCTCCCTCCAGATCTGATCTCCGTCGTCCAAATATTTGATCTTACGGCCTAGATTAAAACCACCCTACCTCTTATAACCCACACATCATATCCATATCGCGTTCGATCCCCACCATTAGATTTGAGGGCCCAGATCTGACGGCCGATGCGGAGTTTCATGAAACTTTCAGCGCGAAGTTTAATTTTAAAAAATCACGTGATATAAGTTGTTTTCTAACGCCACATGTTGGGCCAAGACGCATATCGCGTTCGAAAGGGAAATAATTCCTACCCACCTTTTTCTCACACAAAAATAGTTGTTTTGCCCTCTGAAACCGCCTTTCCCCATTTCTATTATGACTTGTCGCATGCGCTCCCCACCATTGATCTCTGCAGATCAACGACTCAGATCTAATCTGGCCATTTACTATCGCTCTCCGCCTTTCCCGAAGGACTTCTCAGAGTGATCTCCACTGTTGATTTCGTGGGCCAATCTCATCCGATGGCCCACGATCATCTCGAAACCCCAAATTTCCTTTTCATGTATTTCTCTCTGCCAAAGGAAATTTCCTCATTTCCTTTATATTTCTTCTGTTTTCACATAAAGCGGCCCCTCTCCATTATATTAACCTGGTCGCTCTTGACCATCAATCTTCGCAATATCGATGGATCTGACTTAATTCCCACCACCTCTTCTTCCAAATCACCTTCCTTTCACCTCTGCAGCAAATCTCCACCGTTGGATTTTGCCATCCAATGGCCATGCTCCTACCCGAAACCTCCAAAGCAGTTTTTACCAAATATGTAGGATTTCTTAATTATTTTTGTATTTTTGTAGGCGATCAATGATTTTTCCATTATATAAAAGGAAAATTGAAGCCAAGGATGACAGTCCTCCAGGATTTTATGCATTGAAAGAAGATTGATCTACGAGGTTCTATACCACGTCTCGTCAATACATCATGAGTATTGATGCCACATGAGCCCTGTGTCACCTGCACATCAACAAGACACAACAATACCTAATCAAATCAAAGAGTATCAATGTCGAAGACCTAAACATAGTAGAAATGAAGGATTAAACATTGATTATACAGTTTAATGGATTACGACTAAAGTCGATTATCAAAGGCCTAACCCATTGAATTAAACACAGTTAAAGGAAAATCAAGGATATTTATCAGACAAAGGATACCTCCACTACCACATCAGAGGAAAATTGATTCCTCTCAGCAACCAGATTGCCACCTGTGGCTTCACAGCTTTCAGAAAAAGGCCGAGTAATGAACAGAACAGAGCATATCTGCCCTGTATAGCTGAATAGTTATTTCGAATCAAAGAAGATAATATAAACTATCAGCAGAGTTATTGCAAAAGATGACACAAAGCCTTAAAGTCAACATAAGCTTCCAGTAAGCTTAAATACTTAATGTAAACCAATTAATACAGGAAAATATCTGTAAACTTCTCCCTTGAGCCCCTCAAAGGCCGAGAAGCATTAATTGTATTAATTAAACTCAGAAGATCTTTTATCTCTTTCAACCTCCTCATCCCTATATAAAAACTTGTTGAGGAATCCATTGTAAACGTTGGTTGGTTAGTTGATCACTGTTGTAATACTAAAACTCTCTGAAATAATACATAGTCTGTTGAATTTGAAGAAGAAATTGAAGTCTTGGAAGCCCTGATGATGTTGTTGCATGCTATTGCTTGAGAAGGCTCTATCATTGGATCCATGAGCTTGGTTGTTGGTGAAGTATTCTGAATTGTTTAATGTTTTCCCCTGTTTTAATTTTGTTCCATAAATTCTTACTACAGTAGGATGAAAGTTTTAGGCTAAGAAATGACTCTTGGAAGCACCTTAGACCTGTTTATCCTTCACTATTTTATGTTTTCTTCTGCTGAGGTATTTTAGAGTCTTTAATCTCTCTCTTTAGTCCTCATGCTTGTTTATTTCCTTAATAGTTCGAATAGTTGGTTTCAGCATGACTTATGTTTTTCCCTGCTTGTCTATTGCCACTTAAAGGCTGTTATTGAAGTCTCCCTTTGAAGTATCTTTGTTTACAGTGAGCCAAGGAGGTTTGTTCTGATCATACCCTTTTCCCTTGCTTGAAAAGTTGTCTTAAAGGTCTTTATAGTTGTGATCATAGATGTATTTAGGTGTTCCCTCTTTTATGATCGTAATTATCAGTGAATATTTTATGTTTTCTAAGTCATTTGAAATAAAATCTTTGAGGAAATAGGGTATTCCCCGAATCTTAGATTTCATTTTAAAATTTGTTTTGAAGTCATTATTTGCTTAAAGTGTGATTTGTAGAATTCATGGTTAGCCCTGTCTATCAAATAGCTCTTTATCGTTCAAGTTGTGCTTTCAAATTCCCTTTTTTGAGAATTAAACTTCTCTTTCCAAATCATTGACGTCCATCTCATTCCAAAACCAAAGGATCTTGCGGCCAAGTTATATTTTCCCTTTGATATCCCATATCCATTGATAAGTTTTTCATGACCTATTTTTGACTCCATTGCCCAATGAAGCTGACATTTCCCCTTTCTATATATCTTTCCTAGACCTTTTATGTTCTACTGTATCAATTCAACCAAACAAACAAACAAACCCTTGCATTTAATAACTAGTCTAAAACCAATACTCAAAGCACACAAGACAAACCTTTGCAAAAAAAAATAAAAAATTGAGAGATCCCTCTCTGAGAGCAGGAGGACTAGATCCTGTAACTCTAAAGATTGGTTCTGATGTTGCCTTGTCTTTTGATTTTCCAAACTATCAAAACACGGGAGACCAACAGATAGGTCGTAGCCTTTTCCTGACAGGCTTATCATTGTCATAAATCTTGATTTCGTGCTTTACTGTAGAAGGATCTATACCAGGAATTTCGTCATAAGACCAATAAAAAACATCGCGAAACTCCTTAAAAAGGGATGTGAAGTGTGTGATTTCCTCGGGACTACAATTGGTTCTAAAATGTATATTTTCCACGATACCTATTTTGATCGAGATATCTATGAGAATAGTCTTGGAAATATTTCCCATGTTCCCTTCTGCATCGATAGTTTTAACAGTCGTTTAAGCGGAGGGAACGATATCAGGTGGGTCAAAAGATGGGATTTGGATAGTGGTCGCGTTTGAATGAAACATCGAAATGTGATGATGAAACTCTCCCCAAGGTCATTCCTATAGAGACATGATCTCTCAGATAGATTCGTCCGTAGGTAGGACTTCATCGAGGATATCCTTAAAAGGAACTATGATGGGCAAGAGGGTGTTATCATTAGTAGAAACCAGAGCAGTGGAGGGTTCAAATGCTAATTGGATGTCTTGATAAGCCAACTCAACCAATGATAGTGGTATCTGATCTCTGTAGGAATCAATTTGTAAAGGTGTCGGTAAGATCTAGGGATTGATAGAGCCATCCGAGATGGTGGATATCATTTAAAACTTGTTTGGAACCTCAAGCGGTGGGAGAGGAAAACAACCCATCAGGAAAGATGCCTTCAGAAGATCGGTACCGATACTGACATAAGGGTTGGGAAAGCCTCCTACTAAGGGTACGTTGCTGCTAGGTAATGTGGAATAATCAGGGGTGAAAAAGGATATTTGGTCCACTCTAACTATCTTCCCATCCAATGGAAAAAGGATGAGGTAGAAAACCAAAGAGATAATGGCAGTCATCGCATAAGACCAACTGTGACCCAAAAAAAGACTATAGTCGAGATGATGATTTACGACTTATATGTCCACAGTTATAATTTTCCCACTAAGTTTAATGGGGTAGCTAGAAAGGTAGCATTTTGGGAGGAAAGTATATCCATCGAAATCTTTGAGGGAATTCGACGGCGGAGACAAAGTGGGAGAATCCAAAATGAGCCAGCACGCAATTGACATTACACAGGTCAAAGCACCTTCATCTATGATAGTGTGATGGATAGGTTTCCCTTTCGACACAAATTGAACCTGGAAATAAAGCTGGTGTGAAAGGTGAGGTTTTCATTTTTCCATGTCGAAGATGGCTAGCATATAATCCTGGGGGTCAATTCCACCAATGGCCGAAAGCAGAGCTTTCCTTTGCGCTGGGCAGACTTTCAACACTTTGAGTGCAGACATAGTTGATGGTGCTTGCACCAGTCTTCTACAATGTTGTAGTTTTGGGAAGCACGTGCAGAGGTGTTATGAGTCATGTGTTAAAGGGTCCATTTGGGGGAATGAATGATAGGGTCAGAAGCAAGCCTTTCGATATTAAAATCATTAGGCGGTGGTGAATTCGAACTTGAACTAGGTTCTTGAGCCTCAATGACTGGATTTCCATATATTTTATCTTGGGTTTGGATTTCAAGGGTCTCCATGCCATAAATGGCAAACGATCCTTCACCGAAAGGATGAGTACCACCATTACCCCTTTCGGGGGGTTGTGGCGGGTTTTCAACCATGTGTTGTTGTTGTTTCTGTGGATTAGGGAATGAATTGTGAAAGACGACATGTGTCCTTCCAGAGTCCTTTTACGTAATAAAATCTGTGCATTGCTACAGTCGAGGACATTTATTTGTCAAGTGGTCCTCCGCACAAATTTTGCAAGGGAATCTCATCGATTTTTCCTTTCCTTTGTCGTTTTTAGCAACATTTCTTTGATTAGGATTATTCTGAGTATGGGGCTCCTCTTAAGAAGGAGTGGTATTTTTCTTATTCTTCTTGTTCTTTCTGCTCATTTTTTTTGTAGACTGCAGAGATTGTACCTCAGTAGTGGGAAGAGTAGCTAATTGGGTAGTGGTGGTGGCAGCCAAAGATGGCTGGGAAGCTTGCCTACTAAGCTGCTTTACAGCTACACTGGAAGTTGCGCGAATGAGGCCATTAGCGTGTACTCTGGGTAACTAAGTAGTGGGAGGATTCGAGTTGTCGGGGGCATGGGGGAATAACTCATACAGCGTGCCAAATTGAAAATAGATGAGATCTAGATGTTGTGCATGACAGATGGATTGGTCTTCCGTGACCACACTAGACAAGAAAACGTCTTTAGCAAGGGGCGGTAAGGGTGACTTAAAAAACCAGTTCGATAATAGCTGATCTAGAATTATCTCTTTGACTAACCTCTGCCTACATATCCATTCATGATTGTGATCGGAGATATCGGTGCTATTGTCTTGGCGTAGAAAGGTTAAGAGCTCAGTTTTGGTTTCGTATCGGATAGGTAATTGGAAGTTATTGAGAAATTACATTGCTAAGGCACCAAAATTATTGATTGCATCATGTGGTAACTCAATGTACCATTTGGTAGCATTGCCTATGAGAGTGCGGGGGAAAATTCTGAGATGGGTACTAGCGTCCACCATGGAGTTAAAAATAGACCATAAATGAAAGGTGGTGATGTGCGTAGTCAGATCCTCCCCTTGTTTCCCTTCGAACTTAGAAATTTCAGACGGAATCTTGTGTGGTACTAAAGGCTAGAGTGGGTTGTTGTTGATAGGATCATTGGTAAATTTGTAGAGGTCGAGGATGTCTAATGCCTCCAAAAATGGAAATTGCGTGGTTGCCCCTGAGTCTAGCCAAGGAGGTGTTGGCTGATCATTCGGACCGTAGGGTTCGCCCATCAATGTGTTACCAATGGGATAAGTAGGACTTTGTTGATAAAACTTTCTAGTGAGTGGGGGTGTAGGGATCTATGGTTGTTGTCAATAGTGTATGTTGTATTGGGGGGTAAACTTTTGGTTTCCCCAAATGTAATAGTTTCCCCCTTACCCCAATTGGTAAGGGTCACCCATATCGATGCGATAGATTTATCTTATGGCATACCATTATTCGTATAGTTGACCATCGACATAAACCCTACACCAAAAGTTTGACCACTTAAAGTAATGGTGTTAACAATTGACAGTCCTTCTTGTCCTATTGAATTTAGGGGTACCGAAGTTCCCCTTGGCATATATGTATTGGTGACAATTCCCCCTGGCATAGTATTGAAGGGGTGCGAACTCAACAATGGGTTACAACTAAAATTTTTGCTAAAAGGAACTGAAGTAGCCCTGCTAGTGGGATCAGAAACCATGGGTCCAGGTGTAGTCACTATAGGATCAGATCCCGAAGGGTTTGGAGGTCCACCTGCAGTTGTGATGACCAGATTACTAGGACCAGGTATAGGCTGGCTACTGGGGTTGCTAATCAGTTGTGTATAACTGACAACTGGCGTGGAAGATGGTGGTGGAACCGAGTTGGCCACCAATGGCACTGACACTATGGTCGTCGGTTGTGAAATGGATTTAGGTGTAGGCGAAGACATGAATGGCACTAGTGTTACCTGAAATAAAAATGGCCCCTACGGGTTAGTGAGAGGAGGATTATAAGGAGGTATGACTCCTTCAATGAAAGGGTCCTATGGAAACTCCGTATGATAGGGAGGTATATGAAATTCAGGGGTTGTCACTGGAGACTACTCTTTCAGAGAAGGAAATGGGTCACCAAGACTCAACTCCTACCCCAATGTCAATTGTGGGAGACCTTGTTGTTGTCTAGAAAGACGACGAGGGTCCGAGGATGCCACGATGACCTGTTAATTTTATCAAATTTTATTGTGAAGTATTATGAAGTCTCAGTGATAGTAACCACACACCTAAAAAATAAAAGAGAACTTCTAAAATCAATCAATTAAGCAGCCAGAAGGGGTAAGACCTTGTCTGAGTACTATCGTTTGCTATGTATGAAACCTAGTATCACAATAGAATACAGAGAGAGCTGGTCAAATGTACAGTTACGGTTACTCTAGAGCTTCGCCCAAACCTCAGACGATGGGTGTAAGCACTCTCGTGGAGACGATTACCCTCCCAAAGACTGAATACATAGTAGTTATGTTTTTGTCAGGTACCTAGGAAGCCCATCCCAGTCACCTTGTGTAAGTCCCTAAGAGTATGGAAACTAAAGATACCTCAAATCACAGACACTATCAGGGGGATCACAGTCGTAGACAACACACTATATGGGCAGAACACTTAGATCCCTGATCTAGTTTCGACATCCCTGAGGGGAAACCCAATATATAGAATGCCCATTGTTATGCACTCAAAGGTGGGCTACCTTCTCATGTTCCCCAATGTTGTCTCACGCTTAACTCCAGTAGTAGTAGAGTAGTCCCAATAGTATGAGTGCAGTAGGATTTTTCCCTCTTTAATGACTAGTTTCAAGTGTTGTGATCTTGGCTATTTTTATCACTTCTCCTATCCCAAGATCTTAGCCTGAACTACTATTGGTGTGAGCTCAGAAAAATATTTATGTGATTAATTTTATTAGTGCTTTATTTTTTAGTGTACTTTCTTATTAGTCTTCGGAAGGGGAGTGGATGTATGAAATGTAATGAGACACTGACTCAAAACCATGCAGAAATGCTCTTAATATTCAATTCGATGAAGAGTTTATTCTACAGGGAGAGATATTTCAAAAATCTGTGCCTAAAAATATTTAGACATCTATCTATCCTCTCTAACATATTTTTAACCAAGAAATTCAGAATAAATTCAACTATGTTAAGAAAAAACTAAAAAAAACATTTTCCTCTTCAAAAAGTAAATGCGACTAACACTAAATTTTTAAACAAGAAAAATAAAAATGCTAGCAGGAAACCAAGCACAAGGATCCAAAAAATAGAAACTAATCCGGCAGCCAATAACTCCACAACTAATGGAAACACACCAAGGGTGTAAACAATAAATTTTGACTGGGTAATGTTGGCTAGAAGAGGCTACAGAGTGTTAATGATATGACTAACGCATTGTATTTGAGCATGAACAATGTTATATCACATTGGAACACACCTAGGGGGTGCGTTATTGAAGGTAAAGTTGTAAAAATGGCTAGAAAGGGTTTTTTCTGGACACTGTGAGCTATTGAGATGGTTATAGAGCATATAAAATGATCAGAAGGGGATGTGAGCAGAGTGGGAAATGACAGAGGAAAAGAGTCAAAGACTCAGAAACAAACAATCCGGGAACTTGGGATTAAATCCCCATTATGGTCGCCAATTCTGGTAAGGAGTAAAATTTTTGGGTGGTAGTTGATGTATATCCCTCTCAGGGCTTCCAGGTGCCTAAGGCAGACAATTATATTAGCTCTATAGTTACAAATACATTGTACACATGTTCATACTTCCCCATAATCGACGAAGTGAGATACTGAAGGATTACCTCTTTGTAAACAACAGATCCTTTGGAGATCACTAAGCGGCATGGCTAAAGTTTTTCCTCACTGTCTCCAAGTCTAGATCCTACAAATAAATAAAGCACACGTGTAATAGTCACAGTGGTATCACTTACTAGCAATTAAACAAGTATATAATCGACATTAAAATATGAAAATCTGAGCCATTTATATCATGCTTCATAGACAAATAAACAATAAATGTGACACTGAAACATCAAATGGACAAAACAAATATAGTTCTATTAATATATAAGGAGGAAGATTACAATCGTTGGTTGAACCCAACCTTCCTCAGTCTCCTGAATCCTCTCTCTCTCTCTCTCCTCTATCTCTGAGTTTAATGATACTTGGGCTAATATTTCTCAATGAAAATTGCCAATCCTTAAGCCTCACACTCAACAATGAAGTTCTTCTCTACACACGATCAAACCTTCGACCCTTGACCAAGAGCCCTAACCTCTAATTTATAGGAATTGGGTAGGACAGACATTGCCAATCCTTTCAATTAGTTTTAATGGGAAAAAATCTTGATGTTTCCTTTCCTTTCCTTGATTTTGCCTTCTATAAGTGTTCTTTTTTATTTGGAAACATTTAATAAGAGGTTTGTACCGCAGGTTGCTTCATTTGAACTGACTCATTTTGAGAAAAAGAAGGAAATGCTAGTCAATTTCCACGGGATTTGTCCCTTCCTTCATGAAAACACAGGTAGCGTTGTCCCTTAGGCAAGACAGAGCATCAACTTAGGCACTAATGCTCGCTTTGAATGGATTGGATGGGTTATAACTCGACCTAGTTGTCTCTAGGGTGCGTTACCTTGGCAAAATGGGTCTCTGTCTGGGTCATTTTCTTCCTTCCATGTTTCCTTCTCCTCTGAGATGATGAGGAGGTCATTTGTCATGTAACAATGAAATTCAAGGTTCGTCACCAATAATGATTTATAATGACAGATAGTGACTGTCACCATTTCATATGAGTAATGGCGATGGACCTTAGCCTCTATCACCAAAAAAATAAATGTCACCAAAGGTGGCGTCACCAAAAGTATAGGTGTTGTGGTGACATTCAAGGTTCGTCACAAATAATGATTATAATTATAGATAGTGATTGTCACCATTTCATATGAACAACAATGATTTATTGTGATGGAAATTTCATGGTCGCCACTATTTATGCATATATATGGCAACGTTCATTGACTATCACCATTTGATATTTTGGTGAGGGTCAAAAAATGTCACCATAAGCTCATTCGTGATGTTCAAAAGAGCCCTGTCACCAAAAATTGAGTGTCACCAAAGATTGCATTGCCAAAAGTATAGGTGGTGTGGTGACATTCAAGGTCTGTCATGAATAATGATTATAATGACAAATAGTGGCCGTTACCATTTCATTTTTTGGTGAGGATAAAAAAATGTCACCATAAGCTCATTATTGATGGTCAGAAGAGCCTCAGTCACCAAAAAATTGATCATCGCCATTCCATGTGAATAGCAAGGCACGATGGAATCAGACAACCAACCTCCTGCATCTAAAGGAGGTGCTCTTCCATTGAGCTAGCACATTTTAAATAATTGGAATTTAAAAAATTAGACCTTGAAACTTTATAGATTGTAAATTCTACAACTTTCAAAAAAATATAAAACTTTGTAAAGTATTGGAAAATCTCTCACTAAAGAAGAAAAACAGCATTGAAGTTGCAGGTCCCTACCAAAGTTGCAGGTCCCTACCTAATGGTCATGGAAGTTATGAAAATTAGGTGGAAGGAAAAATAGTTGTGTATAATATACTCAATATGTTCAGGTGGATACTCAATTATAAGTGAAACTTTGAAGACTTTTATAGCTTATAAATGACCTATAATTATCAAACCTAAAATATGTAATTACACCAAAGATTGATTTTCACCTTATGAATCATGTAAATGTATTATGACAACATAAAAATATGTCTCTAAAAGAATACTTTGTGTGCCAAAAATAAAAAAACAGGTGAGTATATATGATGAAATTATGAATAATGAGTTTCATGTTTGAATCTTATTGGCTATGGAGTCTATAAAACTAATTGGGAGTGTTTCTCGGTATTAATTAATTCAAGATGTCAAAATACAACGATCAATAACAATGATCCTAAAATGTAACCACTAAACAAATGTTAAAATTATAAGCATAAATTCCGACTATATTCATTACACCAAAAAAATATCCAAGGGGCATTCAAAAACTACCAAATCCACACCAAACATGAGTATCCAAAGAGGCAAATGCATGGATACAAGGAAAGCACTCTCTACCTCTCAATGATAACTATGTGCTCCCACAATTAATTCAACTAGCAAGGGGTGTGAAGACAAGAACCTCAAAGAAAAAAGAACTACACAATACAAAAACACCCTTTACCTTTATAGAATAGATCTAGGGGGATAAAAAAAAGATCCATAGAGAATAGGATTAAAGTGTAAAAAATAAAGATGATAAAAATAACCAAACAACAAATTATACTAATTTGAATATATGTTTACATGTAATCAAATATTAGAGGAAACAAAAGAACCCAATATGATTGATTATACACTTAGTAAAATGGCATTTACTTCTTTGGTAAAAAGGAAGAAAATCCTAGTCTCTTTTCTATTTACCTCTGGAATAAATCATGTATGTATGACATTGGGGTTTTGTGCTACAATCTATGCTTACTCTCCAAAATTAAAACAAGATGAGCTACGAAGCAGCAAGTCCATGCCAATTATATTGGCAAAAATTCTGCCAAATTTAAAAGCCCAGTTTTTTTTAATGTGCATAAAATGTTTTCATGTGCATAAAATGTATGTAGAAGATGATTATAAACAAGGTCACTTTTTCTACAGATAAATAAACCAAATTTTGAATGGGTATTAAACAAATAAACAAGTTGATTGAGTTAATCAAATATTTTACAATAATGGTCTCCACCATGAATCTGCCAATCCAAATGACGAGTTTCCTATGCCTTCACCTTTCATTACTATAGGATCACAAAACTAACCTATATAACAATACCCATCAATATACCAAAATTCAGATATGAAATAATACACCAGTTCATGATTCAGGGCTTGCTTCCCTCTTCCAATATGTTGAAATTTATGCAATGAATCATTAATTGAATACACTATTGTCCCAAACAAACTTCAGCCCCAAATACATATTCAAGTTGTGTTTTTATGCATAAATTGGTCAAGAGAAGATAATATTAAGGGCTGGAAAATTTATGCAATTTTATTTCCATAAAATGCCCTATACCTTGAACTAAATCGCCCTGATGAAAAGATATGGTTGTTCGTTAATAATGAAAATTGCTTCACCTTCCTCCACCATGTTTGGATCTCTAGGATCATCAAAGATGTACCCTACGATGCTTTCTTTTTGTTTCAAGAGATGGTCTTTGACGTTGATTGGAATTGGAGTAATTGAGTATGCTAATTAGATATTTCTCTATTAAACTCTCAATATCCATATTAGAGATAGGATCTCCACAAAAAAAATGAACAATACAAATTCTAGATGAATGGAAGATTATAAAAATAAATCACTTCAATAATATTCAAGTAAAAAGGCTTCATTCCTTCGATAAATAACCACATGAGTGAAATATTTTCAAATAGATTCCTTCTTGAAATCAAGGTATAATAACTACCAAATAAAAAGATCTACACATTGTCCCCAATCTTGGCAATAAAATGCTACCTTTGAAACTTGCACTCAAAGTGTTGAAGCCCTAAAATACAAGTGCAACCACATTGGTACATAGGAAGGTTGGCCACTTTCATCACATTAAAACTTCCTCTCTCTTTATTTTGGTTCTCCTCTGGAACAAGGGGGAATCCATTATAAATGGATTAAGATTTACTTCTAACTAAATGGTATGGTGGACACATGGGATTCCTATCCAATGGGTGATGGAGTCGAGATATACTAGAAAAGAGAGTTTGAATAATATCTAGAAGATGCGGTCAATCCATACACTAGTGTGCCATGAATAATTCAAAACCATTTTTCAAGTTATACTAGAGTAGCTAATGAAGGCCTTCTACAAGATGCACTACCACAACCATGAAATTGTTGCGAAGGAATAGTCTTAAGCCATAAACATTGGAAGAACCACCATAGCAAGGAACCATAAGAGTATGCAATAGAATATTTTTTATTAGAAATAATAACAACAACAACAACAATCACACCTTCAAATACAATCCCATAACATCTGCAACAACCAATTTGAAATTAAAATATTAAGTTTCCCAAGATTCAAGGTTGCAATGACTAGTGAGGGTTTACAACATCTAATATAATATCTTCTCATATGCAAAGATACCTTCCAAAAGATATTCTTACTACAAAAAAAGTAGTGGAAATCCTTGTATAAACCCTCATCATCTATGAAAAAGAGAAGAGAAAGATGAAAACCTTACATATTCTTTCGCATTGATTTCTTCATCCTAAATAAAGTTAAACTAGGCTTGGAAGAGATCTCCTCACAAATCCAACCATGCTCAAAAAATGTAGGGCTTCTCTTTATATAAAGTTTATCTATACTAGGTAAGCATGAAAACCTAGCATAGAGGTGGGGCGTATCACCCCAAAGATAGGAGGTGGGGATAACAACCATGCCAACTGGATTAGTTCGTTGATTGGATGAGAACAACTTTCTTGGTTCATTTATTAGCACTAATGATTAACAACATGGTTCATTTAGCAACCCCAGTGTGTAGCACGTGAGGGATAATAACCCAAGAGTAGGATGACCAAGGTTAAGGGAAAAACTTATCAATTAAACCCCAATAGGAGTAATCGATAGGGATAATCACCCAATGACATAAACATCATAAAATATCCCCTAAGCTAGGTGCTCCTCAAATAAATAAAATATGCATAAAGAATGCATGAGCAAGACTTTGATTCCATATGTCAATCTCTCATGCAAGGTGCTCCCTTGTGTAATTCTTCTTTGACCATCTATTATGGTTTGTTATGCAACTTTTATTCATTCTCCTTTGGGGGGCTCTTCAATATAGCTACTATATAACCACTCCAAATAAAACAATGATAAGTTCCTAATTAATGAGAACACTCCTCAAGGTACAATGTTACTTAGGGCTAGGGGATTGTCCTATTTTCCATGTGACTCTTTCTCCTTTGCAACACTCTTCAAGAGGCTTACCCTGGAAATTATGATCGATAAAATATGCCTATAATACCATGTCAAGGAAGCACTCAACAATATGGATAAATAATCCTCCTCAAGATGATGAAATGATGTCAAGTGTAGCAAGATAAGCTAGGACGCTTTGCATACCAAGTCAACAACTTATTCAAAATGTGGATTCCATAGGCAAATGTGCAATATAGGTTCACTAGTTGTTATAAAAATCTCCTAAAGGATGTGATGACCCCAACATATGTGCTAAGAGTGTGGATCTATGAACCATGTTACTTCCCGGATTAGCAACCTTTGCAAGATTCAATCAAGGCCGTAAGAGGTAAGCACGCGAGAGATGCACCCAATATAAAATTAGCACAATATCCTCTCACTTTCAGCCAACTCTTACAATGTCACCGAGGGTATACTAATCTACACATACGTACAACAAAAGAATCCTAAGATAATAGTGCCTAGAAACACTAAGCATGATGAATATTATAAGTAATTGAAACAAAGTGCTACATATGATATATGAATGATAACTACAAAAAATATAAACCAACCTACAAAACTCACTCAAAATACACAATAAATGGTTACTTTTGATGGTCAGCCTTGGAAAATCAACTTGATATGATTCAATGGAAGGGGAGGAACATGGCCTTGAAATGTATGTTTTTCCTTAAGAGGTATAATAACAAGTACATAAAAATCGCCATTATTGATTTGGAGTGGTAGCTATAGGTTATTGGGAAGCCTTTCTCTTATGCAAAGAAATATAGTATGAATGGATGGAAGCCCATTTCTATGAAGTGAATAAGAAAGCATGACAGTACGATCTAACTCTTTGATATACCTACAATAATTTTGGAGGTTGTCACAACTTGGCAATTTATAAAGTTTGTTACCAAAATTTTGAAGATAGCATCCATGTGTGAGATATAAGGTATTATGAATTGGAAAGGGTTAAGATCCCTAGCTAAATACTACCTATGCTTTCACATAGCTTATTTATGTGTGAAAAAAAACATTTGCAATTGACCAACAACATGGTGAAGTGTCACCTATAGGACCTTATATTGAAAAAGTTCAACCACACAGGGTGGAATCTAATATAGGAAAAATAAAAATGAATTATGAAAAGGAAAATAATATGGTTTCTTCAATAGGATTTAGAGGCAGTTTTGTTTATTTAAATTTTTGGAGGAAATATTCTCAAAGAGAATTTTGAGCTTTATTTTAGATGACAGATTCAACCTTTTTTGATATTATAGTGGCTATCGATTGAAATAAGAGTTTCATTCACATTTCCGATGGAAAATTACTCTAATTTGCTACAGGTTTTCACATGCAATTTTTTATAAATCATGTGGCAAGGGGCATGCCTATAAAGAAGATACCAACAGAGAAATATTAGCACTTAACATATTTATTACACTATCATGCACAAATAAACAAAAGGTCCACTACAATGATTTCAGTAGAGTCTAAGTTTAAACTAACATCTATGATGATACAATGATACACCAAAAAAATCATGGCAAAGTGCAGAAGCTTAATGCTAATGGATCCAGATAAAATAGGTTTAGAGTAGTGGTTCAGTGGAAATTTTGATAACAAATAATAAAAGGTGTAGTTCTTACAAAGTTATGTAGTTCACTGAAACAGATTAAAATACATGTTAAAATGAAAAGTTTTTCTCCAGAGGAGCATAGATTATCATAATAATGTCTACAGAAAAACTCAATATATGCACTTATCCCTTGTATGCCGATATATTAATAGATTCAAAAACATGAAAAAAATAGTAGTTTCCCCCAGGGAATATAGGTTATTCTAATACTCTATAGAAATGTTAAATATAAGCATCTATCTTATACAAATATATATATAATGATGATGGGAAATGCAAATAATTGATACATACATGGACTCTTTCCATCCCCAAAGTGGACCAATACCTTTGTATAGGCTACAATCATTGAGGAAACACAAACAAGTTTCATGAGTACTACATGAAAGTTTATTCAAAATTGATAGAGAATATGTAAGAAAGGGGGAAAAAATCACCCAATAACTCCTTCTGATCTAATAAACTTTGGAAACCCATGATACAATCCTCTAGAAAATTCAGGTTGTGTTTGTACTCTAACTTTTACAGCCTCAAAAGAACAAAGGGTAATATCAACAATAAATTCTGCAGATGCAGATCCTGCCAAGTAGATCAATGTCTTGTATTTGGAAATATACCTAGTCCCTGCAATGTCTTGTTAGTACTTAAATAAATCATAAAACCCAAACTTGCAAGCACCCTCAACACTATATCCAAGAAGAGTTCGCACCTAGCCTTTGAATACACCCTTTTCTCCTTGTTATTTAGGAAAAATTCCAAAATCATTGGAGATGCTCTTGTACTTCACGCGGTCAATATAAAAGTAACAACAAAAAACCCAAAGGGATATAAAAAATTTAGTTAGGAAAGGATAAAACATTGAAGTCGGTAAAATAACTTAGAATATTAGAAATCATATCTCCAGATTCCCAGAAAATTTATTTCAGTCAAAAATTGTTTCTGTAATCATTTCAAACTCTTAAATAAAGCTAAGAATAAGGTTTTTCTTTTGCAAGGCATAGAAAATTCATACTATCACTTACATCGATTTGTTTATCACAAAAAATATTTAGATGCTAGAAAAAGATGCCAAAATGGCTTGTAAGCTATTTGATATTCTCATATAGGCCTTCTTGTGTTCAAGAATAATCTAATAATGCAAGGCTTGTAGATCATCCATGCCATCCATGTCCTCAATGATAGCCAAGAAGATCCATGATCCAAATGGGGATCCTCTGTTTCATAACCCTTGCTGAAAAATTAGAATGTCTATTTTCCCAACTGGAAACAACTATATCATGTGTTTTTTCACTGGTTCCTAAGTTAAGATCTTTTAAAATTTTCAAGATTCTCTTTCCCCACAGAAAAAATGTTACGTAATGAGAAAATTGTCAGGAATTAATGGGAACAAAAAAAAAATAGACATCTAATTAATGTAAAATAGTAAAAACATAAAAAATTGGGATATGAACTATAAAACCAAAATTTTAATCGTTGAAAAACAACACTTAGTTGGTTTTTTTTAGGCTAGACCCACGGGGATTTGAACCAGTGATATACTGCAAGGAATTCTTTAATAGTGCACCCATTCACCGTAATCCAAATCCCCATGGGAAAACAATAACACTTTGTTGTTTATAGGGCTCTGCTAAAATTTGGGGTAGATTTTCACAGTTTGGGGAACTAATAATCTTTAAATAATAGGTATGTGTTATATATTAAGTAGGTATACAGTCTAAATTTTAGCACTAGACAAATCTTAAGGAAATTTAGTAGGAATTCTCTATATATTTTCACTAGACACATGGGTTGGAGCAATGTAACAAGTTGCAAGGAAATATAAAACACAAATTTGACATTTGTATGGCCACAAGACTTAAAATATATAGAATAAACCTCCATATTAGCTATTTGGAGATAAAATATGTAGGTAAAACACTTAGGATATCTTCCTGAACAGATTCATGCAATATATAATAGGGCATGGAAAGTGAAAATCAAACCAAAAATAAAATCATTGGGCATGGAGGATGAAGAAGAAAACCTAAGAGTAAGAATAATATTCATGGGATTAGACCCTATAAGTTGTAATTTTGGATTTTTTCAAGGGGATGTTCCTCGTGTTTATTTGGTCCCACCTTCTCAGAGCTTAGATGTAAAATGCATCCCTTAGGATTTGGAGACACGTCTCTGGGAATGGGAGATGTGGGATATGTCTATTAAGAGATTCAAGTAATATATCTTGGGGCATAGAAAGTGAAAATTAAACAAAAACTCAGATCATTAGGCATGGAGGATGCAAAAAAAACCATAAAACTAAGAATAATATACATACAAACAGGTTAATTTGGATCAAATAGTAGAGAGGGAAGCAGGGATACATATTTTCCAAGTTCAAGTATCCAAATTGACACCATGCAGACACTTTATCTAAGTAACTAGGATATTGTAGGTTATACAAATTCATTTCCTATGGGAACATGGTACTTGTTAACAATGTGACAAAAATTTCATTAGTGGCTCATAATTTTGTGGCAATGGGAAACAACAACAAAATTTCATAGGAACCACAGTTCCAACCACTTCTCCTTCCCAACACTCCTGTATTGGGGTTATCTAAAATTATCCTATAGAAAAACAAAGCTTCACCTCAATTATATTCACATCACACCCTGAAACCCATGCTTATGATTCTTTGCAGGCTGGAGGAAATGAGCTAAAATTCATATATACATTAGATGGATCAACAAGAAATAAATCCTTGTGTGAAAAATTAAACAATTCGGTTAGTCTAGGTAAATTTCCAATTGTTTAGAGATCACATGTAGCAATGAGGCCCCACCCATGTCCTCTATTGAAGAATAAAAATCAAGATTTTTTCCTAGTGGACTACATTTGTAGTTAGATCTGCCAACACCTACCTCTGGATAGATATAGAGGCTTTCTCTATGTCTTTTTCCAAAACATGCATCAATTGTTCAATTCCCACCTTTTCAAAATCACTCCACTAATTTGGATTTAAATTTCCCATTGGCGAAATGGTTTCAAAAGCTAACTCACTTAGAATTAATAGGGATCCTAGTGATGGGATGATGGAAGGTGGGTTTTCAAATTATCTTCATGTATTGGAGCTAGAAAAGAAATACATTCCAATCCAAGAGGATTAATTGGGTTCCCTAATGTTCTGAGAGGCTCCATATTTCTCAAAGTAGCTGAGGAGTTGCTTGATGAATTCATGAATCTTAGAAGTTTGATTCAGCCAGAGATCTTTACTCACAAACAATATTTGGTACTATTGCTGACAAAGATAATAGTGCCAAAGAAATTGGCATAAATAATGGTATGAAAGATACACGTGTGACATTTTCAAATTCAGTTAAATAAAGCAATACCTCCCATAATACAGAGATCAGTATGTAAAAAATATGAGAGCTTCAAATAAGAATGAAAAAATTGTGGCTATGCTTGATGAGGTGCACACTATTTTTACATCCGATGTTTTAATTTTTATCCCTTTTTGTCCCTAATAAATCTGGAGTTAACAAGAATCTACACTAGTTTAGTGTAGCAAGAATAATTGCCATAGTGTAGAAATAATAATTGCTAGGGACTTTGATCCAGGCAACATTTAGATCATTCCTGATCTTGATTATCACATAGGTGTAAATTAGTTATGTTTCCCTAGAAAAAATTAATAGAAATTTCACCCAAGGTATTTGTTATCGTAAATATGATTCCACACCAAAAGACCTTGGTTGGGTTTTTCATGAGGCACTCACTTTCAACAAAAATACATACTAGAATTTCAAATTAAAAAAGGATTGATCGCAACTGAAGAGTAAAAACAATATCATTGCCACAAGATTTAATTACTAAATTTCACTTTACTATTTCATTTGAAAAGAGTAATAATAAAAAGATAACTCAGATGTGGAAATAAAATTATCAATATCCTAGACAAATTTGAATTTTTTTCCATTATTTTATGTCCAAAGGAACAATGGATTATTCTTCAAGCATGGCACAACTCATTGCACACCAAATCAAAAAAACAACCATGATGGAAAACAATAGTACACTTGAAATAATTTAAGGAACATGCATGCACCATTCAAGACTTAACAACCTAAGATGCAGAGGTGAGCCTTTCTATCAAATCAGTTGTTTCTTGCGCAGTTGTAATCTTCCCAGCATTTTCTTCTTCAACACTAGTTTTGAATTCCTCCTCAAGAGCCATTACTATCTCTACCTGAAATAGTACAAGATCACAAGGTGAGGAATCATGATTCACAAGAGTCATTGTTTTCAGTGGATGAATTAATGTTGTTGGAGAAAAATGCTAAGGTAGGGCAAGGGACAAGAGGGCCTTCTATTGGCACTCATTCCTAGGTTGTTATATTTAATGTGCAGTAAAATATTTTGTCTTATGATTTCGGACTTGACTCTTGACATTGAACAAATTGAACTTTGTCCATTCAGATAATAAATGATTGTCATGCTCCATGGAAATTTTGATCTATTTTGATAATAATTATATAAATATACCTTGAAATTTTATCTTTGCATTATATTCAACATTATGATGCTACCTTTCATCTAGGATAAATTCAATGAAAAAATTTCTATTTGTCATGAATACATTTCTTTTATTTTTCCATTAGGAATTAATGGAAATCCAATAGGTTTCTCCCAACAATCCCCTAAGCTTTACTTCTATTGCTTCATAAATAGTTGAGTGGTAGAGAGCCACAGTTTCTTGATGCTACGCTCTTGTCATAATGATATGGAATAAGAACCTTTCCATCATGCATGCAACCTTTGTAGGACCTCTAATCTAGAAGGGAAAGAAGCGTTAGATACCCCATGAATGAAGAGTGAGAGCTTGATTAATTAAGGGTGAGAGTATAGTCTCTAGTTGGGAGAGGATAATAATAATAGTACTTGATGTATTTTTAAATGACAATATATACTGAACTCCTACCTGCATAACATGTTTTATCTCTATGAATGCTCAAATTTGGAAGGGATAAATTCCATATAAAATTAGTATTAAGGCGGAAGATATATCAAAGATCATGGTTTATTCCCCCAAAAATCAACCAAAAAAGTTGTAACACAACTCATTGAGTTATCATTGAAATGAACTATGATGATCCCGTTCTAAATGATGGCACTTGGAAATTATCAATGATATAATTGGTGGAAAAACTATTTTCCTTTCATATTGTTGTCGTACTTAGTCAAGTAGTGCATATCCATGGAGGTTCCATTTATATGGGTATTTCGCCGAGTCACTGCCAAGTTGATGGGTCATTGCCAAGTACTGAGCCAAGTTTGACAGGCGGGACAAAATGGGCCTTGTTTCAATTCAAGTCTAGTAAGTTTGGTTTAAAAAAATGAGGATCACAAAATCTGTGAAGATCAGTGGACTCAAAGAAAAATAGACACTACAGTTCAGAGAATTCATAGAAAAAAATAGAAAGATGACACCTTTCTGGTGGGTCTTTACCAAGTACTAAGTCAATATTGAATGGTGTGTCAAATCAAGCCCTGATTCAATTCAAGTCTGGTAACTTTGGTTCAAATAAATGAGGACCACAAAATCTATGAACATCGATGGACTAAGAGAGAAAAAAGAACATGAACATCAATGGATTCAAGAAGAAAAATAAATAGATGACCATCTCTCTCTCTCTCTCTCTCTCTCTCTCTATAAATATATACATACATACATACATACATATATATATATCTATATATATATATATATATATATATATATATATATATAGTGTGTGTGTGTGTGTGCACA
The DNA here is from genome assembly GCA_034641835.2 of Pinus albicaulis. Lineage (NCBI taxonomy): Eukaryota > Viridiplantae > Streptophyta > Pinopsida > Pinales > Pinaceae > Pinus > Pinus albicaulis. The sequence goes on along the minus strand of CM076584.1, from coordinate 592,935,542 downwards.
TGTGTGTGTGCACATATTCACACATAAATATATATCTCCTAATCCAATATTTTCTCTTATCTTCTCTAGCTTCCCTAGAATATTTCATGTGACCAACTAGAAATATGCATGCATACCTAGTTAGAGATTGCAGTATTTGCTTTTTCACTCAAGAAATTTTCAGTTCAAAACATTGAAAATGAGCCAAATTATATTTTTTTCAAATTTCCCTTGTCAATGGATATGTTGGACAAGTAGTTGAGAGAATCATTTGGCCACAAATTTTTCCTTATACTTATCTATTCTTTTGTATGATGCATGCTTAACCTTGAAGATACATCTTGAACCAACAACTAATTTATCTATCGGTCTTGAGACCACTTCATAAACCTCTTTCTTCATTATGGATTCATATTCTTCCACCATTACATCAACCCAAACTGGTTTCTCAACCGCTTCCTCAAAAGAGGATAGTTCATTCTCTACAAGATCTATCATTAGAACCATGTAGGTAGTGTACCTCTTAGGTGGTCTCCTTTTCTTCCACAAATTTTAAGGAGCTCCCACATTCTCCCTCACATCGTGCGCCAATCTATTAGCTTCCTAGGTTCTCTTTCTACCTTCTCTGGATGGTTCTCACTTGAGTGGATGTATACACTCTGCCTCTCTCTACTCCCTCCATTTTTGGCTTCTACACAAACTTTCCGAGGCTCCTCCTTTCGATACTGAAAATCTTCTCTTCTTATGGGATTTGAAGCTCCCTCTCAAGCGAGCATCTAATTACTTTTTGTCCTCATCAAAATTTACATCCCCTTCACACAAACTTTTCATTCTAAGGAATAAGTACACGCGTAATTGTGTGTAGTTTTGTATAAACCCACAAAAACTCTAACTCCATTGTTTAGCTCAAGTTTCTTCCTCGAATATTTTGAGACATGTGAAACTGATACAAAGGCTCAAAAAATTATGAAATGATAGACATCCTACTTTCTCCTTAGGAAAGCTTCCTCCAGTGTAATCATACCAAGAATCTGATGAGGACTGTAGTTCTGCAAGTAGATTGTTGTGTTACATGCCTGTACCCAAAAATGTAGTGGCAAGCCTTAGTCGTGTATCATAGCTCTCGTAACTCCAAAAATTCTCTAGTTCTTTCTCCCAAATACCCCATTAATCTATGAGTTGTGAAGAGCTTTCATTTCTCTTCAAATTCCTTCGTTGGCACAAAACTCCTTGAAGTCATTTAAAACATGCTCACCTCCATTATCACTCCAAAGAGGCTTCACCTTTTTCCTGGTATATTTCTCAAATTAGTTCCCCTGAACTCTAAATATTTTGATAATATCTCATCCTTCTTTTGCATGAATCGTATCCAAATAGCTTTCTTGACAAAATCATCAATAAAAATAGCATAGTATTTATGTCTCATTGTGGAGGGCTTTTCGAGAAGGGTCCAAAAACATCGAGAGTGGACTCTCTCCAAGATTTCATTTTGCTTTGTTGTATTTATCATGGAATGTGGTTTATATATACTTCCCCAACGTACAACCCTTGCGGACATCCTACTACTCAAGTGATCCATTAGGGAGGCCAATGGTTATTTGTTTGCATAACTTTTAAGGGCACCTTGGGTGCAAATGACTAGTCTTTTATGACATAGTTCACCAACATCATGACTCTAAAATTTATATTCCTTACTTTGCTTAATGAAAAAAAATATTCCACATCAAATTTATACATGTTTCTTCACAAGAAACCCGATATCGATTCACCTACCCAATAGAGATGTGTCTCGAAAAAGTATTTTCCCTTTGCGAAGATTACATCATAGCCACGAGTCTTCCCAAAAACTACTACACAAATGAGGTTATTCTTTAGGCTTGGAACAAAAATGACATATTTGAGGTTAAGAGGGGTATCCCTGACTCCCTCTTAAAGGTTACTATACCAATGTCGATAGAATTGTATCTTCGTACCCCAAGCTCAATATGCATCTGGAGATATTTCTCCTCCATGTCACTAAAAAACTCTCTACACCTATCATATGGAATGAGACACCTAATTCCAAGTACCGCATACTACAAATCATAGTGTTATCCATGCATATGATAAAGGTGAACTCTAGCTTGAACTGTGAAGCCAATGCTTCTTTCTCCTCCTCAGTTCTTCTTTCTAGACATTGAACTAAAGCTTTAGTTTTATTTTTGGAGAAAGTCTTTGTGTTCCTTGCCCCTTCATTGGAATCTTAGTTGGTTTGATATTTATTCACTTTTCCCTTATTTCCATTTCCAACCAATGCAAAATTTTCTTCATCCTCTCCCTTCGATGAAGCTCCATCTCTAGTATTTTACCCGATTTCTTATTGTACCAAATCAAATGATAAGTGTTCCCAATTCAGTTATTTCTCCCTTTCGTTCCCTAAGTCATGGTAGTTATGCCATATTTTTGGAAGGCCTAGAAGAGATAGGTTGACCATATCATCTTCTGCAACATTCACACCAACCCCTCCAAGCTCATACCAAACTTCTGTAAACCCCATGAGATACTATAGAATAGTATCATTATTATGCATATTAATGTTTCGAAGTTTTTCTTTGAGGGAAAACTTTTTTATGGTCACTATATTATTTAAATAGCTTTGTAAGTGCCTTCCACATTAAGAAAGGAGATTCTTTTCAATGTATATTTGACACGATGTTGTCTTACAATCCCTCAAATATTATTCTCCTCGCATTGGCTACATATTCCTTCCATTGTGTTAGGTTCGGGGCATCAACTGATCTTGGTTGTGGAGTGAATATCTTGAAATATTCCAACAATCCATTGTCATCAAGAAGTGTCTCTAGGCGATCCTTCCAGACAATGAAATTCGAGCTTCCTTCCAAGGCCTACTCTAATCTCAATCCATTGAAGGCCATTCTCCCAATTCTGAGGAAATCCTGCTACACTAAAGCTGCAAATTCGAACTTCTTGAGGAACAGCTTTGAAATTCTTGTTCTAATGTGAATCTTTCTCTGATACCATGTATAAATATGTTGATAGAATTGCAACTTCACGAGAAATTTAATCTAAATCATGAGACACAACTATACTCTACTTCTCTACGAAAATTAATTCACAATTTATAACAACATTTCGCAAACATGCATCGATCACATACACAATTACAAATATTTATCCAAAGGAAACTAATTGGTAAAAACCCCTTAATATTTCTTGCCCTAATCATATGAATAGAGAATGTATTACAATTTATTGCTTGCTCTGATCTCTAACCCAAATTTAGTCACTTTTTGAATTTTCTTGAGCTCATATTTCCTTGCAAAAATTCTGAGGAATTATGCCCTAATTTCTTAGGAATTTTCCTCCAATTTATTTCGTAAGTCCCACAGTTAGATCTCGGACTGCATGAAACACTTGTACACTCAATACTAGTATAAAATTCATGTTACACCACCTTTGGAATCTCCACCACATATGGGGGAACTCTAATTATCTATATGCACTAGAGTATTTTCGCTTGATTTCGAGTTAAGCCGGATGATCACTAAGCTATATTATTGTTCCACTACACAACTAACCTCCAACTAGTTCAATCAACAATTAGTACTATTTTAACTTAATACAAATGGAAATAATTCATTTGGATTGCTACAAATTATCAATTAGACATGCATAAATTAACTCCAAGCCCTCTAAATCGAATTTACTGAGCTAGCTTAGTGGAAAGAGAAATGTCACCTCAGTTGAGTACCTTCAAGTTGTTTGTTGAGCTGGAAATTCAAAATTTCTCAATTTGACCAAGGTAAAGTCAAATTCAAAATTTCTTGCTACATTTCTCAACATATCCAAGAATAATTCATATTCCCATGTTATATCTTCCATTGATAAGGTATTACATATGATGATTTACTCCATAATTTTCGTGCGACTCGGCTACTTAATCCTTGTTTCAAGGACTATTTGTACTTCTTTATGATTTTCCCTTCTTTATTTATCTCTAATACACTTCTTGATTCAAATTAATAACATGGTCATGATCTCGATTAGGTTGTAGACCCTTAAGAATTAATCAAAACACCTTAGGATGATTTTTTACATCTTTGTAGAGATTCTATGACATAGATGGTATTGGATTTTGAACATTTAGTGAACATAATTGTGTCATTACACCCATTGGGCCAAGGAGAAGGTACATTTTACGCCTATCTTTAGCATGATTTATCATTAAATTTTATATTTTTTCCTTCATCTCAGAAATAAATCAAAGGAGAGTAATGTAGAAGTAGGGTAAAATAAATTATTGATAAAAGGTTTGTTTAATAATATGAAAACTAAATTTTATTTGTCTTTATTGATAGGGAATCGAAACAACCCAACTTCTCACCAAAATGACCAAATAAGAGAAGACAAGAAAAGTAAATGGAATCGCGTCGGTTCAACTACGTGAATCGTATGAAAGATGTAGAAACATGCTTATTCTTGAAGCATTTGGTTGATGGCTACTGAAACTCGTGGATATCCTGATCCCAAGGATTCATTATTTTTGTTTGTTTCACCTTTAAGTCATAAAGGTTGTAGGTGAAAGATACGAGAGTTGTTGTTCATGTATTATAATTTCCTTGTAATAAAACTTATCTTACGTGCATCTGCTCGAACTTGTGATGATGTATTTCCCCCATTGATTAATGAATAAATTGGCATTTTTATTATAAGCATATTATGAGTATTTCTTCGACGGAAGACTTCTAGAGGCTTCTGGGCCCGTCCCCAGGGAGTTCTCCTGTTATTCTGTGTTATACATTTAATTATGATTCCTTCATTTTAGTTATTCTTTGTGTTTTATAGCATTACCATTCAATTCATTAATCACAAGTGTGATGTGTTGAAATTTCCTTTTCAACAAGTTGAATTTATCATTGATATTATTTTATTATGGAGTGAAGCATTTACATTCATCAGATTAATTTCAGTGTGCTTAAATAGTTGTTGTTTGATTCTGCATATTGTTATTTCTTAATTCTTTCCATCATAAGTGTGAATGTTTGGTTTTCTTTTCAATTCCGAATGTTGCTATTAGTTGAGTTAGGATTCCATTGCAAAATTTTAAATAATTTAGTGTTATTCAATTCATTAGGATTGTTTTTCAATTCATTAATGTGTTGTTCAATTCATTATGATTTTCGTTTTTGCAATTCATTAAAGTGTGTTGTTCAATTGCAAAAGATTCCTTATTTCAAGCATCGAGTGTTTTATTTTCTACATAAGGTTGGTTCCTATGATTGAGTTGAAGTATTTCATAGTTTACCTTTGAGTTGGTTTGATTTAAATTCAAGAATTAGATCACAATTCCTACAACGAGTTTAGAGTAGTTAACCTCTCCCCGAATTCACTCGGAACATATTTTTCTTATACACTTTGAGATAAAAGGATCATGCTGGGGTTGATGATTAATGTGAAGTCATTAAGGTTACCTTTAGACATTCAAAACTTCTTGACTAAACATTTTTGTGCCATTTCGCCGTGAGAAAGTGTTTTAGGGAGTGATGTCTTTTTCATTTTTCCTTTTGCTCTGTGAAAGGATTGGGTATTGAAAACGAGAGTGTAAGGACCTACTTACTAGCAAGAAAATGTCGAAAGCTTGTTGTCCACCCACTTTGTCTCCTAGAAATTGTGCAGAGGTTAAATAGGATAGGTGTTTATTTTATGACTAGGAAGAAAAAGATAGAATTAGATCAAACACCTAAATCTGCCAAACACAAGGGGTCTGGTGGCCCTTGTGAAGAGAAACATACATAGTACTGAAATCATTAGGAAAGCTAAATCTGATGCATCCGTAGGGACTCCAAAACCATTCTTGAAAAGAGCTCTAATATAATCCCTTGATAGCATGCACCCTCACCATCCGTAGCCCATGCTAGATATTCATACATAGAAGATGAAGGGTCCTCAATGGAGCTTTCATACTAAAGAAACACTTAGTGTCCCGGCCTCTTCTAGCAGAGGAAATTCTTGCAATTTGCGGGGAAGGAGAGGGAGAAATCAAATAGTGCGGTAAAGGTACAAAACTCTAGATCCTGGATCTCACTAAGATAGTGGTTGAGATAGAGACACCAAATATTCTAGCATCGAGGGTAGTGTTGCAAGGATCCTCCTCCAAATCCACCCCCAATTCCACTCAAATTATCCTCCCAAACTAGGAAGTTAGAGCTATTGGCACATATTTAATCGATGACGCATAACCAAAACTCAGAGACAAAGCATCAACATTGGTATATCCCATTGTTGATTTGGGCTACAAATGCATCTATGAAGGCTATCTTTGTTACAAAACATCCCCACCTTTCCAACGCATCGGACTCCCCGTAAGATCCGTATGAATTTTTGTTTGAATTTGATGTATTTGTGTAGGATATGACTACACCAGTGACCCTCAAAAATTGAAACTATTCCCCTCTACATTGAAGGGGGCCACACTACGTTAGTTTTTGGGGCTCGGTGGGGGAACCATTAATAGCTGGGATCAGATGAAAAACTATTTTCTTAATAAATACCAAGATTACTGCGAGACTGGAGAACTCAAAGACAAAATCTTCAACATGTCCGCAAAAGAAAATGAGACATTAGAGGAATATGTTGAACATTTTCAATATAATTTTCAAATATCTCCATATACTACACTGTCTAAGGATATCCTAAAAGAAACAATGATTAAAGGAATGAAAGAATAATGGGTATAAACACTTAATATAATGGGAAAAGGGGAAATATATCAAGAATATTATGATGACATTATTGCATTGTGTATCAGGTGCTCTCGAGGTAGTACGTGGAGTATACGATCAAATGGATGATTCAAATATTAAGAATTATAAATAATCGAGTGGTGAGTGTGACCAAAGAGGTAGAATTAGGTAATATTTTAGAAGATTTCAAAAACCTAGTATATCTTGGGCACCCTCACAACTCACTATATGTCCTACAAGCCAAGCAGAAGCAAAATTTAACAGAACAAAACTTGGTTGTTTTTTGTCCATGCTGTCGAAAGCACAGCCAGTGGGAGTGTTCGTTAGACATGGTCCAGAAATCTACTATTTGTACCAATGACCACACCATTGAGTAGTGCCCTTCAATTCCAGGATTGAAAGCGGTTTTTAAAGAGGCATAAGAAGAAACGTAACTTGTGTATCTAATGAATCAACGTCGACAATGGCAAGCACAACTAGGTATGTCACAAAACCCGTCTTAGTTCTTTTCTTTTCCGCAATTTAATCAACATAACTATGGAATAGCATGGAAAATAAAATCACCTTTCTCTTCTTTTCCATCCCAACCATTTTCCATGCCACTTGGCCAACATAATCCTCTCCAAGTAATATTTGGCCAAGTTTTCTCTCCTCCATACTTGCAAAACAATCCATATCAATCCCAATGGCCTTCCTCCACCCTTTGTCGCAGAATATGAATTGGTCTATAAATTGGCAAAGTGACCTCCTGGGAATGACCAATTTACCTTATGGGAACAGGGGCTCAAACTCAACCCACGATTACTAGCTCCATACCCAGTCCAACAAAAATCATCATCCTATTATACGTCTTTTAACTTCCAACTCAACCAAATCCTAACCTATATAACAAATACGAGTTCAGCTTGATCCAGATTGTTGAAATTCAAAAACTCAAAACGCGAACGAAGGAATGCAATGAACTTAGGCTAAGATCGAGGTGCATTATTTCACCCTATAGAAAATACGCATTTCTGCCACAAATTTCGAGTCTCGAAATTCCAACAATACCTAAACAATCGTAGCTGTGATAGAAACAAAGAGAGAATGGGGAGGGACACAATCGTACCAAAAATATCCTCGCAAACATTATTATTTCCTCTCCTCTCATTCCCCGCAGATATTAACAATACCCAAAACCTATGGTCTCTTCATATTTTGATCTCGTACGTGAGATTAAAAAAACTCTTTGCATTAAAATTCCTCTCTGCAGGCTACGGAAAGACATCCCCTATCTATGTTAAAAACAATTAAAGGATGTGTGTAAAAAAATAGGTGAGGAAAGCAAAGAATTTGGCAATTTTTCATGTAGTAGGGGCATTGTCGATTCTTACTTTTTGGAGTAAAGAAACACCAATAAAATATGAGGATCCAGAAACCCCATAGTCACAATACAAATCTATGGCCACTCCTTTTCAAACATGTTAGTTGATTTGGGGGCTAGCTATTAATATCTTAACCACGTAACCTGCGAGACATTGGGTATAACACACTTTCGAACCCACATCTAACTTGTTGGAACTTGCTGATAGACCTCGTTGTCAAACCAGAAGTGTACATTACAGGGACATCTTTGGTTTCATACGTGGACTCATGGGAATACCAGACAAAACTTTTATTTACTAACCTAAAAAGAAGGTTAGACAGACATCCCCTGATATTGGGATGACCTTGGTTAGCGATGGCCGATGCTTACATGAGGATGTCGAACGAACAAGCATGACCATTGCTAGAGGAGATTCCATAAATAATATTTCTATATATCCCCCTACCAAAACCAATTCTTCCCACCTGTAAATATTCGACAAACAACCACATACATACTCGGGAACAAAACATTCGTTCACCATTGACAATATTTGAAGCACTAGTATTCAAAGATCAAAGCCGAAGAACGCTATGATCAATAAATTTATAAGCCAACCATCTATTTTAGGAAATTTAAAGTGAAAAATGTTAAAGCAATTCCACGATAATGAAGCACAGGAAGACCCTTAGCAGCATACCAATTACCGAGGACATACCCACAATTGTTGTCTCGCAACGACATGCCAATTCGAAATTGAGTTAGAGTAAAGTTTTAAATATCAATGATAGCTACGCTGATAATTTAGACCAGACAACTAAAGCTCGTTAAAAATTTACAAAAATATAAAGAAGCTTTGCTCGAGACTACCCATACATGAAAGGTATAGATCCCTCAACCGTGCACGCATCATATTTACAATTAAAAGGATGTTCGCCCTATTCAACGATCTCAAAGAATATTAAACCCACATATGAAAGACATTCTTAAAGACGAAATTACATAAAAGCTTCTAGATATAAAAATTCATTTATCCTATTTCCGTAGTAACAAATGGGTCTCTCCTTTAGTAGTCATTCCTAAAAAATAATGGTAAGTGGAAAATCTATGTGGATTGTAGAGAACTACAATAAAGCTGCACATAAATCACGCTACTCCCCTCTCCCCTTTATTGATCGAGTCCTCGATACATTAGAAGGAAAGCAGTTATTTTCCTTTCTTGATGGTTTCACTAGTTACAATCAAATCCAGAGTAGCTAATTGAAGACCAAGATAAAACAACTTTTACCTACCTTACAGGGTACATTCAGCTATATGGTATTTTTGCTCGGTCTATGCAATTCCCTTTAAACGAACATTTCAAAGGGTCATACTTATTTTTTTTTATTTAATAAATGAAGGGCTCGAGGTTTACATGGATGAATTTACTCCATATGGAGATGACTTCGATCAGGAACTACAAACGTTGGAAAAAGTATTAGAATGATGTATTGCTACCGAATTATGCTTGAGTGACAAAAAGTGTCACATGATGATGACCAAAGGCGTGATCCTAGGACACTGCATCTCTGCGGGTGGAATACAGGTAGATCCGCAAAAAGATAGAGGTAATTCTCTTATAGCCACACCTTGTACTCAAATAGACGTACGTAGTTTCCTTGGATATGCAGGGTAATATCGTAGGTTTATAAATATTTTCTTTCAAAAAAAAATTGTGCACTTTTGCATGCATTAACTAGAAATCTTGAACTTGCCATTACAAACAAAATGTGACACCGAATTTTCAGATTTGAAGAAAGCTGTCTCACTGCACCGCCTTATGCGTGGCCCCAATTGCAGGAGCTCCCCTTTCATATTTCTTTCTCGATGCATCGCATACAACGATAGGAGCGAGTCATCGACCAAGAGGAGGACAAGAATCCATACACTATTTACTATATCAACAAGAATCTCACCCTTCGTTTGAATTAAATTATACAAAGGACGAGAAAAGAAATTATTGGCTATTGTATGCTACTTAATAAATTTAGACATTATATAATCTGTTTATCAGCTATGCTCTATACACCGCATCTATTATCGCTATTAGATATTTAGCTAACAAACCTATTACAAATGGAAGAGTGACTCGTATTGGTTGTTGCTCTTGCCAGGAGTTCGATATAACTATTAAGGACCATCTAGGAAAGGAGAATGTAGTTGCAGATTTTCTTGTCTAGAGCTTCAAAGAAAATGACCCACTTAGCGGTAGATTATCGGTTCATGATGAGAATTTGTTTGTTGTGGTAGAAAAAGCACCATGATATGTAAATGTAGCGAATTATACTAGAGGTAGGAAAACTTCCAAGATACTTGACAATAAAGGAACGGAAGTTGATTGTTCAATGCGGTATTAGATTCTCCTGGATTGGTGGATATATTTTCCATACGAGGAGGTGACGATGCATATACGTGATGCATTCGAGAACAGGAGATTTATGACATCTCGAAGGCCTCTGCATGACAGAACCATGTGGTAGACATTTTGCAGATCACATGACAAAGGCACAGTAACTAGCAAATGGGCTACTATTGTTCACAATTTTTAAACACGCAAAGAAATATGTACAAGCCTACAATAGTTTCCAAAGAATGGGCCACCATGCCAATCCGACCACATGAAATTGCGCAACTACAATTGGTAATAGAACCTCTCGAACGGTGGGTATTGGGACTTTTGTTGGGGCCCTTCAACCGCCATCGAATCGGATAGGCCTACATACTACTTGTCACAGTACTATGTGATGAAGTGGGTAAAGCTAGATCGAGCTTTGATCGGGAGACCACATAAGAGTTTGTGATCAATTTTCTTTTTGAGCTATTTACGCGGTATGACTTACGTGGAACTGATAATTATGGAGGGGCACATTTTGTGGGACATAAATACGCGCCACTCTAATGAAACCACCATGTCACCCATAGAGTCACTCTCCCTACCAACCCCCACATGAATGGGCACCGTCAAAAGCACCAATAAATTCCTTGAGCCAAATCTCACTAAAAGCAGCCTCAACACATCGCTGGGATTGGGCTACTAGGACGCGGTAGAGGCCTTGTGGGCTTATCGCATAACTCAGCAAACACCACTGAGATATTCTCTAGTACCACCCTGGTATTTGGAAAGGAGCCAATATTACTCATTGAAGTTGAGATAAAGACTCTTAGAATAGCCCAGGAAGTGTGGTTGGATTCGATAGAGGCCAAAGTTAGAAGAATCCAACAGATAAATGAATTAAATGAAGCACGGATACTTTCTCTATAATGCATTGTAATTATTTAGCAAAAATGATCCAAGTGGCATGAAAACCTCATCAAAAAGAAGATATTCCAGAAAGGAGATTGGGAACTGCTCTACGACTCCGGATTCCAAGACTTCCTGAGTAAGTTACAAACAAGGTGGTTTCTGAGAGCCATACGAAATTCAAAAAGAAGTGCACAACAACGATACCATTACCTTTACCACCATAGATGGGATTTGGCTCTGCTTTTTCGAGTCAATGCACTGTGTATGTTTCTATCATAAGCCACTTACGAAAAGAGTCTTTACGCCGACGGAGTGCAGTATGACGATCCCACTATCCAAATTCTTAGTTGTGTGGAATGATGGCCCAACAACTTTAAGTTCATAAAAATTTGTTACTTCCTCTTGTAAGTAGTGTATATATGTTTCCTAATTAATGGTAATTTACAGTTCTTTTTCATCATTGTATACATGAATTCCATTTTCTTCCTTTTCTTTTTGTTCACAACCTTGTTCTTTTTCTTTTTTTTCTTTTGTGTGTTTGATTTCTTTTTGTTGTTCAATCCATCGAACAGTTGTTGTTCAATTGAATTGAATATTTGTCGTTCAATCCAATTGAACGGTTGTGTTTTTAGCATATTTTTATTATTATTTTTGTTGTTCAATCCATTGAACAATTGCTGTTCAATTGAATTGAATGGTTACCGTTCAATTCAAGTGAATGAAGGTTGTTTTTAGTGTGTTTTTTTTTTTTAATTTTGTTGTTCAATCCATTGAACATTTGATGTTCAATTGATTTAACGATTTCGTTCAATTCAATTGAATAGTTGTTTGATTTTTTTTAGCGTGTTTTTATTTTTTCTGTTCAATCTATTGAACGGTTGTTATTCATTTGAATTGAACAATTTCCATTCAATCTAATTGAAAGACTGATTTTCTTAGCATGTTTTTGTTATCTTTGTTGTTCAAAATAGAACACTTTTGTCTTTTGATGATTTCCTTTCAAATATCCACTCTTCCTTTATACATTCTTACCATAAAAAACATTTGATAGAGAAGGAATTGACACTTAAAGAAGAGAAAAGCAATGATATTACTAAAATTATGTTATTTTGAAATTTTTATGGAAATCTCTACTTTAGAAGCTGACATGGTTTATCTATATAATGAATGGTTGGATATCTCTTGTTCAGACATATTATCAAATAATTCATTACCATAGTCTTATGTCGGTGTATTCTTTACACTCTCAAGTGGTAATTTCTCTTCGAGACATGAGGATATAGGGATAAGAGAATTATTTGTATTGGAATTATTTTTACTTATTACACGATCCCTAACTTTTAAGGAATCAATGAGCCTCCCTCCATTTATAATAAAAAGAAAATATATCTCTCTGTGAAATTTTTTAAAGAAGAGAGAATAGGGGGTCTCATTACTAGCCAACCTACCATGATCATGAGGGTTTAACATGTGACATTCCCACAATGGCCACCACACCAGGGTAGTGACCTTATCGATAGTTAAAATGGCTTGAAGGATAGGAGGTCTCATCATGAGTTGGCCTGATCACTCAATTAAAATCTATGTGAATGGCACTATGACTATCTGGCCACCACACTAGTATAGTGGTCTCTTCATAAAACAAGAAAAATGTTTACTTTTAAATAGAGGATTCCGACTCATTTCTGGGTTAAAACAACAACTCTATCGAGGCTATGGATGCTTGCTGGCAGTAGTGGCACTGCTTGTGGTATTGGAGTATTTTTCTGACAATGGCCAATTATATTTATATGCCCCTATTTCCTATTGATCCATTCCTAAAGATGAATGCATTGTTTGAATAAGTGTTATCGTTATCAAGACCTATACGCATACTCAACTATGAGTGAATTATCTTATCATTATGAATTGAGTGATAATGACATCAATCATAATCTGTCACTTGTCATGCGTTCGTCATACTATGCTGTCAAAATAGGAAATATTTTTAATAATGTTTGCTACTCTGCTTCTCTCCCTTTTTGGACATTTCCACCTGATGCATAGTAATTAGGATTACCAACTTCTCAATTCTACTTTGTGTGCATTCATGATTTCTACCACCTTTCCTCTCTTGTGATTGAAGGTTGTGGAAGCCCTTCTCTCATTGGAGGGGGTACAAATACCCATAATAAATAGGCATGTGAATTAACCATGTGACTCCCGCTTCGGATATGCTAATTGGACAATAGAATCATTGCGTATTTACGTCTTGCGGTCATATTTTTAATAATATATTTTTATAAAATCTGCGTGTAGTGTTTATATTGTTTTAACTAATAGAGTCGAAAGAAACACATGCGAGGAGGGGTGAAGAAACTAGTTACTAAAACGTAGCTAGCCACTGGTGGAAATTCTCTTCGCAATGAACCCACAATATTTCAAGTCTCGAAATTAGCTCATACCATTCTCCTAGCAAGTTGGTTGGATTCCATATATACAGTACTACAAGGGTTTAATACGTAGACAAACAATTGAATTCCCACGGAACCGTAAGTGAAGGTGCACGTTCATAGTCAAAGGTAGAATCATACCGTAGTCCTCACAGAAGAAATCATTACCGAGGTCTCTCGAATCACCAATAGGAGGAGAAAAATGGATTGATAAACATGTCATCCCACAAGAAGCAGTTTCAGTGTATTAGGATCTGGGTGAGCAACTGGAACAAAAAAGAAAAGGTATTGACTCTGCATCCTTGTAGCACCCTTGGCAAGAATTGGCAGTATTCATTCAAAAATATATCACATGTGGCAGATGCCAATATGTGGTAAAGTCCCGTCAACTCAAACTGTTAGTTGTTCTCAAGCAAAATATTTCATTTAATTTTCCCTTTTTCTTGAATGCTATATTTCATGATACTGTTGTTCAGATTAGGAGAGCTAAAAACCCTCAAGCGATTTGTCATGAAACTATGGCTTGATTAAATTTATTATTATTCATCAGTTAAAAAAATATTAGTTAACATGGGATAGCTTTGTCAATCCTGCCCTACCTTCCCCTGAATAAAACCATGATAGAGTAGAAATTGAACTTCTTAGAATAGTCATGCCTAGGAGAGCTAGAGGTAAGAGAACCCATGTTTCAACCTCAGAACGAGTAAAGCGGAGATGGTCTGAAAGGTTACAACTATAGAAAAACACAAGGCCATCCAATACACCACCTCTAAGCCCTCAAATTGTGTCTTTACAAGACTATGAGGAGGAAATGACTCAAGTACTAGAGAAAATGAGAGCATATTGTGAAATTAGGAACCCATATGAACAATTTGAGAGAAAGACTGTGAGGGACCATTCGAACTAGCCCATCTCTCGCTTGGGTAGCTGCAGCCATATTGAAATCACATACCTTCCCAATGATGAATTTCTGTAGGATTTGAGGATTTTATCTCCTACGATAATGAATGGATCGAATAGGGGAAGACCGGATAGAGAGAATATCTCGAGTCTGGAAACAAGTCGGGGGATATTGTTCTATTAGAACATGACACAATTATTGAGACAACTCCTCCGATAGTCGAAGAAAATATTGTTCCACCCAGTCAAGAGACATCGATCGTTGGAATAACCTATGGAGACGCTCGAAGGAAACATCATTTCTGCATAACACCTAATACTAGCACAACCCTTCACTAAACCCGAAATGTCGCTAGTCGTTCCTTCTCCCTACCAAAAACCCCTACATTTTTTTACTCAACATAAGAATTTTATGCAACTAGAAGGAGTGATAGCCAAATTAGGAGCCAATTCACAAAGATATTGTACCGGAATGGAAGAGCATACTTCTAGGATATTTAGAAGAAGCTTTATGTAGCATTAAAATAGAGATGGAAAGGCTCTACCAATAATGTGAAGAACAGAGAGCCATTTGGGTATAGGAATTTTAAAGTTGCTTCAATCACTTTCTATCCGTGACAATAATCTAATTTTCGAACATGAGTCCTACATGGATAGGATGCAGATATAGATTCCCCATCATATGGTACCCTCTTGAAGACTATCATCATGATTATGAATTACCAGAGGGGCATACAAACTCAACATTTACAAAAGTGAAACAAAAACATGGTTTTATACTTTACAAGGAAGAAATGTATCCTACCTATTCCTTAACCCAACTACACCTCAATCATATGTTTGCATGAGGATGGGAAACAAGTTAAGCAGGGGAGTATGTTGGGCTGAGGAAAAGGTACATTTTACCGCTATCTTTAGCATGATTTATCATTAAGTTTTATATGTTTTCCTTCATCTCATAAATAAATCAAAGGAGAATAATGTAAAAGTAGGGAAGAATGAATTATTGATAAAATGCATGCTTAATAGTATGAAAAATAACTTTTTGTTGTCTTTATTGATAGGGAATCGAAACAACCCAATTGCTGACCAAAATGACCAAACAGTAGCAGACAAGAAAAGTAAATGGAATCGCGTTGGTTCCTATGAATCAACGAAAGATGCAGAAACATGCGTATTCTTTAAGAATTTGGTTGATGGCTATGAAACCTCGGGATCTATTGATCCCAAGGATTCGTTATCCTGTTTGTTTCGCCTTTAAGTTATAAAATGTTTTAGGTGAAAGAGATAGAGATTTTTTGTTCATGTATTATAATGTCCCTATAATAAAATTATTCATACAGAACCATAAAACTCGCGATGATGTATTGCCCCATTGACTAATGAAGAAATTGGAGTTTTTATTATAAGAAGATTCTGAGTATTTCTTGGAAGAAGACTTATAGAGGCTTCAAGCCTGGTCCCTGGGAGTTCTCCTGCTATTCTGTGTTAAATTTTTATTTATGATTCTTGAATTTTGGTTATTTTTTGTGTTTTATAGCAGTACCATTTCAATTCATTAATCGCAAGTGTGATGTGTTGCAATTTCCTTTTCAAAGGTTGAATTTATCATTGATGTTCTTTTATTATGGATTGATGCCTTTACATTCATCAGATTAATTTCAGTGTGCTTAAATAGTTGTTGTTCGATTCTGCATACGGTTATTTCTTAATTCTTTCCATAATAAGTGTGAATGTTTGGTTTGTTTTTCAATTCTGAATGTTTATATTAGTTGAGTTATAGATAATTCCATTGCAAAATGTTAAATAATTGAGTGTTGTTCAATTAATTAGGATTGTTCTTGAATTAATTAAAGCGTGTTGTTCAAATCATTATGATTGTTGTTTAATTCATTAGGATTGATGTTCAATTCATTAAAGCGTGATTTTCAATTGCAAAAGATTCCTTATTTCAAGCATTGAGTGTTTATTCCTGCATAAGTTTATTCCTTTGATTGATTTTAAGTATTTCATAGTTTACCTTTGAGTTGGTTTGATTTAACTTCAAGAATTAGATCACATTTCTGACAACGATTTAGAGTGGTTAACCTCTGAATTCACTCAGATATATTTTTCTTACACCCTTGAAATAAAAGGACTTGGCCTGGGTTGATGATTAGTGTGAAACATTAAGGTTACCTTTAATAGTCACCTTGACTTAACAACACCTTAGTGCTACTTTTTGAGTAATTTTGTCATTTTATTGGAGATTATAACTTGAGAGGGTTTTCCTTGGATACCTCTAAGCTCAATTTCCTTTCCTTTAGATAAATCTTAGCAAGAGAACTTGAAAATTAAAGGTCGTTGTTCCCAATGGTTGTAACTATTGGACCACTAATAGAACATCAACACCAACCATTGTATTGCAATCATGGTATGCTACAAAAAATATTACCCCATATTGAGCTTAATATTATAAAGCTTCCCTAAACAATTTATGGTTCCTCTATCTCCAGTTATTAATTGAAACTCTAGTGCTGGATATATGAAATAATTGAGAAATTTTCGTAATTTGTAATTAATGAAGTTATGGGTATTGCCCGAATCAATCAACATTGTTACCTTTTTCCTTTTTGATGTATCCTTCTATCTTAAGGGTTTGTGGAGTATTTATTCCAACCAATGCATGACAATATATTGTTTTAGTAGTGTATTGTAGCTCTATCAATCAAAATTGTTACCTTTTTTATTTTTGACGTATCCTTCTATCTTAGGGGTTTGTGGAGTATTGATTCCAGCTAATGCATGACAATATATTGTTGGAGTAGTATCTTGTAGCTCTAGATCTTGTGACTATTCCAATTCTGTATCTTCTTCCCCTTTAGAGCCAATGCAGAATAATTTATTCTCACTACATTTTCCCTCCTTACTATAATTACTATCAAAGTTGAAACATAGTCCTTTTTCTCTTCTTTCATGTAGAAATTACATTTATATTTGAAAATACTGATGAAATTTGGAAAATCATAAGACTCAAAGCTATTCTACTCATCCACGGAATTCAACTCATGATCTAGAAAAAAAATCATACACATGAAAAAGAAAACATCACACACACACAAATATTTATCTAGGGTAAATCAAATTTTCAAAACCCCTTCCTATCTATATTGCGTTAGCCAAAGAATAAATATGAATACATATGTTTTCTCAAGACTGATCACAACCTGCAAGTGTATATTATATCACTCTGCTTCACTAGACTAGCATTGGAAAAAAATTAGCCAGTTTTCGAGACCTCTAAGCTCATATTTCCTTGTGTTGTTCCTTGAGGAATTGAGCCCCTATTTATTAGGAAATTCCCTCAATTAGATTTCAAAATTCCTATAGGTTGTCCCTCTGATTGCATGCACCACATGTACAACTTGGAATAGTCTACAATAAATAATACACTACACTTGAATATATATCTCAAATGGGTAGCTCAAGTTCTCTGCATGCATCAACTATTTTAGTTTAATTGATGAGTTAATTGAATTATCACTGAGTGTGACTGAAGTCACACTCCAAAACTTGACATTCCACTAGTTCCTCTAACAATTTGAACTAGTTTAACTGACAATAACTGAATTTAACTTAGATAGATTACTAAAAATTAGAAAAAAATAATATTGAACTGAAATCAAGCTTCCGAAAATAGAAAAAACTAAGTTAACATAGTGACAAGTTCCATGTTGCCTCAGTTAACTACCTCAAAGATTTATGTTGAAATCGGAATTCGAATGTTATCTAGTTTGACCAAGCAAACATCAAACTAAGATTTTCTTGCTGCATTTTTTAACACTCCCTCTCAGCAAGGAAGGGATTGTTTTTCACCCCAATCCTACCTCTCTGGAACACAAATTTTCCTCTTGAAAAATCCTTTATTAAAACATTTGCATCCTGTACCTCTGTAGGAATGTATTCCAAAAACATTATCCGCCTTTACACACAATCCCATAGATAGTGATATTGGATATCTAGATGCTTGTATCGATGATGAAATACAATATTTTTAGAGAGCTTGATGAAACTATGATTAGAAAATTTTGATCCATCATTTGACCAAATAGTCCCATAAGAATATTTCTCATTTAGATTGCCTCACATGTTGCTTGACTGAAAACCATGTATTCTTCTTCTACTGATTTGAGTGCCACAGATCATTACTTTCTGTTGTACCAGGAAAAAACTACGGACCTAACACTAAAAAATCCTCCCAATGTAGTATTCTAGTATGATGGAATCCCCACCCAATATGCATTTGTGAAGCTACACAACTTCACTCCCTATGTTCGTCTGTAGCATAGTCGAAACTGGGTGGTGCCTCTAAGGTATCGTAGACCATGCTTAGTTTCCTTGCAAAATAATTTGGTTGGGCTTACCATAGCTTGAGTCAACTAGTTGACTACATAGCACATATCTAGTCATGTGCTCACAAGATACATTAGTGAACCCACAAGATTCTGATAGATAGTAGCCTCCACTTCCTCACCTAAAGTGGAATCCTCTTTCCTCCAATTGGTTGCTACATGAGTCTCCATGGGTTTACTACTATACATGCATAATTTCTTCAGTATCTCATTTGCATATTTTATTTCGGAGACAAGAATTTCCCCATCTCCTTGCCATACTTCCAATCTAAGGAAGTAGTGCATGAGTCGCATGTCCTTCATTTCAAATTCTCTTGCAAGGTCCTCCTTGCAAGATCTGATCAACTTATCATCACCAGTTAAAATCAAATAATCAACATATAAGATAATAATTATCAATTTACATTCAACTAAGATATGACAAAGGTTTGCATCCTCTTCACTTTTGGTCAAGCCCAACCTAGTGAGATAGTTGTTTATCCTGGCGTACCATGCACATGGTGCCTTATTGAGACTATGCAACGCTAGCTTGAGTATACACACACGAAAATATTTATCAAAGGTCTCAAACCCTTCTATTTTCTCAATGTACACCTACTCATCAATAACTCCATGAGGAATGTTGCATTTACATCCAAATGTTGGATATTCCACCCCATATGCACATCTAGTGCAAGAGTATATATAATGGATGAGTCCCTTGCTATAGGAGAAAACGTCTCCTCATATTCAATTCCCTCAACATGAGAGAATCCTTTGGCCACAAATATATCCTTATGCTTCTCTATGCTTCCATCTACTGGATGTTTTACCTTCAAGATCCATCTCAAACCTACCACTTATTTATTTGTTGGTATTGGGACCACTTCCCAAAAACGTTTCTTACAATGGAATCATATTATCCACCATTGAATCAACCCATTCATGTTTCTCTACTGATTCCTCAAAAGAGGATGGCTCAGTCTCTACAATCTCAGTCATTAGAGCCATATAGCCAATGTACCGATCATGTGACCTCCTCTACATACAATGTGAATTGGGGGCTACCACATTATGTCTAGCATCATGAAATAATATCTCAGCTTCCTTAGTTATTTTTTGACCTTCTCTAGATGGTTCTTCTTGAGTGGATGTCTCCACTCTGTGATCCTCAAATTTTTATTGCTCCACAACTTCCTTAGCTTCCTCCTTTGGAGCTAAAAGGTCCTTTGTTGCGTATGTGTTATATTATTTCCAAAACTAGGACCATGTGTTGTACATTGTCTCAAGCATATTGGGGGGGTTGCACGGGGGGGCGGTAGATCCCCCTATTGGGGGGTTTGCAGGGGGGCGGTATCCCCCCTGCATGGGGTCTTTGGAAACGCCCCAAAAATTAATTTTTTATGTAGACCTAATAATATTCATGAAGACCCAAGGATGGGGGGTGGACCCAAAGATGGTGGACGAACCTACCCATGGTTTTTTCAATAAATTTTTCACATGGTTTTGGGCTTGATAGTTTTCTTCCCATGGTATTTTGTAGATCCGTTCAAGGGAACTATGGCTTTTTCCTAATCCAAGGTTAATGGATTTGGGTTTATGAATACATCAACATGTATATATATGTGTTGTAACATTGAAAGGAATATAATGAAAAATAAATTTGGTAGTCCTACTTTTGGGATCAATGAGAAATATATATGTATATTTGTCTTATGTTCTCACCATTGTATATTCTCTACTTTAAGAATTCATTTGCAAATAATTTATGTACAGGGTTAAAGCCTACATTTAGAATTGGAGCTTTTTTCAGCTTCAACAAGATCAATTCTTTCAGTGAAAGAAGATGGTGAGTAGTGGAAAGATAGAGATAGATAAATGTAATCTTCATATTTTTGAGTTGTGGAAGCTCACAATGGAGGATCTTTTGGTGGAATGAGATCAGTGGATGGTTGTAGATCTAGGCACAAAACCAACATGAATTTTGGAAAAATACTGGGTGAATTTAGATCAGAAGGTGAAGAGTGTTAGTCATCAGTAATTTTTTCCTTCATAGATGACTAAATTATTTCCCTATATTTCTAGAAACAAAGTTCTTGAACATTGTGAGTTCTAGAAATCTCACTGCCTTCATCATCCTTAAAGATATTTTTTCACTATTTCATCTTTCCATCATGTCTCACTCTTCTTACCATTCTCAAAAAACCCATCAGGGTTTCATGTCATCCATTTTGTCTATATCTTATAACCTTTGACCAAAATCCTCTGTTTTGTTTTTCCTAAAAACTCCCCACTGCTACCTAAGTCCACAAATTAAACAAATTTTTTGTGTATCCCAAAATACTCCCAAACATTGATGGTTTCAAAATATCTTTGTAGACTCTTTAGATAAATCAAGTACATTGGATTTTGGATCTTCAAAACATTAGTTTATCATAAACTCTATCTTACACTTAATGATCCAAAATTCTAGGTCTTAGTCCAAAAACCAAGTCCAAGAAAGCCTCCACTAGGTCACCTAGGGTTTCACAAAGTCATAGGGTGGATTTTGCGCCCTACAAACTTTGTTTTTTTCTACGAAGATATTGCATTCAAAGAAGAAAATGACAAGTGATCTTGTCCAAAATGATCAAAAATGTCATTCAAGGAAGACTCTTTCATCTAAAGCACAAATCTTGTAAGGGGACAACTTCCCTTTGCTCACATTTCTTCAAGTGGATCAAATAGCCCTCAGACTAGCAATGGGTAAGGTAAAAGAGAAAATCATCATAAGAAGACCATTCACAGCCAGAAGAAAGCAGCCAACATATGTTTGATGAAAATCATGGTTTGTTACTTTTTGACCAAGCAAGAATCGAGACTTAGGGTTACAAGATCAAAGTGTTATCTTCAAATTCCATCAAAGTACACATTGAAGACTTATAGAAATGATGAATGAGTTTGAGAAGTTATCACGAGAACTTAGAAGACAACACTATTTACTTTTTTCCTAAGCGGCTCTAAAACCTAGAGTTTGGGAAAAGTGACAAAGTGTCAAAAGGTGATAACATAACCTCCTTCATAACAACAAAGGGTTTCAAAGGTTTTAAGTTGCCTTTCTAGGGTTTGCGAAAAGAGAGCATCAGCTCCACATCATCAAGGGTTAGAAAGGGTAAAGAGGCATTGGTATAAAAGCTAAGTGAGGTTTCAAAAGGTAAAATCTAAGAACTAAAGGGATCAAAGGAGGAAAACCTAAACACCAATACTCCCACTTCACCAAAGGGGCAAAAAGATACGAAATATCGAGTTCAATGTTTGACTTCTCAAAAGAAAAACAACAAAAACAATTTTAAAGTGTCAAGGAGGCAAGCATAAGGGAAGAAATTTCCCCAAGGAGGAAACTATGACAAGCCTAGGTTAATGGTTGATAAAATGAGTTGTCCAACTCCAAAAGAGACGACTGATAAAAAAGACAAAGAGTTGTGTAGGCGACCGCAAGAACGAGAAGTGGCAGCAAAAAACACAAAATGGTTTAAATAGCTCCTTAACTCCCTCAAGTACTTGGCATACATCATTACTCGGAATGGTCCTAAAAAGAACAAATACAATACCAGCGTATTTAAAGCAGGGCGAAAGAAGCCCCCAAAGCAAGCGTTTCCTTATCAAAGGAATATTACTGCAAAAATATAGGTTAGCCCTAATGACACTTCTACGATGTCTGTCAAAATAGCTACCTACGAGAAGATTGATAAAGACAAACAAAACCAAGTGTTTTTCACAATGATGACCCACATAAAGACTAGAAGGATTAGTGATGCTTGTTACTAGGGTGCTTTCACAATGGGAGGTTGTTCATCGCTATAAAGAGAAAACGACTGATGTGATGTCGATCAAAGGAAAAATATGGCAAATGCACATAGATATGCATATGTGCAAATGTTAAAACATCATAAAAAGGTTCATGCTTTATAAAGAGGTTACAGTAGGCACTATTTGAGCTAAGTTCAAAGGGTTTATGAGCGACAAGGAAGACATCAAGAGGCTTCAGCAAAGAAAAAGAACCATATTTTTGTCAAATCGCCACCTACAAGACCAAAAAGAGCCAAGAAGATAGTGTAAGAAAAAGGAAAAGTGAAAATAAACCTTATAAAGTGGGTTTTTACTCATAAATTCATTTTTTTAAAACTATAAAGCATCTCCTTTGACCTCTTTCCCATCTCATTTATCATTATAGAGAAGAAGAAAACCATTGAGGGATTTTTGAGGCTTCAGCGAGTTTGGTCAAAACGTTAAGAGTCGCGTACGTAGTCGGCACTACGCACTCTGGGGGATCGACGCTTATGCGACAGAGGAGCGTAGTGATAGTTGTTATTTAACACTGTCTATCGCGCACCGAAGAGGTGACACTGCGCACGAGTGCCCCGAAATGCCCAAATGCCCACACATTCTCCTGCGTCTATGCTCACGAGTAGGCCCGACAGGGCCCATTTATAGTCCCCGGAACGACCAGCGCTGCGCACAAACTCCCGACGAGCTCACGACCCGACCCGAACGTGCAGTCGTGCAGGCACTATGAAGAGACAAAATTTGTTCTAGATTGATCCAAAGGGCCAAAAAATTCAAGTTTTTTCCTCAAAATCTCCTCGACCCATCGACCGAGCAAGGTTGGTGGATCTTTTCATTACCTTCCAAGTCAAGTCTTTTTCATAAACATGGAAGACATTTAAAGCCTAATGTGACAAAACCCCTAGTCTCCATAAAAACTAAAATATTGGACCTCCTAGGGCGGGGGTTTGCAAAATTAGGAGTTGTCATAGGTGTAAGGGCACTCACTTTGCCAGCAAACCTACTTCTAAAACTCGAAAAGCACTCATTGAATGCTTCATTTTTGCCCTCATTTGCACAATTTCCCTCACATCAGCCATTTTCCATCCAGTAAACCCTAAATACGCTCACCAAGCTGAAAATCCTTTCTGTGCTAAACCGAGCCACTATGTTTGAGGAAGAAATCAATGCCAAGTAGTGATGAAGGCCAAAGGCTCACCAAGCCAAAGCACACAGGACGGAGGAGTTAATAGGTCAGAGCCCTTAAACACCATTCAAATTACTTTCTCTCCCATGATCCTTGCATGTTTTCGGGATGTTGAGTGTTATCGACTTTTGTGAGAAGGTTAAACAAGTCCAAAGCCACTAAGACTTCACTACGTTGTTCATCCTCAACCTACAAAACCACCAAGTCAACCTAGCAGGTGAGTGAATTTTTGAACTCTCATCCGAATCCATTGCTAAAGCCACACGGAATGTACCAGATATTGGTGAGATATTACTACAACAAAATAAATTGGACTTGAGTTACTATGAGCTTCCTACTCAAACCCTGAAGTTTGATCACAAGGATGCAAGGTTGTTTTCCCCTTCTCCCAATTGCCAGAGAGGTATGCCCTCACTCGATGAAGTAGACATCATCAAATATTTCACTTGTGAGGGGAGGTACTCCAGGTTTTATTCATACCACATAAGGCTTCTAATGAACTTCACCAAGGTAAAATTGCTAAACCTACCATATTATCTCTTTTGGAGCATTGACAAGATGGCTTCAGTAGTCAAGAAGAGAAGTTATGTCCACCAAATGCAAAGACTTTTTCACCACTCCTTAATTAAGATGGTTGTCTTGCACCAGCCGGAGCTAAAGCGAAGTGAATCCACTGGGAGATTTTTATCTCACATGATGTATTTTCCAATCCCCAAAGCCTTCATTTAGCCAAAATTTTGCCTTCCACTTCACATCGCACCTACGCTCCACTCCTCCATCATCTCCATAAATGCCTTCTCCACAAGGAAATTTACCTCCTACTTCTCCTCCCCGATGCATCAAAAATGAAGATGGTGGTAGTAGCTCTAATGAGGAGAAAATAGATTTACAAAGTGGAGAGTGAAAAGCACAGTAAGGCGAGAATTAAAGTTAGGTGAAGACAGATGATGATAGCAACAATGAGGAGAGAGATGAAAGTGATGAAAATGATAAATATAGTGAGAGCAAAATAAAGAGCTTAATGAGCAAGAATATGATGATGTACATAGATGAGAGTGATGAAGATGTGTAAAGTGTTTAAAAAGAGGAAAGACAGGTAGACAATTTGAGCAAAAAAGTGATAATAATGATATCAATAAATCAATCTCAAGTGCGAGAAAAAGAGTATTGATGATGAACAAGGTGAGAGACCAAGAGAATTATAGAAGAAAACAATGAAGGTGACGATTAAGCAAGAGAGTGCATGTATGTGCTTGAGAATGACAATGAAAGAAAAATGACAAATGAAAAAAATGTCTTTGAAATGAGTGAAGACAATGAAAATGAAGAAAAGCAAAGGGGAAAGGATGAAGAAATTGAAGATCAAGTAGCAGGTGTTATGAGTTTGAAACAGATTTAAAAGATGAAGGCATTGACCAAGGCAGATGGCACAAATGAGACAGTCAGTGATGAGCAAGGGAATATTCATGACAAATCACGACAAAGTTTGCTCATGACTATCATGACACAAAATTTAACTGCTATGAAAGACCAAGAAAAATCAAATTGACAATGCACGAAGTGACGGAGAGAGAGTGACCTCAAAGTGAGATCAAAGCCAAAATGAGGTAAGTGAGGAGGGTAGTGATTAGTTTGGAGAGCCAAGAAGACAGTTAAGAAAATATTGAAGAAATCAATGATGATAATGAGGCTAGAGGTCAAGAAATTAGTGACCCCGGTAGAGCATGAAGTGACACATGAAAGCCATGACAAATATGAAAAGGCTTGTGACCTCACATGCACCTACCATAGAGGCAAAAAGAGATGTGTTTAAGTTGCCTCAAAAAGGAAAGGGGCCATCTCTCCTTTAGCTATCAAGCACAAAGACAAAGGCAAGGAAAAGATAGGACAAAGGTGAGTAGCAGAGGTAAAGGTAAGGAGAAAAAAGGATCAAGAAAACTCCTCTAAGAACCCTCAATTCATTGATCTAGACAGTGACAATGAGGACTAGGAGATCAGCACTAGATTAAGCTTTTCTGGAGAAAGATGCACAACTTGTGGAGTGGGAAAGAGACTTTGAGATGGCACAACATGTCATCCACTATTACAAAGAGGAGCATAAGAATTTTCAAGGAGGTAAAGGGAGGCTTCTTGCCCTACAAAAGAAAAAATGACCAAGCATTATGCAAGGAAAAGCATGCTTGCTTGTGCCCAAACCCGAAGAAGGCCCTCATAGAGCTAGAAGACCTAAAAAGGAAAAGATTCCATGATAACGCCTTGGAATTTTGGCTAAGGACGCTTCTCAACGAGGTGTCCAATACCTCTTGAGGGACCTCTGCGTCATGTTTGAAGCAATTTGAACAAAATTTTGTCTTTTCCAAATTTTCGACCCCTCCGTGCACAACACCCTAGGGTGCTACGCACAAAATTGGTGCATCCCCAGCTCTAAAAGTTTTAATTGTTTTCTCACATCACCAACGGTCTTCTCACAAATTTTCAGATCACTTGAGCATTTTTTACCCCTACGAGAAGGTCAAAAAACATTAAAAAATTCGACCTTTACGCGCTCATTTTTCAAACCAGGGCACTACGCATAGAGAAGTGTTGGGAGATTTAATTTTTGGATAGGTAAATGACATCCACTCAGAAAAAATCAAGAGTTTCTAGAAAGTACACTCATCACACTTTCCAAGGAGTCATCACAACCAAATCCAGTGTCAGGAAGGGGTACAAAAATCAGCTACAAGAGACCCTATTTTCTATTGAAGTGGTGCTGTGCACAGAGGCTGCCTAGTGTGTTTCGGACCACAAGTCAAAAAATCACACTCATTTATTGCAAATATATATTTTTGAGTTTTTTGAGGAAAATTAAGCGAATTAGGTGCAAATAGTTATTTTAGCATTTATTTCTTGGGATATTATGTGCCTTGGGCCTTACATGGTCTCTTGGGCATAAATGATATTTATGACTATATTTGACATTTTCTTACCACATTTAGGGGTTTAGTCCTCATTTTCTCCATAAATAGGGCATGAGGCCCCTATGTATTTTGTTTCCAATTGATGAGCTTGAAGAACAATATACATGGTTTTATGAGCTTGAAGAAGAAATTCGTTTTTTGAATTGGATGAATGGCTTGTTTGACTTGATGATGGAGAATCTTGTTTGCAGGATTCCATAGCTTGGTGAATGGTGATGTTTTCTTAACTTGTTAATGTTTTCTTGTTCTCATTTTTGTTTTTCATTCTTCTTGGCTGCTATAAAATAGAAAAGTATAGGTTGAGACATATTCTTTGAGGCAATTCCCTCAATCCTCTGTTTGTTACAACTTTGATGTTTCCCTCTTTTGGTCATCCTAAGGAATTCTTGATTCCTCCTTAGGTCCACCAAAACTTGTTTTTGTTTCATGGCATGGTTAGTATGCTAGCTTACAAGTATGATTCATGGTTTACCCTGCTTATTTGAATTTTTCAAAGACCCTATCTTGAAGCCTTTCTATGAAATATGGATTGCTAGGTTAAGTCAAAGAGGTCTCATTCGATTCTAAGTTTCCCTAGTACATGATCATTAACCTATTTCAGGGTAGTTCCCAATAGCTTAGAATACCATGATTTTTAGGAGTTCCCTCTTCATAAATTGAGTTATTTGTTTATCTTATGTAGTTTTCCCAAAATGTGAAGGTGAATTTCTAAAGTTAGGAGTTCTAATGCTTCTATGTTTCATTGAATGTTTATCTTATATGTTTATCGGCTTGAGTATTTGTTTCATAGAGCTTAATGGTTTTCCCCTGTCTCATGAGTTATTTTCTTCAAACTATATATGTGTAACACCTCTTAGTCTTTTCCCAAACTTAATGTTCATTAAGCATTCCTCATACATCACCTTAAGGATCCATTAACCTTGTTAAATCGTCCTCGCCAACACACTCTGTTTCATCATTTAGACACCCTTGAATTCATTTGACTCCATAGCTCCAATGGATTTTACATCCTCTCACCCCTCCTATTACATTTGACCATCTTACCCATCGAAAAAAATAAAAAATCCTACACTTAACAACTAGCCTAAAATAAAAACCCTAGAGCAAAAAGAACACATCCTTTTTCACCTCAACGTAGAGATCCCTCTACGAGTCTAGTAAAAGCTAGGTCTCCTTGGACTCCAAAGCTTGGTTCCATATTACCCAAAGTTTTGTCATTTGGTATACCAATCACGCTAAATCACTAGGGACTCTAACATTCTCAGCGATCACGGTGGGAACTTTTGGTATAGTTTCCTAAATACCCTCTTAAGACTTCTTTAGACCCTCAGTTTGACTTAGGAAACCTGAAGGAATTTCGCCACCTCATCGCCCACACTACACATTATTCTAGCGATCACAGTGGGACCTTCGAGTTATAGTCTTCCTAACAAAACTCCTATAGACTCATTTAAACCTTTAGTTAAGCTTACATAACTCATCGACAGTATCTAGTGGTTTATCTCTGCATATCCTCATCACGACACTAACACAATGGTGATCATGATGGAAACTTTGTGCCCTGAGTCCGTGACAAAACCTATGTAACCCTTTAGACTTCAAATACCCTTATCAAAACATTGAGAACTTACATTGTCAGCCATAGAAATAAACTCTACTGCTTTCACTCTCTCCTAGAAAAATGATGACTCAACTATAGGACACTCTTTGTAAACCCTTTAAGACTACATCCCTAGAACTCAGAAACGTTTCTTCATTGGTTTTACTTACTTATTTGGTAGGACCATAATATATTTTACCTTCAAAAAAAAGCTAAAAATTTCCACCTCAGCGTACTCCCACGAGTCTCCAGTAGGCGTATTACTTCAATAGCACTCATTTGACTTCCTAGATTTGTTTCACACCAAAGCCCCGAGAGTTTTTTGAACCCTTATATATTGTAAGAATTTACCAAGCATTAAGAAAGGCCAGCCTTTACGAAATCGTACTAAAACTTTCGGCCAACTTTACGATTTTGAAATTTGAAAGTTCGGCTTCACATAGGATCGGTACCACATCTCATCACGACCCAAAAACCCTCCCAAAATAGTTGATGACACTAGAAATATTTTTGGAAAACTTCTAGATCCTAGAAACTTAATCGTTGTTAGGATCATCCATAGAGCAAGCTTTGTACATGAACATCTCACATCTTTGTAAGATCCCTCGATTTAACTTGCACCATACAAGGACCCTCTTCGGAAATAGGTCTCAAAGGCTGAGTATTGACCAAAGCTTGACCTTGAACCCTTAGATTTGCAACATGCAGTTTTTAGCGAGAGAACCTCTCCTTCCACACAACGTGATTTTCAGCTTCTCCATCACTTCAAATCTTTCCATAAAAAATCTACTCAAAGCCTATTTGTTGGTCCAATTACTTCCACCACACCCATCCATACCACCATTGTGAAAGCCACTTCACTTCATCACGCACCCCCTCTCACAAATCCACCTCTTGTAAATCCTCGATTAGCTCCCACCATGGAAGCTTGGTATGCACCCTTGGTTTTACCTCAGCCTCCAATGCCTTTACCGAATGACTATCAATCCAATATCCCTCATTTCGCAGGGGTTGAATCCACCACTGCCCAACATCATGTAGATAGGATCAATGATGCTTTTGATTATATGGAGATAGAAGAATAAAGAAATTATTCAAATGAGTGATTTTTGCACAAATTTTATGGAGGAGAGGCCAAAAAATGGTTCGAAATCCTTAACCCCTAACACAATGCATGATCTCCTCTTCACTTTACCAAACTTTCATAAAAAAGTGGGAAGTCAAGAAAAACCCCTCCGGATCCTATCCGAATATAAAGAAAATATCAAAATGAATGTAGGGGAAAGTGTGCAAGATTATTGCACCAAGTTTAACAAAGTGTGTACAACTCCCTCCCACCCTCACATGAAACCTCCACAAGGCCTAGCACTAGTGAAATTACTTTGAAGATTTTCAACTCTACATGACTTTCCAATTAAGAGAAAGAGACTGCGAAAACTTAGAAGAATGCAAAAGGGCGATCTATTAGTGCGAGAGGTTAACTTGATTGAAAAAAGAGCTAGGTTGAAATCGAGAAGTGAGGGTAACCCACAAGGATGAAACCATGCCCTCTAACTTTTCTCATCACGATACCAAAATAGACAGACTTAATGAGAGTGTGGAGAGAATGATAGAAAAAAATAAATCTTGAATGAAAGGACCCCTCCTAGGGAAAACCAAGCTAATACCCAAAACATAAAATAGACCCTCTTCGGAAACTTTAAGAGGGATACTCCTCAAAACAAACCAAAGGGGAAAATGATCAACAAATCGAGGATCTCCCTTTCGACGCAAAACTGTAGATGAAGATGAAGGGAGAAAGTATAGAACTCTGAAGAAAGCCATATAAATCTAATAGGTTCTAATAATGAAGAGGATAAGTTTTCTCACTCAAGAAGATCAAGGTTTCTTCTCTTCAGATAGAAAATGACACAAAAGCTATGAAGAACTGCGAAGACTAACAGTTTGGTGTTTGAAAATGCCATCATGGAAATCCATAAGAAGTATGACCCTTAGGGAGCAAAAAGTACCTGAAATTCAACCAAGAAAGACCAAATAGACATTGATTTTTCGTAAAGAATATGAAAACACCCTTTAACAGTGCCAAATGCAGAGAATGTCAACATCATGGCTAAGAAAGCTGAAACAAACAAAGGGAAAAACAGCAGCCAAACAATGACCTTAGTTGTCCTAGTACCTCCACCAATCACTACGAGAAAACCATTTTTGTCTAAAAAACTCCAAATTAGGATCGAGAAAAAATTAAGAATGTAGAAAAGGTCATGGTTGATAAATTTGATGTTAATATGTCCAAAACACTAGTGCCTTGTCGGCTTTGAGGGGAGAACATTTGCAAAATCAAGATAAATATGCCCTCTCCATTGAACTAGTTACTCAACCCATATATAGGTCTCGGTATGTTGAAAGTACTAAACATAGGAAATGATGTTGACACTTTGCACCTGGTTGATGACACACTTGAGTTGTTGTTTGGACCCAAAATGAAGAAGGAAACTATCAAGAAGGAGCCATTCCCCCTTTCCATACTTCAGCCCTAAACATACATGAGAAAATCTTACATAATGCCATGCTAGATTCCGGGTGCCTCTCACATAATCTCATGCGCCAAAGTTGTGATGGAGAGATTACGCCTAGAAATAAATAAACCCTTACAAATACTTTATACTCCTTCGAGTCAGATTAGGGTCAAATGTCCTTGGGCCCCGATCAAGGACCTTTGTGTTAACCTCAGCACAAGTGCTTTGCCAAGAATCTAGTCATGGACATAGTAGTGGCGGATATTCCTCCCAAGTATGGCATGCTCTTGTCCAGATCTTTAGGAGCCAAGCTTCAGTGGAAACGCTTCAACTAGATATGTCCTATGAAACCATTCATGTTTTCAATCATACAAGGAGATTATACCAAGAGCCATATATAGATTATATGGATTTAGCAAATCCCAGGATGACAGATCGAGACAACACCTCTTTATTCTATTCACTTAGATCTTGATTCTTTCATATTATATAATGAGGAGAAGATAATGATGAGTAGGTATATGAAAGTTGAAACACATCAAGTACACACTACAAATAATCAAAACCAGTCATGCATGAAGGACCTAGTATTCGAGTAATGATAGCAATCTTGAACAAACACACATATGTGACAAAATCAAACTTGACTCTCTACAAACTAACAATGAAACCTCAAAAACCAATGGTTAGTTTGACATGTGATCTGTAGTCCAAAGGAGAGGTCAAAACTCGTAAACACAAACGTATTCCCTTTTACCAACCCCCAAAACACTAAAATTCCCTCGCAAAAACAATAAGCTTGGGAAATGCGAATCCTAAGGGAGTCTTATGTTTTTACCTTATCTAGACACCTCATTATCAAAAAGTCTTGTCCCCTCCGGAAAAATATGTATGACTCTCACTGATGTTTCCATCAATCCTAAAGGTATGCTTTGTTGGAAACTACATATAGAGGGATATAATATAGTAGCCCTAAGAAGGCCCAAACTAATTAAGTTATCCAAAGCCTTGCCATTACATAAAAAACTAAAATACTTAAGGTTGTGCTAAAAAGTTTGCAAGATGCTCTTACGTATATAGGAGTAAAATATCAAAACCCGATAGATATAGACATTGTCCAAAAGAGGCCTTTCTCGCAAGAAGAACTATGAAAATTTTTGGCAGATTCTAGCACTAACAAAAGAAAAAGCCGAAGGAGCGAAACCGTGTATAGATTCTTTGACACTTAGGAAAAAGCCTGCATGGAATCCAAGTACCTTTTACTAAGATAAGCTCATCTTATGCCAAGAATAAAAATTTCTAATAGTAGTGACTTTGATTGGTAGTGTTTCGAGTTTTCATCGAGTTTGATACCACTTCAAATCAATCAACACAAAGACATTTTCAAAGTCCCTTGGAATGACTACATCCCCATCAAATTTTTCCTAGAATAAGGGATGCTAAAGACACCTCCCAAGAGGCCATGGCACCTATTACCAATTTCTTCACTATGATATACATTGATGATATTCTCTATTTGTTTCCAAAGTCGATGAAGAATGTCTTCTTCACCCAGACAACTATCACATAGGTTTGGAAACAAAATTCCAGGGAAGTATATAAAGAGAATTGCTTGGCTTGTTTCGAAAGTTTTTAGCAAAAATCTTGTACCATGCCCTCAAGAATAGATAACATGTTCCTTATCTCGCAAGAGCTGAATGATGGAGGTTTGTTAGATGATCCTCGAGGATGACGGGGTAATCAAATACCATGGTTATTTAGAGTCCCTAGCTTGAAATTTTCACTCATTGTACATATCAACTTGCTTTGATGAAAAGCATA
Organism: Pinus albicaulis; assembly: GCA_034641835.2. NCBI lineage: Eukaryota > Viridiplantae > Streptophyta > Pinopsida > Pinales > Pinaceae > Pinus > Pinus albicaulis. The sequence goes on along the minus strand of CM076584.1, from coordinate 592,902,582 downwards.
TAGAGAGAAAAAATACAAAAACAAGAAAAAAAGATAGAAAAAATAGGGCATATTTGAAAAGAGGTAAAAGCCTCATACCCAAAAATAGAATTTCATCGCGAAAGTGTGTAAGCCTAAATACCACTACTAGTGCACAAAAGAAGTCTTGTTTCAGCCTATCTAGCCTAATCATGGTCGAAACACATTTTAAATTTATTGTTGGTAAGTTAGTAAAATATAGTTGGTCAAAATATTCAAGCTTGACTTATCAAAGGATAGATTAGGGAAAAAGATAACTTGGTTCCACATGCTTAAAATGTAACCAAAGAGAAAAAATGGGGATGAATAGACAAACAATGTATCCTAGCCCCCCGATTTTTCTAGCCTCATTTTGTACAAAAATAACATTTGTGTGCAGCTTGTTTTTTATGCCACAAACCCATGATATAAGTCAGTATTGTCTAAGTCTCGATTTAGCCATGCTTTCAATTTCATGTTTATATTTTAGTGAATGAATCCTGTCAAATAGCTTTAAACTTGACAACATTGAGTAGTCCGGAGGTAGAGAATAAGAGGAGTTCATTAGCCTAATGCTGAACTCCTGCTGGAAGAAATAAGTGTAGAAGTAGATAGTTTGCTTGCTTTTCAAAAATAAAAAATATGTCAAGGTTTGCTAGTCCAAAATGCACCTAAGGAAGAAAAAATGTTAGGCAAGTAGGTTAGGAAGGTAGAGATGAAGTTGCAAAGGAGCATAATCATGTCTTTTATGATTGTTCAAATCATAGCTACAAACGCAAAGCATCGAGCAAGAGAAAGAGGTAAAAATCTGCAATGATGAGTGGGTGCACTAGTCGCCATAAAGCCAAAATATGCAAGTTTCTGGACACCTCATGAAAAGGGAGCTACCCTCCCCAAGTGGAGCCACTTTACCGTGAGTCATCATTAATTTTTCTCCTTCATAGATGACTAAATTATTTCCCTAGATTTCTAGAAAGAAAGTTCTTGAACATTGTGAGTTCTAGAAATCTCTACCGCTATGCCCGTTCATCTTCCTTAGAAGATAGTTTTTCACTATTTCATCTTTTCCATCATGTCTCACTCGACTTACCGTCTCACTGTGAAAAACCCATTAGGGAATCATGTCATATATTTTGTCTCATATATTGTAACCTTTGACCAAAATCCTCCTTTGTTTTGTTTTGCACTAAAAAACCCCACTACTACCTAAGCTCCACCAATCGAAACAACTTTGTTGTGTATCCCAAAAATACTCCCAAACGGTCGATGGTCTCAAACTATCTACCAGTAAAACAAATCTTTAGATAAATCAAGTTACATTGGATTTTAGATCTTCAAAACATTAGTTTATCATAAACTCTATCTTACACATGGAGTAGATCCCAAATTCTAGAGTCTTAGTCCAAAAACAAGTCCCAAGAAGTGCCTCCAGTCTAGGTCTACCTAGGGTTTCCACAAAGTCATAGGGTGAGTTTCGTGCCCTACAAACTACCGTTTTTCTCTATGAAGATACTACACTCAAAGAAGAAAAGGACGAGTGATCTTGTCCAAACTGATCAAAATGGTCATTCGAGGAAGACTGCTTGGTCTAAAGCACAAATCTTGCAAGGGGGACAAGCTGCCCTTGCTGCTCACATTCTGTAAGTGGATCAAATAGCCCTCGGACTAGCAATGGGTAAGGTAAAAGAGAAAATCATCATAAGATGACCATTCACGGCAAGAAGAACAGCTAACAAGCATATGTTTGATGAAAATCAGGGGTTTCAGGGAATGTTTTTGACCAAACGGGAATCGATACTAGGGTTACAAGAGAAAAGGTTATCTCAACTCCATCAAGTAGCGTGCATTGAAGACTTATAGAAATGATGAATGAGTTTTGAGAAGTTATCGAGAGAACTTAGAAGATAAACACTATTTACTTTTTCCTAAGCGTGCCCTAAAACCTAGGAGTTTGGGAAAGTTGACAAAGCGTTTGGTCAAAAGGTGATAACAAAACCCTCCTTCATAACAACGCATAGGTGTTTTTCAAAGGCTTCTCCAAGTTTCCCTCTATTGTTTCGGAAAAGAGGCATCAACTCCCACATCATCAAGCGGTTGGAAAAAGGGTAAAGAGTATTGGTATAAAAGTATGAGGTTTCAAAAGGTAAAATCTAAGAACTAAAGGGATCAAAGGAGGCGGATCTAAACACCAATACCCCACATCACCAAAGGGAGCAAAAGAGACGTAAATATCAGTTTCAAGGTTTGACTTCTCAAAGAAAGGACAAAAAAACACTTTTTAAAGGTTAAGTCAAGGAGGTAAGCATAAGGGGAATACAATTTTCCCAAGGAGGCAACTATGACAAGCCTAGGTTTACATGGTTGATAAAATGAGTTGATCCCAACTCCAAAAGAGACAAATGATAAAAAAGACGAGAAGTTGTGTAGGCACCTGCAAGAATAGAAGTAGGTCAACAAAAACACAAAATGGTTTAAATAGCTCAAACTCCCTCACTTGACATACATCATTGTCGGGGAATGGTCTAAAAAACACAAATATACCATTGATTTAAAGCGTAGCAAGTAAAGCCCCCAGCAAAAGGTTTCCTTATCAAAGGAATATTTGCAAAATATAGATTAGCCATTAAATGACACCTCTTTGTAGAACTCATCAAAATAGCTACCTACGAGAAGATTGATAAAGACAAACGAGACCAATTGTTTTTCACAATGATGGCCTACATAAAGATTAGAAGGATTTGTTTGATGCTTGTTACTAGGGTTTTCATGCGGGAGTGTTGTTCACTATTTTACAAGAGAAAACTTGACTATAATGTCGATCCAAAGGAAAATATGGCAAATGAACACAAATTCTATGTGAAAATGTTAAAACATCATAAAAAGGTTTATGTTTACAAAGAGTGTACATGGCACTATTTGAGCTAGTTGAACGAGGTTTGTGAGCACAAGCGAAGACATCAAGAGGCTTCCAACAAAGAAAAAGAACCATATTTTTGTCAAAGCTGCCACTTACTAGACCAAAAAGAGCCATGAAGACAAGTACAGAAAATGGCAAGAGTACAAACATTATAAAGTGCGAGTTTTTACTCATAAATTCATTTTTCAAAAAGCTATAAAGCCTCCTTAACCTCTTTCCCATCTTATTTATCATTACAGAGAGAAGAAACGTTGAGGGAATTTTTTTTGAGGGTTTTATGTGTGAGTTTGGTAAAAAAGTTCAAAGGCAAAGTTGCGCAGAGGCAGGGCGCTATGAACATGGCCATCTGACGCTGACGAACAGAGGAGTCAATGGCAGCGTTATTTAACACCGTAGTCGTGCACTCAGGAGGGCACACATGCTAAAGCAAGCACACCGAGCAGCGCTATGCATAGGCGCGAGAATGGCCTTGCGCCCACACACATTCACTCGGGCATTGTGCTCCAACAGGCACGACGAGGGCCCATTTCGAGTCACGAATCGTGACCAAAGCGCTACGCACAAACTCGGATAGCCGGCCGTGACCCGACGAACGCTAGTCGAGCAGGCGCTATAGTACAAAACAACCTTTGTTTCAGCATTGTCATCAAAGGCTGCATTCAAGTTTTTTGCCTCCAAAATCTCTCGTAATCGGAGTCGAAGCAAGGTTGGTGGCCCTCTTTCCTTACCTTTCCAAGAATTCTTTGTCATAAACATGGAGGACATTTAAAGCCTAACGTGACCAAACCCTAGTCTCCATAAAAAACTTCAAATATTGACCTCCTGAGGCGGGGGTTTGCAAAATTAGGAGTTGTCATAGGTGTGTAAGGGCACTTCACTGCCAACAACAAACTTGCTTCTAAAACCTGAAAGCACCTCATTGAATGCCTCATCTTAGCCCTCATTTGCAAAATTTTTTCTCCCACATCACTCATTTTCCATCCCTAAACCTAAAGACCCTCACCCAAGTGAAAATCCTTCGTGTTAAACTAGTCACTATGTCCGAGGTAAGAAATTAATGCCAATGATGATGAAGCGCCAAAGGCCCTACCAAGCCAAAGCACAGGGAGGGGAGGGGGAGGGGGCGTTAATAGGTTTGAGCCCTTAGACACCATTCAGAATTACTTCCTCTCATCAGTCCTTTCATTTTTTTCAAGATTTTTGGATGTTATCAGCTTTTGTGATAAGGTTAAACAAGTCCAAAGCCACTCGGACTCTGACTAGGGTTGTTCATCCCTACAGCCTCACAAACCACTCAAGCTCAACTCTCGCAGTAGTGAATTTTGACCTCTCATCTGAATTCATTGATAAAGCCACAAGAATACCGGATATTGGTGAGATATGGTTTAAACAAAATAAATTGGACTTGAGTTATTATGAGCCCTACCTCAAACCTAGTTGTCGGCAAGGCTGCATGGTTGTGTTTCCCCTTCTCCCACCCTTCTGAGAGAGGTATGCCCCTATCGTATGAAGCAGATCATCAAATATTTTCACTTGTGAGGGGAGGTACTCCGGGGAGTTTATTCATACCACATAAGGCTTCGGATGCACTTCCACGCTAAGGTAAAATTACTAAACCTACCATACTATCTCTTTCGGAGCATTGACAAGATGGCTTCAGTAGTCAAGAAGAGAAGTTATGTCCACCAAATGTAGAGCCTTTTTCATGACTCCTTGATAAAGATGGTTGTTTTGCACTAGCTGGAGCAGCACAGAATCCCTTGGGAGGTTTTTATCTCACATGATGTATTTGCCAATCTCGAAGCATTCATTTAGGAAAATTTTCCTTCCACTTCACACCCACTTGCCTCCACACCACCATCATCTCCACAAATGCCTTCTCCACAAGGAAATTTACCTTCTTCTTCTCCTCTTGATGCATTAATTGAATATGGTGGAAGTAGCTCTAATGACGACAAAACATATGACAGTGGAGAGGAAAAGGAAAGTAAGGAAGGCATCCGCGAGTTAGGTGAAGAAAATATATGATGATAGCGGCATAATGAGGAGAGAGATGAAAGTGATGAAAATGATAAAGACAATGATGAAAGTACAGAGCTTAATGAGCAAGAAGATGCGATGATGACAAAAGATGAGAGTGATGAAGATGGCAAATCGAAGAGGAAGAAAGTGAGAAATTTGAGCAAAACAGTGATAATAATGATATCACTAAATCAATATCAAGTGCAGAAAAAGAGTGTTGATGATGAACAAGGTGAGGACCAAGAGAATTATGAAGAAAACAATGAAGGTGATAGTCAAACAAGAGAGTGCAGAGACAACCAAGAGGGAGATGTGCTTGAGCATGACAGAGAGAAAAATGACAGTGGAAAACAATGCTAAAATGAGTGAAGACAATGAAAATGAAGAAACATAGGGAAAGTGATGAAGAAATTGAATACCAAGAGTAGGAAGGTTATGAGGTTGAAATAGAGTTAAAAGATGAAGGCATTGTCAGGAAAATGGCACAAATGAGACAAGCCGGCTGATGAGCAAGGGAATAGTCATGACATTCATGATAGTTGCGATGTTGTCATGACACAAATCAGCCTCTGAAAGACCAAGAAACTCAAAGTGACAATTCTGGAAGTGACAGAGAGGAGGACTTCAATGAAGGACAAAGCCAAAATGAGGCAAGTGAGGAGGGTAGTGATCAGTTTGAGAGCCAAGAAGATAGTGAAGAAAACAATGAAGAAATAAATGATGATAATGAGGCTAGAGGTCAAGAAATCAGTGACCCAATAGAGCATGAAGTGACACATGAAAGCCATTACAAATATGAAAATGCTTGTGACTTCACCAAGGATCAAGGTACCCTCATCACTCCTCTAACATGCACCTACCACAGAGGCAAAAGAGATGTGTTTGCTACGCAAAAGGCAAGGGGCCATCTCTCCTTTAGCTATTAAGCACAAAGACAAAGGAAAGGAAAACATGGAGAAATGTGAGCAGCATGTAAAGGTAAGTAGAAGAAAAAGGATCAAGAAGACTCCTCAAGAACCTCAATTCATTGTTCTAGACAAGCATAATGAGTGACCAGGGAGATGAGCACTAGATTGCTTCTCTTGGAGAAAGATGCATGGCTCTCTCGTGAGTGGGAAAGATACTTTGAGATGGCACAACATGTCATCCACTATTACAAAGAGGAGCATAAGTAATTTCAAGGAGGTAAAGAGAGGCCTTGCCCTACAAAAGAAAATGACCAAGCATTTTGCAAGAAAAAGCATGCTTTCTTGTGCCAAACTGAAGAAGGCCCTCGTAGATCTAGAAGAACTAAAAAGGGAAAAAGTCCATAATAGCCTTGGATATTCATTCGGGCGATGCTTTTCAACAGGTGTCCAAGACCTCTTGAGGGACCTCTCCACCAAGTTTGAAGAAATTTGAACAAAATTTTGTCTTTTCCAAAATTTTTTGACCCTTTCCGTGCACAACACCCTAGGCGCTACGCACAAAATTGGTGCATCCCTCAACTCTCAAAGTTTGTCGTTTTTGGATTTCTCACATCACCAAAAGTCTACTCACCAATTTTCGGATCACTTGAGCATTTTTACCCCCTCGAAAAGGTCAGATCATAAAAAATTTGACTCTTTTTGCCTCATTTTCGGACTGTGGACATTACGCACTAGAAAGTGTTGTGTCTGAGATTTTGATTTTTGGACAGGTAAATTATCATCCACTCAACACAAATCAAGCAATTTTACGGAAAGTAGACTCATCGAGGCTTTCACGTGCCATCACAGAGCCAAATCCAAAGGTGTCGGAAAGGGTCCAAAACCTAGAGCGCAAAAAGAAATCCTATTTTTCTACTCAAAGAGTGGCGGCATAGCGATAGAGGTTTGCTTAGTGTGTTTTGGACCAAAAGTTGACAAAACACACTCATTTATTGCAAATAGATATTTTTGAATTTTTTTAGGAAAATTAAGCTAGAATTGGTTGCAGATAGTTATTTTAGCATTTATTTCTTAGATTATTATGTGCCTTGGGCCTTGCATGGTCTCCTGGCCATAAATGATATTTATGACTATATTTGACATTTTCCTACCACATTTAGGGTTTTAGTCCTCATCTGCTCCATAAATAGAGCATGTAATCCCTATGTATTTTGTTGGCATTTGATGAGCTTGAAGAGAAATATACATGGTTTTATGATTTTAGAGAAGAAATTGGTTTTGTGAGTTGGATGAATGGCTTGTTTGACTTGATGGTCGTGAAGCTTGTTTGAAGGATTCCATAGCTTGGTGAATGGTGATGTTTCCTTAACTTGTTAATGTTTCTCTTGTCTCATTTTTGTTTCATTACGTTTCGAGTACGTGCATAAAAGCAGAAAAGTATAGGTTGAGACATGTTCTTTTAGAGGCACCTCAATCCTCCTATTTGTTATAGCTTTGATGTTTTCCCTCTTTTGGCCATCTTAAGGAATTCTTGATTTCTCTTTAGGTCCACCAAAACTTGTTTTTGTTTCCTGCATGGTTAGTATGCTAGCTTACAAGTATGGTTCATGGTTTGTTCGCTCTTATTTGAAGTTCTAAAAACCCTACCTTGAAGCCTTTTTGTGAAATATGGATTGCTAGGTTAAGTCAAAGAGGTCTTGTTCGATATTACCCCTTGTCCATGCTTGTCAAATTGTTTCAGAGTTCCCAATAGCTTGAAATATGATGTTTAGGAGTTCCCTCTTCATAAATTGAGTTATTTTTTTATCTTACGTGTTTTCCCAAAATATGAATATGATTTTCTAAAGTTAGGAGTTCTAATGCTTCTATGTTTCACTGGAATGTTTATCTTATATGTTATTAGTTTAAGTATTGTTCATAGAGCTTAATGGTTTTCCCTACCTCATGAATTATTACTTCAAACTATATATGTGTAAGACCTCTTAGTATTTTCCCAAACTTAATGTTCATTACACCTCATACACCACCTTTAGGATCCATTAACCTTGCTAAATTGGCGCAACACACTCTGTTCCATCATTTGGACACTCTTGACTTCACTTTTTCTCCATAGCCCAATGGATTTTGACATCCTCTCACTCCTCCTATTACATTTCCGACTATCTTACCCATCCAAAACAATAAACAAATCCCTACACTTAACAACTAGACTAAAATAAAAACCTAGAGCAAAAAAGAACACATCCTTTGCACCCCAACGGAGAGATCCTCTCTGAGTCCAGAAGGCTAGGTCCTCGTACTCCAAAGCTTGGTTCCATGTGTACCCTATCATTTGGTATACCGATCTCGCCAAATCAAGGGACTTACGACAAGAGCACAATATTATTGTGTCTCTCATATTCTTTATTGTTGAATGTATCGGGAAGCTATGGGAAAAAGGATTTGTGGATCAATTTAGGGACTTTGTAACAATCTAAGTCTCTAGTGAATAAATTTTTCCAAAGCAGTAAAAGTTGCTATAACCTCGAGGATGAAGGATGAGGAGACACGTTGATAGAGAATCTGAACTCCTTTAATATTGTAGTAATCCAGTTTTTATTTGTTGATATAAAAAATCTCATATGAAGATAAGTGCATCAATTTTCTATGTTTTCTACAAGATTCATGGGATAGTATGGTTGTTGCAATAGGTAGCAATACAACTTCTTTGAATTTTTATGAAATAGTCTCATCCTTGTTGTTGGAGGAGATGAGATTGAAAACTATGGAGATCCATAATGGATATTCCTTCTCTATACAAGGAAGGTCCCATAAAATAAAAAAATACGTCCTCGAGTCGGAGATATAAATATAGAGGGAGATATAAATCTCCAGGAAAACCTATAAATATGTGTTGGAAATACAGAAAGGAAGGACACTACAAAAAAAAATGTAGATCTAAAAGCACGAGAAAGGAAAGGGATTCGATGATGTTCCTTCATGGGGTGAAAGACACCTCGGATGAAGGTGGGGATGTGTACTTGGCTTCTTCTTTTCAAGTACATATGTAGACTCATGAGGCATGGTTTATTGAATCAGGTGCATGCTTTTCACTTCATTCCCATAGAGTGGTCCTATGAGTACGAGAAACATTTGTGGTGTTGATGTCTTCTTAGAGGGATGACATGAAGGCTAGAATCATTAGATGTAGAAAATTTCAAGTTGAAGTTTTCAAGGGTGGAAGGATTACAACACTTCTCTGTATTACGCGTATTTATGCATTGGCCATAAATATAATTTTTTTGTAAACAATATGGATGATGGAGGTGTAAAATATTTTTTTTGATAGAGATACTTGCAAGATGGTCTTGAGTATCACTCCTTTATTGATGTAGGGAGTTTGGATTGGAAATATATACAAGTTTATAGGTAGCACTGTTATTTATGGGTGCAATAGTTATGTAGTTATTGAAAGTGGAGTAGAAAATATACTGGTATCTGGAAACAAATACCATGTTATGGCATCAAAGGCATGGAAATATGTAACACCATCCTCCCACATTTACCCAAGTTAATTGGTCTACTAGGGTAAACATGTGACCAGAGGCTGCTATAATCTGATTCAGCCTCATAGGTCACCTTAAGGTTGTGAAACTAACATAACACAACCAATATGACCATCCACACATCCTAAAAAACATTCAGGGGATAACCCACCTTTCCAGCTGACCAACCCCTGAGGAAACTCAATATTTCAATGGCCTAGAGCCCCAGTCGCTCCCTTACAAAGCCCTACAAGTGGCTAAGAGCTAATGGCTCCCATGAGCTTGCCTCGATGCACTATGTACCTTTTTATTTCTAATGCTATGTCATCGAGCATGCTGAGATTTAAGGCTAAATTCTAGGGCTAAGACTTAATCACCACCGCGTAACTTCATGGAAATTACAGAAATAAAAACTAACATAGAGACAATGATACCAATGAAAATTCTTTAACAATACTTGAATGGAACCCTACTAGCCATGACAGAAATTTCATCAAACATGTCACAAATATGCATTCTATAGGTCATAATAACATATCTCGGCATAAAGGTATTATACTTATTTGAGAATTGATAAGAAGCATATATGGCTCATCATATTAGCTACACTACCATATATTAGGTCATATATTCATGTCTCATTCATTTTTAAATCAAACATGATGAGAACCATACATTTTCACTGTCATAAAACATATTCATAAACAAGATATAAAAAACATAAATAATGAGGATACAAAAACCATAAATTCCACATATGAACTAGTACATTTACACATAAAATACCAATGAAAGGAACTCTTATTAATGAATGCAAAGAAAACTAGGTTTGGGACTTCCACATTCCACCCGACTATAGATTAGCTAAGCTAAATATCTCTTTAGCCAGTCACCCTCATGCCATATTCCAATCATGAATGTGGGACTCAAAACCAAAAAAATCAAACAGGGCTCCTCGAGGCTAAAAAACCTCACCTCATCAATAGAACCAAGATTTACCATAATCCTCACTAGATCACTAGGCCATAAAAAATAATGGATGCAACCAGATTTCTCCAACTACACCATTAGGGAAATTTTCTTGTCTCTTAGTCTCTAGGATTTACCACAATCTCACAATCTAATCCAAGTATCACTAGGACATAACCAAGACACCACCCTCCGAGGATTTACGCGTATATCCCAGCCATTCATTGACAAGGATTCCTAGGGCCTCATCAAGGGGAAACCACCCTCTAGGATTTACCAGTATATCCCGTCCATTCAGCCAATCGAGGATTCCTAGGCCCATCGAGGGCATACAATACTTGGTATTTACCATAACCCATAGATCCCGATTTCTCGCAGGGGTTACTAGGCTAGTGGCTTTACCATAATCCATAGTTTTTGGTTCGAGATCACTAGGCCATGTGTTCTTTCATTCATATATCCACCTCATTTTTCAAATCCATCTGGAAATCTAGATTAAAAAAAACATGAGAACCCCATCACACCATGGCTATCCGAAAATGGAAAGGCAAGTTTGACGAACAATGTAACACATATAAATGCCCATGCCAATGACAACAAGACAACAAAGAACACACATGCACAACCATGCATGCCAAATCTAGCAAGGAAATCACTATATGAAAATCAATACCTGCAAGTAAAATCATTGTAGCTCCTTGATCCCACCCTTCCTTGATTGATATTTTCTTCCTCTTTGCCTTCTTTTCCTTTCTTGATCTAATGTTGAAGTGCTCTAAGAAAACTCTAAGTGTCCAAGAGACAAAATAGAGAGAGAGCTCCAAAATTGAATGGACAAAAGGTACCAGGTAATCCTCATAAGACTTTTCATTAATGTGGCCTATATTTTCTTCATTTTCCATTATTTTTCCTTAATTCTCCTCCTCACATGCAACCTATGACCTTTCACCTTCCTTTTCTCCTAACTTCCAATACTTTCCTAAATAAATTTTCAAAAATGCCATTTTTCCTTTCCAAAGCCTTTTCCATTTCATTTGACAATTTCCTTTTCCATAAAAATAGAAATGAACACCCACATTAGGTTGTTTTTTCCCAACATTCAACTTGGAATAAGTATCCCGAAAATGTGTTATTATTTTTCCTTTATTAACTTTTATTACATGGAATTTTCAACAGGGTTGTTACAACATATTGGAGAGAAGAGCCTTTGAATACTGCATGGTAATGGTATGATAGAAGGTATGTCTAATTTATCTCTATATCTCGATTTTTGTGAACATTTTATATATGGGAAGTAGAATCGGGTGAGTTTCGCCTCTTTGTGTGCTATGAGGGTGAAAGGGATATTAGATCTTATGAACAATGATGTGTTTTGGACATGTGTTGGATCCATCATCTAGGTAGTCTTGTGTACTATGTTTCTTATAAATGATTTGTCGAGGAATACATGGAGATACTTTCCTCAGAATAAATTTGAAGTCTTTGACAAGTTTAAAGAATTTAAGGCTCTGGGTGGAAAATCAAATAGAGAATAATATCATGGTGTTGAGGACATATAATGGTAGGAGAGTTACGCAAGAAGGAATTTGAAGAGTTTTGTAAGAAGTGTAGTATAGCACGGAAAAAATACTAGTCCATACACACCTCGAGCAATGTGGAGTTATATAAAGAATGAGCATGACATTTATGGAAAAGGAAAGAAACATTCTCGGTGTGTGTCAGTTAGTACAAGAATTCTCACAAGGAGGGAAAGTGGAGACTGCATGGTACCTTGTTAAAAAATCACCTTCATCAACATTGGATAATAAGACTCCACATGAGGTATTGACTAGTAAGAGACCATGTCTTTCAAAATTGAGTGTATTTGGTTGTGATAAATATGTACACGCTCCAAGGGATAAAAGAACCAAGTTGGATAGTAAATATGAAAGGTGAATATTTATTAGGTATAAGGATGGATTAAAAGGTTATAAGCTCTGGAACCTAGAAACAAGGAACATTGTGTACAACCAAGATGTGGTGTTTAGAGAGGTGATGTATGTTATTAAACATGAAGCCCTACCAAAGGAACCTAAGACAGATTTTGAGCTAAATGAGAAAGAATCCAACTCTACAACAAAATAGGAATCAAAAGAGGAAGAACCACAGACTCCAGTTTTTAGAAGACTCGAGTTTGAGAGAGAAGGTAGCGTAGAAAGGAAAATCACATCTACTTTCTGTTCAAAATTTCACTTATTGATTATTTATGATAGATCCCAAGCCTATCAGAGAGGTCGGTATTTGTAGAGGATGGAAAACTCTAGAAAGAGGCCATGGTTGATGAAAATGGAATCTTTAAAACAAAAATGAGGCTTAGGATCTCCCCAGTGGAGTTGTCGCGTGCAGGAATGCCATTGGGGGAAAATTGGTGTTTAAGAAGAAGATGAATATAGAAAGAAAGGTGTATAAATACAAAACTTAGTTGGTAGAAAAAGGTTATTCCCAAGTGACGAGAATTGATTTTGGCGATATTTTTTCTCCTATTGCATTAGCGAAATTTTGAGGTCTAAAATGGGCCTCCTAAGGAAATTATAAAATAATAGCGGGAATAATGAAATAATATTTGATTACATCATCAAATTTTAGAGGGAAAATAGAAAAAACTACTTTTTCAACTCGTATTTTCAAATAATCTCCCAAGTGTTTTACTCAAATTTTGAGAAAGAGTACTTGTTGGATGAAAAATTTAATTCCTCATCCCAAGAGTACCCATGCTTTTACAGTATACGATGGACCGTTTCTGCTATATGAAAAAATGAGAAATAGCATAAAAAAACATGATTGCAATAATGTTTTTTAATGTATTTCTCATTTTTCATGTAGCAAGGTCCATCAAAAGTATGAAACATGGGTAATACTGGGATGAGGAATTAAATGTTTCATCCAACGAGTACTCCCACTCGAAATTTGATTGAAAAATTTGGGAGATACGTTGAAAATACAACTTGAAAAACCAGTTTTATTATTTTATTTTATTTTAATATTTTTACCATTTTACTTAAAAATGGTGAATCATCCCCCATGGTTGACATCATCACCTTGAATCCTATTGGTTCTTATAAAATTTATTTTGGTTGTACATTTTTCTTAGGAGGCCGATTTTAGACCTCAAAATTCCCCTAATGCCAAGTTAGCTCCTATTAGATTACTTTTATATGTAGCGATTGCTTTTTATTTTGACGTAGAACAGATGGATGTGAGAACAAAATTTCTTCATAGGGATTTGTAGGAAGATATCCAGATGAAGGCTTTGTGGTGAAGGGTAAGAAATAACTAGTAGTACGGGTTAAAAAAATATTGTATGGGTCAAAAACAATCACCAAGAATGTGGTATCATAAATTTGATACATATATACAGGGACTTGGCTTCCCCAAAAGAAAAGCAGAGAATTGTGTGTATTTTAAATTAATTGGTGACCATGTTATCTATTTGGCCTTGTATATGGATGATATGTTGTTGATTGGAAATGGAAAATAATTTATCTAGGATTTTAAGGCCAAATTATCCTCCAAATTTGACATGAAGGATCTTGGTGCCAAACTGTATTTTCGGAATGGAAATTAAATGAGATCGGGCAAAGAGGAAACTATAGCTAAACCAAAAGAAGTAGGTTAAGGCAATATTTTAGAGTTCTAATATGCAGGATAGTAAACTGGTGAAGGTTCCTATTCCTATAGGTGTAAATTTATTTGATGAACCATTTCCTAAGACACAAGAAGAGGAAGAGGGCATGTACCATGTTCCATATGTGAGTGAAGTTGATAGCCTGATGTATGCAATGGTTTGCACCATACCATACATTGCACATGTAGTGGGATTATTGAGCAGGTTTATGTAAAAACCAGGGAAGGAGCATTAGACAACAATGAAGCAAATTTTCAGGGATTTTCGTTGCACTAGTGATTATGGTTTCTTCTACCAAGAAATAACAAGATTGCACAATTTTTTGGAAATTCACAACTTTATTCATGCAGTCGTTGGAGATCTGAATCAAAAGAATATATACATGTGGGTATGTGTTTAAACTATTTGAAGGAGAAGTCAGTTGGATGAGCAAGTCAATGTTTAAGAGTTTGTAGGTGGCTTCAAGCAATAATTGCAGACATGGGTGAAAATATTTTAATTTTCCCTAATTTTTGGTATGTACGTTGATTAATCATTGAGAATTAATGGGAAAAGTTTTTCAAGTCCAGATTTATAGTGTAAAACCCATGGATGCAACCTAGAATATCAGGCCATAACCCGTGGACACATAATGTATGATGCAAAAAGAAACCTCAGGCTTTTACCAATGAATTTTCTTATGGTTTTGAGGCAAATTGATCTAGTCTTCTATGTAGTTATTGATTTTGTCATCAAGCAGAAATGGAACATCATTAATCATTTGATCTAGTCTGTGATGTGGTTGACCTATTTTTTATGATTTAGTCCCATTTTAATCATTTTATTTGGTTTTCATTGAAGAAGTGGAATGCCATTATTATTTCCATTAGTGTGGTCTAATTTAGTGCTTTGGGTAATTGTTTTAAATGGCCTTAGTAATTGACTAAAATATGGTTATACACTTAGTGAAATTGGGTCAATTAGTATGTTATTATATGCAATGTTCATGTTTTGGAACCATTTGAATTGGAATTTGATTGATTTGGTCTCGAGAGGAAGAGTGGAATTCCATGAATGTTTAAGTTAATGCATTGATGAGGTCTAATTTAATTATTTAGGAAATCATTTTAAAAGTTCCATTTTACGAATCAAATAGATTTTATACATTCTATGCTCCTATGTAATGTATAAAGTGTGTAACTTGCAATGGAGTGTGAATTGGTTTAATTATTGTAGCTACTAAAATATAATTATTGTGTTCATTGGATCATGTACATAATATAGTGCACATGGTTGTCTATGAATTAATCTGGTAGATTGGTTGAGTTATAATGTGACGATGATATGGATCTGAATGTTGGTGATGCATATTTTCAAAGAACGTATGGTTGTGTGTTTGACCTAATTTATGCATAGTGTGACTTTTGGGGCCGGATGAGTATTGCAATGTGAGTCATGGAACATTTAGAGTGTGAGTGATAGTTACCAATGCACACTTACCCAGAGTGAAATAAATAATATGTATTTGTGCATCAAATTTCCAATAGAGGTAGAGTAATGTGGTTGTAATGTCCTAATGAATGAACCTTTGTGTTTAACCTATAGGTAAGGAGGGGTAATTAAAATTCGATTTGATGTTCATGTAGTGTGTGAAAAATGTGTGGAGATGCAAGCTATAGTGTAGGAAATGTTTGTAACAAAAGACAGTGTTGCAATTGACAAAGAGCTAGCCTTGTTACAATGGAATGAGTTGATGTGATGCTAGGGTTTGAGTAAAGAGTGATTCTAACATGTTACCATTCTGGATATTTTATGTATGCGTGTATGCTAATACTTGCGTTGAAAGTGCGAGTATGTTAATATTGAGTCTTATTTCTTCTAGTATTAGACAATGTTGATATATTTGGAAAAGCTAGGGTTTGACGTATTATTGAGTATATTTGGTTGTTGAGTATATGATTTTACTACATAGAGGTATTGATGTTTTTATGTTGTTATTGAGAAAAATTAGATCTAATATGAAAATGTATGAAACGAGTTCCACAGAGGGTTGACGGTTGCATCCTTCAAGGAAGGTAGTGGATTTTTATTAGGGATTAGTGGCTTCCTTCAGTTGTTGTCCTAAGAAACTATTTTGGGGTCAATTCCTCCAGTAGATGGGTGTTTACATATCTAATGTCAAGAGCTCACTGGGAGTTTTGCATGGAGTTAGGGTTTCAAGGGTTACATATTATTTTATGCTATTTCACTTCATTTTATGTAGCATATGCATATGATGTAATATTGGGTGAAAATAAAATATTTTAGCCATGTATGTGTTTGTTTCATCATTTGTGAAAGTTGGTTAAATTAGCCCTTGTATTTAGGCATACAAAGGAGAGAGTCATTTGGCTTAGTCATGCATTGAAGGATGTCACTTTGTTTCAGTCATTTATGTACTTTTTAATGCCTTGAAATGGCCCTATAGTATCACTATATATCCCTTTATATCATTGTTTATCATTTGGTAATGCTTATTGTGAATTACTTAGTCTAGCTTGAGCAGTCTCTTCCATGTTGCAAGGAGGTATGAAGAATAGAAACAAACAAAAACCATGAAGATTTGTTTGTATCCCAAGCACATTTTCGCAGGGAGGATGTGTAAAAATAGGAAATTCATTATTGGTATTTTTTGTCATTGATCTCCCATTGTTTATAGGAATTACAAGTGTGAGTAGCCATTCTTGTTTTTTTATTTTTAATGCATCTATTGCAAATGTGTTGTAATTGAGTATGTTTATTAAGAAAAACTAATGTCAAGATGGTTTTCCAGAAGATATTGGGTCACCCTTTGTATTGATTTCAAAGGGGGATAATAAGACTAGCCATCCATAGAGAATCAAGGACAATAATGAATATTAGTGGGTGATGTGGTTGTGGTGTTTTCATCAATGAAAAAGGGGGAGATTATTGGTAGCATGGTGTTGGAATTGATGTCCACAATAAGTGAACCTATGAGTTGGAATTAATGAAAAATAGTTGTGGGATCTTCTACATGGTTCGGTTAATGAGTTCATATGTTTTGGAGCTACGTACGTGCTTGGAAGAATGTTTGCAATGGGTTGAAGAAATAATTGAGATATCTAGGTGAATATTTTTTAGTTTTCCCTAATTTAGGGTGTGGATGCTAAATTAAGAATTGAAAATTAGTGGGCATTGTTTTTCAAGCCTATATTTTCATTTGTAAAACCCAGGGACAGAACCCATAATAGCATGCCATAACCCACAAATGCATCTTGTAGGATGCAAAAAGAAACCTCAGGCTTTTATAAGTGAACATTCCCATGGTTTTGAAGTGAGTTTATCTAGTCTTTGATGTAATGATTTATCTCTTCATCAACGAGCAATGGAACATCATTAATCATCTAATATTGTCTTTGATGTGGTTTATTTGATCATTATTTTTCAGTCACATTTTCATCATTTGATTTGGTCATCAAGGAAGTGTAATTTCTTTATTATTGACATTGATTTGGTTTGATTTAGTGTCTTGGGTAATTTTTTTAAATGGTGTTGGCTGCAAACTAGAACATGGTTACACACTTAGTGAAATTGGAGCCATAAATATATTATTTTTTCCAATTTTCAAGTTTTGGTGCCAATTAAATTGGTATTTGATTGATTTGGTCTAGAGAGGAAAAGTGGAATGCAATGAATGTTCAAGTTAATGAATTTATGAGGTTCTTAATCTGCTCAATTTTGATTTTCTTTTTCCCAATGATGACGTCGATTATGTGATGAAATCTTGTGATTTCTTCATTGGCTAACTACAACTCTTGTTCTAACTGAGTAATCTTGATGCGTAATAACTTGGGATATTTTGACTTCAGTTGTCTAGGACAGACACAAAGAGCCTTTTCAATTGAAGTCTTATACTACGCAAGAGTTTCTCTTAGGTGTCGCCCCTTTTTTCTATGAGATTCCTCGTTCGATTGCCTCTAGCTGCTTGAGATCACTATGTTGCTCTTTTTTCCTTGACTCCGCGATAGGAGATTCTATTTCGTGAAGATGAAGTTCTCGACCTCCTCTTTCTTCTCGAAAGCTTGTTTTCCGAACATGAGGGTCATGGTCTGAGATCTTCGAAGATTTCCTGATCTCTTTAATCTCTTTTTTCTTTCTTTCTCTAGTAATTTCTTTAGAGGGATGCGTTATCTTTAGGGTGTCCAAACTAGCGACTACTGAAAATATCCTCAATTATCGATCCGAGTTGGTCTAGGCGCGCAAGGCCATACGCGCTATATTCGAATTTCTTAGAGAACTTCTCGATCATGGCCTGCATACTTTCTTGTTCCACTGCTATGGATTCCAATAGCCTCCATGCTACAATTTCACCCACTTGCCGATGTAAATTTATCTAGTCCATGTCTAACACTCCACCCGCAAGCTTTTTGGCCAACAAAGAGGTCCCATATCCACATCCAACCATCTATTTGGTTTTCCCTATCTTAGGGCCGAACTAATCTGTGAATATTTTGAAGACGTTTTGTCTTGAAGTCAGAAATCATCAGAGATAAAATGAGGTTTACTTATGGGTAACACCTCTTTGAGTGTTGAGATGTCCACTGATTGGGATTATTTTGGGACTATAGTCAATTCTGCAATGGACATAATTATTTCCTTCTGCTCTATAAATGAATGTTTAATGTCTAGAGCTTGAATCCTGGAGTATCTCAGCTCAATTCTTTTTAAGGTATGCCTAATCTCTCCTTCCAACAGATGTCGATTTGTTGACTCGAACACATTCGCATCTACATCAATTTATTTTGGTTTGACTCGACAAATTACCTCAAGTGTGAGCTACACCATCAATTTTCTCGTTTACTTGGGAGAAATAGTAGAGCAAATAAATTACTGAGTCTTGACCCTCTCCTACATGCACCTAAATTTAGGAGTGTGTTACAAGCTATTTTTGTCACCATGACATTTGACTCGTCCATATAGGTCTATCACTACCTATTTTGTGCTCCCTTAGAAGTCAAAAACCTTTAATGTTCCTAAAACTAAGTCTTGGAATTCGATAAAAGCTCTTTAAAACCCCTTAAAAGTCTACCTACCATACTTTTTCTAGAATTTTTCCTGTGTTCATGATACTGCTCTATAAACCATGGAAAGATCCTGCATGTTCTATGACTAAAACATACGCGCACCTTGTCAGAAATGTCAAATAAAAAGAAAAAAGTAAATTCTATAAGCATAGCTGGTGAATATTCTCCCAACTTGAAGCTTTCTAGAGAGGCATGATCAGTTTGGAGTATTTTATACCTACACTCATGGAGCTTTTCATCCCTTGGTCCATGGAGCTCAAATCCCTTCATGAGAGGAATCCATCCCCCCTCTTCATGGAACCTGAAACTCACCTCCATTTCCCTATAAATTTAAGCTCGAGTTTTAGGGTTGAAGTGGTAGAGAAGTCGGAAGATGCCAGATGGTAAATGTAATTTTTGAAGAGAATTCTCAAGAGTACATACTTTACACACTAGTAAGCTATTTTTGGCATGAGAATGATCACACCATTATGTACATAACTTCATGCCATTATTCGGAGAGAAAGTCTTATCAAACCGAAGGAGAAATGATTGCTCAGGGCCCCGGTAGAAATATGTATGACATCAAGGAATCAGGGTTGTAAGCTTACTCTTTTTTATTCAAAGATAATACATATGGATCTCTTTTTTTCTCATCGTTTTTCTTATGCTTATTGAATAACATCAATACTTAGACTACTTGATCACTAGAGTTGGATTAAGTTTTCTTGATTATTATATGTCAGTGGACATGCTTTGATTCTTTTTGTCTTGTCTTTCGATTACGTGTTTAGCTTATTGGAGAAGCCTCTTTGGAGCGACTTGATAAAAGATGCTACATAGAACGTTGGATTTAAAGGTAGGGGCATGTCCTCTCTACTTTCTTATAATAATTTTGAAATGTATTTAATCTAGAGAAAAAGGTTTCCAAATGGATGTTTGTTTCTAGTTATTCATTGAATACTAAGGATATCTCTCTTGTCCGCAAGAGGAATTAATATGCATAAAAAACCTATCTCATTGGAAAACATAGAATATTTGCATGTTATACAAATGGTAAACCTCAGATTAACCATTGTTAAGGAGCCTAGCATCACTTTTTGGAAAACCTCATATTTACCATGACGAGGAGCCTTTAAGGGGATTGAGCTTGGTATCTATGCTCTTAGCATGTATATCGGATCGTAGACTATTCCCCCGAGTGCAATTTTCTTTGTTAGTTGGTAACCTGTAGTGGCCATAATCTCTAGGATTTTTCCCGAGAGGTAAAGGTAGGAGGGAAGGTCCCACTACTCAGAGCGGATGTTGACTTAGACTCACTTGGACTGAAGCGTTCACTTTCACTTCGAGATGGACACAGTGGAGGTACTTGCACTGTAATCGTTTCTATTAAAGCGGAGTTGTTAGTGGTAAGCACTGTTCCAACCACAAGTTTTTCCACATTCATTTCCGTGACGTTTGATTTCCATCACCTAACTACTATTTTTATTGTGGAAACAAACTTGTTTATGTGTGGTTTGACTCCTATATTTGATAACGCAAGATGTTCATTTGTTTGTTTTTAATTTTTAGAGACCTTAGGTGTGGATTGTGAATTTGAATTGTTAATATTCTTTTAAATTGTCGACATTCATTGAAGTTGAATCTAATGGCAAGTTGTTCCGCACTTACCAACTAAAGTGAACCCCTTCTTAACGAGAATCCTAGTACTTTTCCTTGCTTTGGGAAATGTTTGGTCCTCCCTTATAGGCTACATTGTCATTACTTGGATTTACAATAGATTTACGGTATGGTTATTTTCAACTTCGTTGGCCTCGAAATACTCCAATTGTTCCACCTCAACCGGGCATGCTTCTACCATCAACATATTTCACCATCTCAACATCACACCAACCTCATGTTGAACCTTTACCCACTTAGCCAACATCTCTTCCTCCCTATTTTTCTTCGCTTAGTAAAATCCTGATGCTAGTAACCGGAGTGGCTAAGAAGAAGAAGAAAGTGGAAGAAGAAGAAGAAGCAAGATAAGAAAGAAGTCAAACAACCAACCATGGTTGTAAAGTGTCGATAAGTGTTGAGGAAACTCAACATGCATCGTAAAACCAAAATACCCTTGTAAGCCTTTGTAAGGAGTAACCACTTCCTTATCAATTTTTCGTGGTGATTCTCAAGGTCTTGGAAGTATGGTCATAAAATTCTCATCAAATTCTTATTGATCCATCAACCGCGATTGTCGGTTTCCTGGGAAAAATGGTAAAGTTAGGTTTGCATGTAGGTTATGCAAAGGGGAGTCATCAAACTAACATTTTTCCCTCACATGGATTAAGTCTCCAAAATTGTTTGAAAACCTTACTATTCCACAACAAAAAACTTCCAATCGGTTATCTTTCAATCTTTCTCCCCAACCTACGCTCATCAACTAACAGAGTGATTGATCTAATTCCAAGTACATTAAATCTTTAGCTCT
This sequence comes from Pinus albicaulis, assembly GCA_034641835.2. Taxonomy (NCBI): domain Eukaryota; kingdom Viridiplantae; phylum Streptophyta; class Pinopsida; order Pinales; family Pinaceae; genus Pinus; species Pinus albicaulis. The sequence goes on along the minus strand of CM076584.1, from coordinate 592,881,072 downwards.
TCCAGTATTGGAGACCGAAAACTTATATCACTTAGAGTTGATGATCCATTAGTTGATCGAAGTGGTCTAGTTGATTTCACATTCGGTCGATCACATTCTCCCCTGTAAAGAATGAAATTCATACCCGCTCAAGTTCTTATTGTTACATCATATTCTTCTACGCCAGAGGAGATTTCACCGGTTTCTGCTGAAACCCCTCCAAAGTACCGAGGTATTTTCCTTTCATTGGAGTAGACTCATAGAACCTCATTATCCTTCCACTCATCCCTTTCCAAATCATTTTTGTAAGGCTTGTGGTAAAAATGTGCGCTCAGCAAAATGTAGATGAACGGTGCTTCCGTTAGTATTTTTCATCCCTCAACTACTTGGCAGAGCTCAGCTCTCCCTCACGCTTATGCCTATTACGTAGAATATGTCGATTTTTAACAGAACCATTAGTGAACATTTAGGGATCCTTCCTAAGTTTCTTATTACCTGGGAACGTAAAACTTCCTGTATTGATCTTATGGTAGTCCGAGGCCCCTTGGATTTAAATTTGCTCCTTGGGCGATACTATGTCTATCTAATGAAAGTTGTTGTATCGACACTCTTTCACGTGATGTCTTTCCCTCAAAATGGAAAAATTATAACTATTGGCTATCTTTCATTCGTTCGTATTGATTCGACTACCAATAATCTGACACCCCTAAATTTTCCTTATACGGAAGTGGTATCTACCCTGCCATGGGTTAACTATGTGGAAACTAGTCCCATGTTTCCAGTTACTGATGCAAGTGAGGGTCTCACTTTTTTGCTCGAAATTCCTTTGACTTAGATCCGGTAATTGACATGGTGAACCCTATGGGATTATTTGAATGTGATGTTATTATCCCTATTGAGTCCCTTGACTTACATGGATTCCTTCCAGAGAATTGTCTCTTCCTTTCTGATGAAGACCTCTTGGAAGCCATGATCGAGGTTTGTCCCTTGACATGTGTTTCTTCTAGTTGGAAGCCATGATCAAGGTTAGCTTGAGGAAAGTTCCTTTCATTTGTGTCAACCTCATTAAAAAAAATGAAACAGGTTCTCATGAGGATAGTTCCTTTTTAGTGTGGCAACCTTGTTAAAAAAATGAACTCAACTCATGACTGAGGAGAGTTCCTTTTACTATGTCAACCTCGTTAAAAAAATGAAACATGTCCTTGAGGATAGTTCTATTATCGTATCAACCTCATTAAAAAATGAAAGATGATACCTTGAGGATAGTTCTATTACTATGTCAACATCATTAAAAAAATGAAACGAGTTCCATGAGGAGAGTTCTAGTTACTGTGTCTGACCTCATTAAAAAAAATGAAACGAGGTTATCTTGAGGATGGTTCTTTTATCGGTGGTCAACCTCGTTAAAAAAATGAACCCTACAATGAGGATAGTTCTTTTAGCATGCATCAACCACGTTAAAAAATGAATCAGAGTTATGAGGATAGTTCTTTTCCCATGTCAACCTCATTAAAAGAAAATGAAACAGATTCCCTAATGAGGAGAGTTCTTTATTACTCTGTCAACCTCATTAAAAAAATGAAACATGTTTTTATTTATGAGGAAAGTTCCTTTTAGTGTGTCAACCTCATTAAAGAATGAAATAGGTTTCCATGAGAGATCGTTCCTTTTCTTGTGTCAAGCTCATTAGAAAAATGTAAACAAGTTTAGTTCTCTTGTGTCAAGCTGGTCTAAAAAATGCGTAAACAAATCCTCTCCCAATTAAAGTCGAGTCTTTCATCCGATCTCGTAAATGAACCTTCACTCCATACAACTATGTAGTAACAAGTAGTTCTACTTGTATTTAGGAATGGAAAATGAAGCTTGGGGGGCATATGATCTTGCGAGTTATGCTTGGGGGGCATTAAAAATTATCTCAAGCATGTGATTTTTTCCTCCATTTCGTGCCTGTCCATGTAAACAAACCTATCTCAAGCACAATTTTCTCTCTATTTCAAGCTTGTGTAAAAATGAAACAAACCTATCTCAAGCACAGTTTTTTCTCTTCGTTTTCCAAGCCAGTGCAAATGAAACAAACCTATCTCAAGCATAGTTTTCTCTGTTTCAAGCTTCTGTAAAAATGAAACCACTCTCAAGCACAATTTCCTTTGTTTCAAGCTTGTGTAGAAATGAAACTCCTTTCAGGCATAGCTTTCCTTTGTTTCAAGCTTGTATAAAAATGAAACCTATCTTGAGTCCATTTTGGTTATTATTTTTAAGACTCATTAAAGTCATGAAAATCCAATATTATTTTGCTATCTTTCATTCTCGTAAAACACATGAAAATGTCGAGTTATTTTCGTCTTTTCCTACTCATAATTAAATTGAAAGTCAACCATATGAGTACTTTTTATCACTTTTTCGAAATCGTTGAAAATTACGAAAAAGAGAACCCATGGAGTATCTTTTAAGTCTTTTTAAGACTCTCAAAATATGGAAAGATCACTTCGAGTACTTGACTATTCGAACTCGTTAAATTAAAATGAATAGTCATCCTTTCAATATAAGTTTACCCCTTTCTACGAACTGAAATGGAATAATTATGAAAAAGGTAGTCATGTTGACTAATCATAGTCAATAGAGTTCTCTCCTACATTATTTTGTCCTTTTTCATACCCGAGAGAGCTAAATTTATGAAAAGAACAACCATGGGAGTTTACTTATGTTTTTCTTTCCGACTCCTTATGTGAAAAATGTCGAAGTTTCACCTTTATATGGACTTATAAGAATTTAACAGTAAAGGACCTGTCAATTAAAAACAAGACGAAACACTCCCTCTTAGGGTTTTATTTTAATACTGAGATGGACTCATCTGAAGGATGAGCTTAAATAAACAAGAAAATGTTATCCTCCTCAAGCTTATAAAAAATAAAGAGGTACTTGCCGCATGTGGTGGCTTTGGAAAAGAGAGAAAAGAATCCAATTGTCATCCTTGTTTAGAAAGCAACATACCACTCTTGAACACTACACTTTGTTACACTTTTGAACCGGATTGGAAATCCTTTGTTTAACAGCTTTCTAATCGAACCACATTAAAAGTCTTCAGCTGCCTTTTGGGTATTAGCTTTAGCTCAAATATGTTGCCAAGCCATCTCAGCGATGTTGTTAGTGTGTTCAAGAGAGAGTTCAAATCAAACCATTCATTGCAAACATTTTCTCAGTTCATGTTGACCATCCTTGAGTCGGTCCTTGCAATATTTCTTCAAAACTTGATATAATGGTTTTGTGTCATAGGATTTCCTACGATGAGTCACTTTCTATTGATGTCGGCTCATCATATAGAAATTTGATCTAGAATCCTATCGGTACCTTGGGATCTACATGCCCTAATAACGAGGTTTCCGCATTTGAAGACGAGAATGCATCATTGACCTTCGATCGAGAAGATTACATTAGTGTTTAATTGCAAATCATTCATTCACACTTCATATATTGTATTGGAGTACCTCCGAGATCCATTGTCATTATTGATGGTTTCTCTCACACTTGTTAATGATTCATCATTGACCGGTAATCAAGTGGTTTCTACTGCATGTTTGACTTTGACACAATCAATTGCAAGGATAGAATCATACTAGTTCGGGAAGTTGAAATCAGACCTTGGATCTAGTTTCCACCATCCAAGTTGCGGGGAGTTTTATTATTCATGATATAGTAGACTACTCATGAAAGATCATTGCATCCATATTTGTGTCTATATTTGATGTAATATTGAAACCATATACGTACCAAAACATTTAGTTAGTTTTGATCGGAAGTAGAATACACCTTAGTGATGATATATATGTTTACATTGAATTATTTTACGGAGTTTTCGGCCAAATTGTCCCCAATCCAATCCTCATAATGATAAAGCACTTGCTCTTCAAAACAACCTCGGACTTCCCACTTTCGAGGCAATCTCTTGCTATTTGTCTGTGACATTTGGATGTCCATATAGGTCTATCACTATCTATATTTTGCTCCCTTAGAAATAAAAAACCATAATGTTCCTAAACCAAGTCTTGGAATTCGAAAATCTCTTTAAAACCCTTAAAGTCACCTCCGAACTTTTTCTAGCCTTTTCTTGTAGGTTTGTGGATACTTGCTCTATAAACTGAGGAAACTCCCACAAGTTATGCTACTAAAACTTGTGGAACATAAATATTTGAGTAAAAGAAAAAGTAAATTCTAGAAGCATAGATGGTCGAATTTTCTCCCAACTAGAAGCTTATAGGGGCGTGATCAATTTGAGATTTATCCCTCCACTCATGGAGCTTATCCCTTGATCCATGGACCTCAAATTCCTTCATAAAAGGAATCCATCCCCCTCTTCATGGAACTGAAACTACCTCCATTTCCCTATAAATTGAGCTCAATTTTTAGGTTGAAGGGTAGAGACGGGTAGATGCTTAGATTGTAAATGTAATTGCTGAATAGAATTCTCATGAGTACATGCTTTCCACACTAGTAAGTTGTTGTTGGCATGAGAATTATCACATCATTATTTCCATAAATCCATGCTAGTATTCAGAGTGGAAGGCTTGTCAAACCAAAGGAGAAACGATTGTTCGAGACCCCGGGAGAAATTTGTACGACATCAAGGCATCAAGTTGTAAGATTACTCTTTTATTCAAAGATAATACATATGGATCTCTTTTTCTCATTGATTTGTTATTATGCTTATTTAATAACATTAATACTTAGACTCCTTGATCACTAATTTGGGTTAAATTTTCTTGATTATTATATGTTGCAGATGCTTTGATTCTTTTCTCTTGTCTTTTATTGCAAGTTTTCCTGATTGGAGAAACCTCTTTGGAGCGACTCGATAACAGAATACATTGGACATTGGATTTCAAGGTATGGGCATGTCCTCTCTACTTTCTTATAATAATTTTGAAATGTATTTAATCTAGAGAAAAATGTTTCCAAATGGATGTTTGTTTCTAGCTATTCGTTGAATACTAGTGAGATCCCTCTTGTCCGCAAGAGGGATTAATCCACATAACAGAGTGACTAGAGTCAACTGGGGAAATTGTTTCCATCATCCCTGTAGATGGCGCCGACTGGAAGTCATATTCTACTAGAACTGGAAATCTTGTTTTTTCCTTCATCCTAAGGCCTCCTTAAATAGATTTTCCTAGACCTCATAGCAACCCTCTAGAACTTATGTGGGTTTTATCCACTTATACCTTAGGAAATATTAATTTTCCTTTTTAATTTTCTTTTATATTTCAAACCCCATCGTGGGTCCAAAATCCCTTTTCTTGGCTTCTTTTCCCACAAATATTTTTGTGGAAAAACTCACACAAACCCATCCAAATAGGGTTGTGGATTACCTCCCAAGCTACACAATTCAACAAAATAGTCTAGTTGTAGTAATCGTAACTTGGTCAAGCTCTTGTAGTCAAGCGAGGGCTTGGTTGGGTTCCCAAGTTGAAAATTAAATAAGGGTAGTTGTGAGGGCATGATAACTAGGGAGGGTTAGAGTATGCAAAAGAATTAAAAGGCATGGTAACACATGCCTAAAAGTGTCAATGCATGTTGAAGAGTGTCAAGGAGTGTTGGGGCATATCAAAGGATAAGTAGGTCAAAATTCATGCAAAGGAACGAACAATATTTTGTGCAAGGGAATGTCAAAGAATTTAAGTGTGCTAAGGAGAAGTTCAGAATCAGATTTATAGGAGGAAAGCATATGATTGTTATACAGGGCTCGACATAGCAGTTTAAGATAAAGGGAGATCACTTTGTTCTAGGCACAACATTGTTTTTCCTTTAGATTTTTTTTATATGAGATGTGGCACACTTTGGCTACATGCTCATGTTTTATAATATTATAGATAACTGCATATTGTACATTGTTTTGTATAATTTTTGGGGAACTTGGCTTGTGCTGACTTATATCTTGTGTGGCTTGTGAATCTTGTGGTTCTTGAAAACTCTTAGTTAATGTTCTACTATTTATATGAACTGAACATACAAGTGAAATATTTCTTCTGTAAGCTATGTTGCATATTTGTTTTATGGCCAAGGCTAGATCATGTGATCCTTTTCTTGGTAACTAGTGAAGTGGGACAAGTTGAGCTTGGACATGCATAGCATAAGATGAGTTATAGGTAGTTCTTAGGTGAACAAGGTGTAATAAACTTGTAGTACGTGCAATTGGTCAAGCTGTTGCAATTGACGCAGGCCAATATTGTCACATGAACTGTAGTAGCGAAGGACTTGATTGGGTTCCCAAGTCATGAAAAAATGTAAAGGCTAGCTGTGAGGACATGAGTGCCAACGCATGCTAGGGAATGATAAGATGTTCCAGATAGTGTGAAGGCATGTAAAACATGCTAATATGTGCCAACTGATAAAGCATGCCAAGATGTCCAAGGATGTGTCAATGCATGCCAGGGACTGTCAAGGCAAAAAAAGGGAGAAAAAAGTTAAAATACAAGGAAATGAACACATAAGAGGGTTAATAGGTCATCAATTTACCTTTTCCAATGGCGGAATGGTAAGCACACCAAAACTAGGTAGTAATAGGTTCCAAGTGAAAATTTTTAGTGCATTCTAAGTGCCAATTATTCCTTTGTTGCTTATCATCTACTTTCCAACAATTGATCTCAAATAAATTTAATATTAAACCATGCCAAATCATACCAAGGCATCTCAATGTATTCCATACATGGTAAGACTCTCCAAGAGCCAACACGTGCCAAGCACCAATATGTATCAGGGAGTGTTATGCACATCATGAAGTGGAAGGGCATGTTGAAGAGTGCTAAGGTGTGCTAGAGAGTGCTAATGCATGTCGAGGAGTGTTAAGGAGTACTAGGACAAAACAATAAGGGAGCACTGGGCAAAAATCCATGGAAGTTAATGAATATGAGGAATATGTGCCAAGGACTAGTGTTAATGAGTGTTATCTGTCATGCCAAGGAGGGAGTGAGAAGGTATGCTAATCATTGGTAAGGCATAATAGGGAATATCAAGGCATGTCAATAATTCCCAAAGTGTGCTTCGTATTTCTAAGGTGTTCTAATTATATGCGCTAATTAATAGTTCTAATAAATTCCAATCCATGATAGGTGCTAAGGATGCGCAGGGTGCCAGGGTATGTCAATATGTGTCAAGTGTCAAGGCAACAAAAGGAAGAACCAATAAGAGGGTTAATAATTTGGGACTTTATTTTTTTCAAAAGGGGCATTCTAGGCACACTAATAATAGGTCCCAATAGATTCCAAGTGGCATTGTGTGCCAAGTTCTAATGCATGTCAATTCATTTAACCAAGGTTTTCTATGGCATGCTAGGGACTACATGCATGCCAACACATGCTAGGAGAGTTCCATGTTGTGCTAGCACATGCCATCATGTGCTTCGGCGTCAATGTCATTACAATATGTTCCAAGGCATGTGAGGTGCTAAGAAATGTTAGTGTATTCCAAAGAATTAATTTAAGGTGTGCCCAGATTGTTGAGGAGTGTTACGTATTTTTTATTAATAGAATTGTCATAGCTTGATTATGTATTAAATAATATATTTCCTACACACAATAGAGGAACTTTATATAAAGGGAATTTTCTAGATAATAAACTTAATAGATATGAATCATGTGTTGACTCATAGGAAAAATATATTTTACTATTCATTACATGAGGGAAATGATACACACTAATTACTTCTTAAAAAATTGACTAACTCTAACCACTATGGCCTTGGACATATTATAAAAAATACTCCACAATAATGGTCTTAAATCATTATCTTTTGACAAAAAGTAGATTAACAGGCACATAACCTCATCAAAAACTCATTGGAGTGATCAATGATGACGAACATTTACCGTCACCAAAAGTAACAAAAAGAGAATTGGTGAGGGTCATTAAAAATTCGTCACTAGAAGTGTCACCAAAGAGATAATTAGTGATGGGCCTTTAAATACCCTCACCAAAAGTGTAATTTAAAATGGATTTGGTGAAAAACCTTAAAGTACCATCCTATATACACTTACAATGATGCTTTTTTAACGATTGTCACTATATGTGACATTTGTGACGGAACTTTTAAGGTCCGTCACAAGCATGACCCTCACCAATGTCCTTTCTTCTTGTAGTTCTATTTTATTATTTTGGAGATCATTTTAAACGTTCCATGTTATGAAACGATTAGACTCTATAAATGTTAATTCCTATTTCCATAATAATTCACAGGATACAATTACCAACTTTAAAAACTCTAATTTCCATCGACAACATATGTCTTAGAAGAGGAATATTTGGTTTTGAAGAAAAGCATATGGTTTAGCTTTAAGGAAAACCGACGTAGCACACTATGTATTGTTCTTCTCTTTCCCATCCTTGAACTTGAACCCCCGTATATAATTCATGCTCATATATTATTATTTCATCGAATCAGACCGCTTGATTAGAGAAGTCGAAACGAATGGGATAAAGGAATATCTTAAGGCAGGGAGAAGAATAAATTAGTTATATCCCTATTTTTACTAAGATATGTATAAGAAGTGTAGAAGAAAAATGTTCAAATATTCATATCTCAAGTATGAAAATGCATTTCATGGTTATTATTTTTCTTGTAACATTTTTTTTCATGTGCAAGGAAGCATTATCTCAGGTATGAGTAGAAGTATGGTCAACATAGAAGAGATATTATGAACTATATTGGTTTTTCTCTCATTTTATCTTATTCATGTGAGATGCTTTAATTGTGACAATATTGGTCACATGGATAGAGAATGTAAGTTTTCCATATTTTAAAAGAAAAGGAGGAAAAAGGGTGAACTTATTTATAGTCGGCCTAGCAAAAATCCAAAGGAGAATGTTCATATCAGAAAGAAATCCACCAAAATATGGAGAAGGAAAGAGGAGTATCAAGTGTGGTGTCATATTTCTCTATGCATGTTAGAATAAGATGATATATGGTAAAAAGGTAACATATGCTCCCATCATATGTCAGGGGAAAAGAGTGGTTTCGTCATCCTAAAGAAAACAAAAGGTGGCCATATCATTCTTGGAGATAATGCAAAATCAAAAGTGTTAGGGAAAGGTAAGGGCAACCTTGGTAATAAGAAGAAAAATTTAAATGGTGTGTTTCTAATTGAAGGTTTGAATCATAACTTCATGAGTTTGAGTCATATGTTTTATGGAGAAAAGGAACTCATCTTCAAATCCAAAGGTTGAAATATATGAAAAGAAGGGTCAAAGGAACCATGACCCTAAATAATGTGTGTGTACTGAAAGGAAAAGCATGTAAAAGTAAGAGTATAAAAAAAATATGTTCCATTTCATATTATGAGTAAGAGAATATATTCCCCATTGAAGTATATTACTCTCACATGTATTCATAAGAAGACTTAAAAAGAGAAATGTGGGGTGCATGGTCCTAGGGGAGCATACAGAACAATGGGAAGCATGAAGAAGCCATGGAGAGGAGTTGTAGAAGAAGCATGGTGTGATAGAGAGCCTAAAATAAAAAAAATAGGTCCTTAGCATCAACAAGAATATTATATAGCACATGAGCTCAAGGGGAGTTCTGCATGGAGTTAGGGTTTCAAAGGTTACATATTATTTTATGTTATTTTCACTTCAATTTTTTGTAGTAGATGTGTATGATGTAATATAGGGTGAAAATAATATCTTTTAGCCATTTTTTTTTTTCATGATTAGGAAATTTGGTTAAGTAACCCTTGTCTTTAGGCATGCATAAGAGAGAGCCATTTGGCTTACTGATGCATTGAAGTCACTTTCTTTCAACCATATATGTACTTTTCAGTGCATTGATTTGGGACTATATTATCACTATTTAGCACTTTATATAATTTTTTATCATTTGGTAATGCTTATTGTTAATTCCTTTGTCTAGTTTGAGTAGTCTCTTGCATGTTCCAGGGAAGTATGAAGAGAAGAAACAAACAACAACCATGAAGAGTTGTTTGTATCCCAAGCAAATGTTTAGGGGGAGCACGTTTAGAAATAGGAAGGTAATTGTTGGGATTTTTGTTATTGATGTCCCATATCTTGTAGGAATTACAAGTCTTAGAACCATTTCTTGTTTTATTTTTAATGCATATATTGTAGATGTGTTGTAGCTAATTATGCTTCTTAAAAAACCTAATATCAACATGGTTTTCTAGGAGAGATTGGGTCACCCTTTGCAATTAATGTGAAAGGGGAAGAACGAGACTATCCAACCATAAGATAATCAAGGTAAGTAAAGGATATTAGTTGGTGAAGTGGTTGTGGTGTTTTCGTCAATGCCGAAGGGGGAGATTGTTGGAAACATGCTGTTCGAATTTATGTCAACCATAAGTTAGCTTGTGAGTTGGAATTGATGAAAAATAGTTGTGGGAGATTGTGTATGGTTTGGTTGATGTGGTCAGATGTTTTGGAGTTTCATAGGTTGTTGGAAGAATATTTTCAGATGGCTTGAAGAAATAATTGAAATCTAGGTGAAGAGATTTTAGTTTTCCCTATGTTAAGGTGTGGACGTTGATTAAGAATTGAAAATTAGTGGTAGTTATTTTTAAATCCTATATTTATAGTGTAAAACCCATGGAAACAAATAATAATAGCATGCCATAACCCTTGGAAGCATCCTGTAGGATGAAAAAAGAAACCTTGGCCTTTTACCAATGAATTTTCCCATGGTTTTGAAATGAGTTGATCTACTCTTCTGCATAGTGATTTATTTGGTCATCAATGAGAACTGGAAAATCATTCCTCGTTTGATCTATTTTTTAATTTTTCTATTTTGATCCTTATGATTCAATAACATTTTGATCATTTGATCTGGTCATCAAATAAGTGTAGTTTCAATATTATTAGCATTGATGTGGTATGATTTAGTGATTTGGGTAATTTTTTTAAATGGCCCTTGTCATGAACTAAAATATGTTTACACACACTACAATTGGAGGAATTAGTGTGTTATTCTATGCAATGTTGATGTTTTGGTACCAATTGAATTCATCTCGAGAGGAAAAGTGGAATGCAATGAATGTTCAAGTTAATGCATTGATGAGATATGATTTGATTATTTGAGAAATGATTTTAAAAATCTCATGTTGTGAAACGATTAGAGTTTATACATCTTTCACTCTTATGTAGTTTAAAAAGTGTATAACATATGATAGAGTGTGAATTGGTATTATTTTAGTTGCTAATATGTAAAAGGTGTGTTTATTGGATCATGTGCATGAGTGTGTATGAATTTTTTTGGTATATTAGTTCAGCCAAAATGGGGTGATGATTTGGATCTGAATGATGGTGATGTGTATTTTTAAAGCTTATATGGTTGTGTGTTTAACCTGAGTTATGCACAGTGCACTTTTGGAGGATAAATTATTAATGCAGTGTGATTCATGGAACATTTAGAGAGTCAATGATACTTACTAGTGTGCACAAGACCTTGAGTAATATCTGTAATGCGTATCTATGCATAAAATTTCCAATTGATACAAATTAACATGATCTTAGTGTCCTAATGATTGAACCTAAGTGTAAGGAGTGGTAAATATAGTGTGATTCGATGGTGTTGTAGTGAATGCAAATTGTGTGTGGATATGAAAAATATAATGTGAGAAGTGTTTGTAATGGAATACAATGATGTGTTTGATAGAGAGCTAGTCCTATTTACAGTTGATAGAAGGTGTTGAAGTTTAGAGTTTAAATTTATTGCTTTTGTAGAGAGTTGGTATATTGTTGTAGCTACTATGTCATATAAATTGCATATGTATGTTGTGTATGCTAGTTGGATACGTGAATATTTATATGCTACTATTGGAAATGTGTTATTCATGTTTTCTATGGAGAATAAAGTGTAGCAATAATACTGACAATGAAAGTCTGTAGGGCCAGTTGTGAAGTTGTTGTGGTCAGGTTTCTACATTCTTGTAGTTGATACATTGCCATGACATTTTATATTTCCATGTAATTTATATAGTTTATATATTGCTTGAGCTTTGAATATGTTGCTTTTAGTATTGCACTATTGAGGTTAGATAGCTTTGGTTGAGATATGTTCCGAGTGCTAAGGGGCCATTAATTGATTCATGTTGTTTTTGTATTAGATTGGTATATGATAGAGGTTTTTTAGATCATTTGAGGGTGTGAGATTGCTAGGGTATATTATAGGAGCATTTTTTATGTTGAGAAACATTAGTGTGCATGGTTGAGCGAGTACCATTGCATGTGTATGCAAATAGGGTTTCAGGCATGAGACTTGTATAGGTGTTTCTTGTAGAGGATTGAGAGAGTATTATGTTGTATGTTGTTGGCTTGGTTTAAAAAAGACATTTATTTGTGGGTAGAGAGTATTCACTATGTTTTTAAGGTTTGTATACCTAATGATGCCATGAATATGTCGATGATGATGACTAATTTAATGTGATGCTAAGGTTTGAGTAGAGAGTGATTCTAATATGCTGCTAGTCTAGATATTTAATGTATGCATGTATGCTACTACTTGAGTTGATAGTGAGAGTATGTTATTGGTGAGTCTTATTGCTTCCTGTATTTGACAGTGATGATGTATTTGGAAAGTATAGGGTTTGGTGTATTATTGAGTAGATTTGGTTGTTGAGTAGAGGATTGTAATGAATATAGGTTTTGATGTTTTTATGTTGTTATTGAGCAAAAGTAGATCAAATCGGAAAATTTATGAAACATGTTCCATAGAGGGTTGAAGCTTGGGTCCTTCAAGGAAAGTAGTGGCTTTTGGATTAGGGATTAGTGGCTTCCTTCAGGTGTTATCCTGAGAAAATATTTGGGGGTCAATGCCTCCAGCAGGTGGGTGCTCACATATCTCAAGTTAACACTTGCAGATTGGTCGGTGCCAGTGCATTAATGTAACAGAAGATTTCATCAAGAAGAATAAGAAGAAGATTAACCGTGTGGTAGTTTTTCTCCAAGAAGGGTTTCCACCTAATATCTATTGTCCTGATATGTGTATGTGTTTCTCACATGTCATATGTTCTTTGATGTTCTATTTGTTTCGCATATGATCTTACATTGCATATGTTCTCTTTTTTTATATATGTTACTAATAATTATCGATTCAGTCAATTGTAAATATAAGTAAAATATTCTAAATCGTTGATCCATTGGTACAATATTGATTCACCTTCCCCTTGCCTTACCACCCCTCCTTCCCTCCCCATTCCCATCTTAGTATTTTCAAGATCCCAACATATTCCTAACTACAACAAATGATCAGATATTAACTAAATAAACATCTAACATCTTATATAGTTACCAAAAAAAATCTAAATTTACAAAACCGAAGCTTTCCTATGATATATCTATCACTTTGAAGAAAATCATTTACATGGCCCAATACTTATTATAGTTATTTATAGATATATTATGATATTTATGTAGCTTTTAATTATATATTATTAACTTTCAATCATTTGTATATCTTAATACTAAATAGAAAATCAAAATATTTTCAAAAATTATTTATAAATATATATTTTTTTAAATGTAATTTTCAAAATACCAACATCTTCTTAACTACACTAGATGATCATATCTTGACTAGAGAAATATATAACATGTCAGATAGATCATATGAATTGTCCAGTAGTTATTATAATTATTTATATATATTACGATATTTATTTAGATTTTAATTATATATTATTAATTTTTAATCATTTTTTATCTTAATACTAAATTAACAAATCAAAATATTTTCAAAAAATATTTATAAATATACATTCTTAAATGTAATAACTAATATAAGTATAATAATTATTATGTAATTATATAAATTAAATGGTTGGTAAATATCCAAAGCATCAAAACACTTATCTCGTTATTCATTTCACATTACTAAAATTTAATTATAAAACCATATAATTAACTAAATTAGAACTTTATTTTAAATTATTATTATTATATGATTATTATTATTGTTGTTATTAATTCTAAAAAGTTAACTAAAATATAAGGTTAAATATATATATAATAAAAAACTTGTGACAGGATACTCAATTATATGTTGTTACACTATTATGACTTAATACCATGGATTACTAATGCCATATGCCCCAAAAACCATGACTCATATTTATATGATATGTTTTTAAATTAATCAATTTAATCAAAAGAGTAAATAAAGCATAACTATTTTTGAGATAACTCTTTTTATTTTGTTAGTGATTACTACTAGAAATTGCACCATATGTTGCAAAGGGAATGTTGTAAGGCAATAACATATAGAAAAATAGCATGGTTGAAGACATGTGTGATATGTTACAATTTGAGTTGCAATATGTCAATTGAGGGAATGCTTAGCAGTTTCAACACTGCACTTATAGCTGACCAATTTGTTTTTTCTTCACTTGATACTGCCTTTTTTATACTGTGTACATCCTCTCCCATGAATACTCCTAATGATTTCCTATGATTTCTTTCTCTTTAGCGAATTTCCTTACAAATGTACCAATTAAAATAACGAGAATGTCAAAGTGATATCATAAACTACCACTTTTTTTTGGTAATTCTCATTAAGAGGCTTTTCAGAATAACTGAAAAACCAGAGTGACAATTTTTTTTAGCTTTGGATATTTCCTTCGCCATCTTCATTATTTCCAACCGGATTAACCTGAAACTTTAACAATCAACATAGACAACATTATTCTATTTTCTCCTTCATTGTACATTACCATCACTTCCTTAAACGTTTTTGATTTAAAAAAACCCTTTAACAGGCTTTTAAGAAAAAGGACTAAGCCAAAGTGACTGCCACATGTTTTGGCTTAAAGGATTTCCTTGAAAATATTCAAGGTTTGGAGTTGTCTTAACCTTGAACTTTAATAATCAACTTAGAAATTTATATTTAATTTGCTCCTCCCATGTACATTCTCATTGTCAACTTTCAATTTTTGTTTAAGGGGCCATAATGAATCTAAATGTTTGTTCCTCTTGTGTACATTTTGATAGTTAGCCTAGATTTTTGGTTGAAGGAGCCATAATGAATCTAACTTTGACATTTTTTGTGCTAACAATTAATGCTTTATGAAAAATGTATGTGCTTGCAATTGCCAATTATGATATATGTATGATCAATTGTACTCTTGGATCACAACTTATACCTATTATATATCCTTTTTATAGCTTTAAATGTGTGTGTCATTTAAAGTTATCAACAAATCCTTTACCATTAATTTTTTAATCTCCATTTATCTTCATTTTAATTCTTATGCGTTGAATTGCTTACCGATATTTTATTTAACCATTGTTTTGTTTACTTTAGTTTAATAATGTCACATAGATAATAAGAGAAATAACTAAGAACATCACTTTGGGAAGGCTGTATACAATTACCAACATTAAAAACTCTGATTCGACAACATATGGCTTAGAAGATAAATATTTGGTTTTGAAGAAAATCATATGGTTTAACTTTAAGGAAAACCTACCTAGCGCACTATGTATTGCTCTTCTCTTGCAAATTATCGAATTCATTCTCATATATTTAATATTTCGTCGAATCAGGTCACTTGATTAGAGAAGTTGAAATAGATGGGATATAAGAATATGTTAAGAGTAGGAGAAGCAAAAAATAGTTATATCCCTACTTTTACTAAGATATGTATAAGAAATGTAGAAGAAATTTTTTTAGATATTCATCTCACAGGTATACAAATGCATTTCATGGTTATTTTTTCTTGTAATATTTTTGGCTACAAGGCAGTTGATTGCACATCTCATGCATGGAGTAGAAGTATGGTCAATACAAGGCAAAGATCTAATATGAACAGCCAATCGGTTTTCTCCTCTTGCCTCATATCTCGTTCCTATGAGATGCTTAACTTGTGAGAATCTTGGTCACATGGCTAGAGAATGTAATTTGTCCAGATTTTGAAAGGAAAGCAGGAAAAATAATGAGCTTATTTCGACTACACCTAGTAGAAAGAAAAAGGAGAATGTGCATATCAGAAAACAAACTGACCAAAATATGGAGAGGGAAAGAGGAGTATCAAGTGTAGTGTAGTATTTCTCTATGCATGTTAGAAGAAGATGATATATGGTACATAAATATCATATGTTAACATCAAATTTTAGGGGACAAGAGTAGTTTCCTCATCCTGAAGAAAACTGAAGGTGGCCATGTCATTCTTGGAGATAATGCAAAACAAAAAGTGTTGGGAAAAGGTAAGGCCAAACTTGGTGATAAGAAGAAAAATTCAAATGATGTGTTGGTAATTGAAGGCTTGAAGCATAACATATTGAGTGTGAGTCACATGGTTGATGGAGGAAAGCAATTCATCTTCAAAGCCAAAGGTGGCAACATATGAAAAGAAGGGTCAAAGATATTGATAGAGAAAGGAATCAAGACCCTAAGAAATGTGTGTGTGCTGAAAGGAAGAGCATGTAAAAGTGAAAGGGTAAAAACAATATCTTCCTCTTCATATTATGAGTAAGAGAATATATTACCCACTGCAGTATATTACTCTCATATTTATTCATAAGAATACTTCAGAACATAAATCTGGGGTGCATGGTCTTAGAGGAGCGTATGGCGAAATGGGAAGCATGAAGAAGGCATGAAGAGGAATGATTAAGAGCCTAAAATAAAAAATAGGTCATTAGCATAAACAATAATATTATATATTACATGAGCTCACAGGGCGTTGTGCATGGAGTAAGGGTTTCAAGGGTTACATATTATTTTATGTTATTTTCACTTCATTTTTTTTTGGCAGCTGATGTGTATGATGTAATCCAGGGTGAAAACAATATTTTTTATCCATTTATGTGATTTTACATCATTAGGAAAAGTTGGTTAAGTAACCCTTGTCTTTAGGAATGCATAAGAGAGAGCCATTTGGCTTAGTGATGCATTGAAGTCACTTTGTTTCGGCCATATATGTACTTTTGAGTGCATTGATTTGGCCCTATATCATCACTATTTAAACCTTTATATCATTTTTTATCATTTTGTAATTCTTATTGTGAGGTCCTTAGTATTTTTTGAGTAGTCTCTTGCATGTTTCAAGGAGGTATGAAGAGAAGCAACAGAAAACACCCATGAAGAGTTGTTTGTATCCCAAGCACATGTTCCAGGAGAGAATTTTTAGAAATAGGAAGGACATTGTCGATATTTTTTTTATTAATGTCCCATTTCTTATATTAATTACAAGTGTGAGCAACCATTCTTGTTTGATTTTTAATGCATATATTGCAAATGTGTTGTACTTGATTATGCTTCTTCAAAAACCGTAATATAAACATGGTTTTCTAAGAGAGATTGGGTCACCCTTTGCATTGATTTCAAAGGGGCGGAATGAGATTATCCAACCATCAGATAATCAAGGTAGGTAAAGGATATTGGTTGGTGATGTGGTTGTGGTGTTATTGTCAATGCCAAAGGGCGAGATTGTTGGCAACATGGTGTTGGAATTGATGTCAACTGGAAGTTAGCTTGTGAGTTGGAATTCATGAAAAATAGTTGTGAGAGATTGTACATGGTTTTTTTGATGTGTTCAGATGTTTTGAAGTTTCATAGGTTCTTGTAATATTGTTTGCAGATGGCTTGAAGCAATAATTGCAAATCTAGGTGAGGAATTTTTAGTTTTCCCTAAGTTAGGGTTTGGACGCTAATTAAGAATTGGAAATTAGTGGGATTTTTTTTGAAAGCCTGTATTTCTAGTGTAAAACCCATGGAAAAAAACAAGAATATCATGTCATAACCCTTGGACACGTCCTGTAGGATGCAAAAAGAAACCTCAGGCTTTTACCAATGAATTTTCCCATGGTTTTGAAGTGAGTTTCTCTAGTCTTCTGCATAGTGATTGATTTGGTCATCAGTGGGAACTGGAACATCATTCATCATTTGATTTGGTTTTTAATATGGTTGTTTTGATCATTATTGTTCAATAAAATTTTGATCATTTGATCTGGTCATCAAAGAAGTGTATTTTCATTATTATTGGCATTGATGTGGTCCGGTTTAGTGATTTGGGTAATTTTTTTAAATGGTCTTTTTTGTGAACTAAAATATGGTTATACATAGTGAAATTTGAGCCATCAATATGTTAGTCTATGAAAAATTCATGTTTTGGTACCAATTGAATTGGTCTCTGATTTATTTGGTCTCGAGAGGAAAAGTGGAATGCAATGAATGTTCAAGTTAATGCATTGATGAGGTTTGATTTGATTAATTGAGAAATTATTTTAAAAAGCCCATGTTATCAAACAATTAGAGTTTATACATATTTCACTCCTATGTAATTTAAAAAGTGTAGAACCTATGATGGAGTGTGAATTGGTATTTAAATTGTAGCTGCTAAGATGTAAAATTTGTGTTTATTGGATCATGTGCATGAGTGTGTATGAATTGATTTGGTATATCATTTCATTCAAAATTGAGTGATGATTTGGATCCGAATGATGGTGATGTGTATTTTCAAAGCATATATGGTTGTGTGTTTAACCTAAGTTATGCAAAATGCACTTTTGGAGGCTAAATTATTAATGCAGTGTGATTCATGGAACATTTAGAGTGTCAATGATACTTACTAGTGTGCACATGACCTTTAGTGATATCTGTAATGCATATCTATGCATCACATTTCCAATTGATGAAAATTATTGTGTTCTTAGTGTCCTGATGAATGAACCTAATTTCAAGGAGTGGTAAATGTAGCGTGATTTGATGTTGTTGTAATGCATGCAAATTGCGCGTGGAGATGCAAGCTATAATGTGACAAGAGTTTTTAACCAGATACAATGATGTGTTTGACAGAGAGCTATTCATATTTACAGTGGATAGAAGGTGTTGAAGTATAGAGTTTAAATTTATTTCTTTTATAGAGAGTTGGCATATTGTTGTAGCTACTATGTCATATAAATTGCATATGTATGTTGTGTATGCTAGTTGCCTGAGTGAATATGTTTATGCTACTACTGGAAATGTGTTACTGATGTTTTCTATGATGAAAAAAGTGTAGTTATAATACCAACAATGAAATTTTGTAGGGCCAATTGTGAAGTTGTTGTGATCATGTTTCTATGTTGTTGTAGTTGATAAATTGTCATGACATTTTATATTTCCATTTAGTTTATATAGTTGATATATTTCTTGAGATTTGAATGTGTTGTTGCTAGTATTGCACTATTGAGGTTATGATAGTATTGGTTGTGATATGTTCTTGGTGCTAAGGGGCCATTACTTGATTCATGTTGTTTCTATATTAGATTGGTATATGGTAGAGGTTTTTTAGAGCATTTGAGGGTGTGAAATTGCTAGGGTCTATTATAGGAGCATTATTTATGTTGAGAAACATTATTGTGCATGGTTGAGCGAGTATGATTGAATTGGTATGCTAATAGGGTTTCAGCATGAGACTTGTATATGTGTTTGTTGCAGCGAATTGATAGAGTATTGTGTTGTATGTTGTTGGATTGGTTCAAAAAATACATTTATTTGTGAGTAGAGAGTGTTGGCTATGTTTGTAATGTTTGTATGTACCTATTGATGCCATGAATATGCTGATGATGATGACTGAGTTGATGTGATGCTAAGGTTTGAGTAGAGAGTGATTATAATATGCTACTAGTTTGAATATTTAATGTACGCATGTATTCTACTTCTTGAGTTGAAAGTGAGAGTATGTTATTGTTGAATCTTATTGCTTCCAGTTTTTGACAATGTTGATGCATTGGGAAAAGATAGGGTTTGGTGTACTATTGAGTATATTTCGCTATTGAGTAGAGGATTGTAGTTCATACAGGTTTTGATGTTTTGATGTTGTTATTGAGAAAAAGTAGATCTAATCTAAAAATGTATGAAACGAGTTCCACAGATGTTTGAAGCTTGGGTCCTTCACGGAAAGGAGTGGATTTTGGATTAGGGACTAGTGGCTTCCTTTAGGTGGTGTCCTAAGAAACTATTTGGGAGTTAGTGCCTCGAGCACATGGGTGCTCACCTATCTCAAATCAACACTTTCATACTGGCCGGTGCCACTCCATTGATGTAATAGCATATTTCATCAAGAAGAATAAGAAGAAGATTAAGCACGTGGTATTTTTTCTCCAAGAAGGGTTTCCACCCAATATCTAGTGTCCTGATATGTTTATGTGTTTCTCACATGTCATATGTGCTTTGATGTTCTATTTTTTGCGCATATGATCTTACATTGCATATGTTGTCTATTGTTATATATGTTACTAATAATTATTGATTGAGTCAATTGTAAAGATAAGTAAAAAATTATAAATCATTAATCCATTGGTACAATATTAATTCACCTTCCCTGCCTCTCACCACCCTCCTTCCCTCTCCATTCGCATCTTAGTATTTTCAATATCTAAACATATTCCTAACTATAATTAATGATCATAGCTTAACTAGAGCAACATCTAACATCTTACATAGTTACCAAAAATACCCAATTTACAAAATCAAAGCTTTCCTATGATCTATCTATCACTTTGAAGAAAATCATTTACATGGCCCAATATCTATTATAATTATTTATACATATATTATGATATTTATTTAGCTTTTAATTATATATGATTAATTTTTAATAATTTTTATATCTTAATACTAAAATTATTTATAAATATATATTTTTAAATGTAATAAATAATATAAGTATAATAATTATTATGTAATTATATAGATTAAATGGTTGGTAAATATCCAAAGCATCAAAACACTTATCTCATTATTCATTTCACATTACTAAAATTTCATTAAAAAACCATAAAAATTAACTAAATTATAACTTTATTTTAAATTATTATTATTATTATATGAAAATCACTTCCTCTTAGAGTGCCACGAGTAAAACCACATTAGAGCTCAATTTCATAATTTTTGTTGCAATAATGACCTTATGGTGTGCGCAGGAGGCTTTTCTCCAAGCTTTTTGAGCATAGGAATAAAATCGTAAATCAAACTAAATAACTCTTTTCTTTAGGTCCGATAGACCAAAGATTGGTCTGAGTGGACGTTAACCATCATAACCATCATCACCATCACCATCATTATTATTATTTATGTATTGAGGTGTTTCCGTGGTGCATTATCTCATATATCATTTTTTGGGATTCAAGTGGGTTAATAAGGTCCATTTTCCAATATCTTCACCCCTTTGCGCATCACTCGATGCAATGAGTGCTAAGTGGACTATTCAAAAATCATGAGAAATTAGTTAGTTACGACTACCTCCCATGAAAATGGTCATATTTGAATAACCTTATTAAAGCAGTTGAATCCCAAAAAATGATATCTAATATTATTATTATTGTTATTAATTATAAAAACTTAACTAAAATATAAAGTTAAATACATATAATAAAACAATTGTGACATGATAGCCAATTATATGTTGTTACACTATTATGAGTTAATATCCTCGATTACTAATACCATATGCACCAAAAACTATGACTCGTGTTTATATAATATTTTTTTAATTAATCAATTTAATTAATAGAGTAAATAAAGTATAACTATTTTTATTTAATTAGTGACTACTATTAAAAATATTTTAAAATAATCCATAAAAATTAAATCTCTATTATCTACCTAATAATCATCATTAATAATTAAATTAAAATTCTATAAACTTATTAAAATTAATATGAAATCCAAATATTTTTTAAACACGGTACATAACCCAAACTAAATATTACTTTATGAAGATTTTCTTTATAACCTGCTATACACTAAAATACATAGCACAATGATATTGTCAATATCTAGAGATTCTACACTGGGTGGTATATGAGAGTGGTGCATATGTATATATGATATTGTTGCAACACACACAACTCTATTTGTTATTCTTTCATGACCGAAGCTCATGATACCACTTTTTGAGAGTATTGTTTGGTAAGAGCATGACCGAAGCTGATACCACTTTATGAGAGTTTTATTTATAACCTTTTATGAATTGAAATACGTAACACAATGGTATGTTTTTATATTTATGGATGGCATCCAAGAGTGGGTGGTATAAGATAGCGATATGTATGTATATGATATTGTTGCAAAATGCAAGCAATTAAAAAAACAATTCTTAAATGTGGAATATAAAAATTTAATGCCTAGTAAAAACATACCTCGAGCCATTGATGGTAAATTTCCAGAAGGAAGAATCCCTTCAGGCAAAAACAATAAGAAATTACCTTTATGCACAATAATAATCAACAGTAGCAACCTTGTTTTATCCACGCAGGGAAAATGATGTAAATGAAACGGTTTCTAGCTGATTTGTAAACTTACAAACTTTAATCTTTATTATCAAAAATCATATATGAGAGAGCCACTAGAAATGAGAGCTTAGATCCCTTAACACTATTTGTATTCACGTAACCTCTGAAATGGAAACATTCTCTTTGAGATACCATGTTAATTAATAAACCATAGCCAAAACTAATTAGTACGGTTATATATGAAGAGGAATGTTCTCTCAACACAAAGACGAAAACAAAAAAATATAGGAAATCTGAAGGCACTTCCAAGCTCTCTTCACTCTAACTTGACGGTGTCAAACTGAAGGGGATTGAGTTAGTGAGATTGGGGACCAAACATAAATATTTATAGCCAAGCTTCCATCAATATTATGTTGGCTATGTGTCAAGTGTTCCACAGATCATGGTAGAGAATTGTAGTGGGAGTAATGGACCACTTCAGAAGCTCCCAATAAGAAATTAATTAACTGCAGTTGATTTGCATAATTTAAAGAAATTACTGCAGTTGGTTTCCAGAAATTAAGGAAATGACTGCAGTTAAGGTTTCCAGAAATCAAGGGATGATGTTGGGAGAGGGAGCGTAATATTCTCCCACTTTGTCCATACTTCCAAACTTAATGTCTCATCTTAAAACCCATTGATAATCTGTATAAGTAATAGATACATGAATCATGGTGATAAGTGCTCTAATGACGAGTATTATCTTCCATGTATTACTATGTATTTATTTCTATTAAAATTTATGTGGCAAAAATTTGTTAATGAATAGACCCTATGTTTATTCTTGGTCCTACAGATAAAAATTCTCTCAAATCAAATTAAGGTGCACATAAATATGAGAAAAACATCACAAAATTTAACAATTTCATTAAAATAACATTGTTCATACAATGAGAAACTACATAATGGAACCAAGTCCCATATTTATTACATGATCCTTGAATTTAAACGGTTGCATGCCCTTAGTCAAAGGATCAATGATCATCAACTCAGTGCTAACGTGCTCAATGACCACTTTCTTTTCTTTAACACGTTCCCTTATAGCTAAATACTTAATTTCAATGTGTTTATTTCGACTCCCACTTTTGTTGTTCTTAGCCATAAAAACAACAGCTGAATTGTATCCACCAGCCGTCATAAAAATGTATCCTGATTTTGATTTGCATGAATCAACACATCCAACAAAGTCAGAATCTAAGTAGTCAATCACTTCCAAATTGTCCGTTCGTCTATACATCAGCATGTAGTTTTTGGTTCCTTGAAGGTACCTCATTACTTTCTTTTCAACTCTCCAGTGGTCTAAACCTGGATCACTCTAATATCGTCCCAACATTCCCACAACAAATGAAATGTTAGGTCTTGTGCATACCTGACCATACATTAGGCTTCCGACAGCAAAAGCATATGGAATGTACTTCATTTGTTCCCTTTCAAAGTCGTTATTCGGGCATTGGTTCAAACTGAACCTATCACCCTTCACAATGGGAGCAACACTTGGTGAATAATCCTTCATCTGAAATCTCTCTAAAATTTTATTAATATAGGTTTCCTGAGACAGACCCAAGATGCCTCGAAATCTGTCTCTACGAATCTTAATGCCAATGACATAAAATGCCTCACCCATATCCTTCATATTGAAATTTTTAGAGAGGAATTGTTTAACCTCATACAACAAACCCTTATCATTGGTTGCTAGCAAAATGTCATCCACATATAAAACAAGAAAATAGATTTTACTCCCACTCACTTTAAGGCATATACATTCATCCATAATGTTTTTTACAATATCGAAAGAAGAAATTACATTATGAAATTTCAAATACCATTGGCGGGATGCTTGTTTTAATCCCTATGATGATTTATTAAGCTTGCAAACCAATTGCTCACCATCACTAGAGGAGAATCCTTCAGGTTGTTTCATGTAGACCTCCTCCTTTAGATCTCCATTGAGAAATGCCATTTTGACATCAATTTGGTGCAAATCCAAGTCAAAATTGGCTACTAATGCCATAATAACGCGCAAGGAATCTTTCTTAGATACAGGAGAGAAATTCTCCCTATAATTGATTCCTTCTTTCTGAGTGAATCCCTTTGCAACGAGTCTTGCCTTGTATCTCTCAATGTTGCCCAATGAGTCTTTCTTTGTCTTAAAGACCCATTTACATCCAATGGATTTTGCACCATTAGGAAACTCAACAAGATCCCAGACTTCATTACTCTTTATAGAATTCATCTCTTCCTTCATGGTATCGTACCATAATTCTGATTCTTTGCAACTCATGGCTTGTGAAAAAGACTCGGGGTGATTTTCAGCTCCAATGTTGTAGTCAGATTCTTGCAGATACATGACATAATCATCAGGAATTGTTGATCTCTTTGGTCTAGTAGATCTTCTTAATGTTGTACCACCATCTTCCTGATAATTATGTGGTTCAACTTGTTGTTTAAAAATTCTTGGCAATTCTTGAACTATCTAATCTACTGGAATGTCGTCAGCAGCTTATGGAACTTCAACAATTGGTTGTTCAACACCAGTTTGTGCTTGAGGGGTGCTATGAATAATAACCAATCTATCACTTGAGGTGGAAGGTTGAGATTCTGAATGATCCTTCTCAGAAACTATGTTCTTGGTTTGATCGCTCTCACTAACCAAGTCATTTTCAAGAAACTTCGCATTTCTTGATTCCACAATCCTAGTGCTGTGAGATGGAAAGTAAAATCTGTAACCTTTATACCATTCAACATATCCAATGAAATACCCACTAATGGTCTTTGGGTCTAGCTTCTTCTCTTGTGTATTATATATTCTCACTTCAAACGGGCATCCCCAAATGCAAATATGTCGCAATCTTGGTTTCCAACCTTTCCATAATTCAAATGGCATTTTTGGAACAGCCTTGGTTGGGACTCGGTTGAATATATACACTGGCAGCTTAAGTGCTTCAGTCGACAAGGATTTAGGAAGATTGGAGCTGCTAAGCATACTCTGCACCATGCCTAATAATGTTCGGTTTCTTCCTTCTGCTAGACCATTCTGGTCAGTTGAACCAGACATGGTGTATTGGGCAATAATCCCATGCTCTTGAAGAAATTTTGCGAATGGCCCAGGTGCTTGTCCATCTTCTGTGTATCTACCATAATATTCTCCACTTCTATCTGATCTCATGATCTTAATTTGTTTTCCGCATTGTTTCTCTACTTCAGCCCTAAAGATCTTAAAGGCATCTAATGCTCCGTTCTTTTTATGAAGCATGTACAGATACATATATCATGAGTAATCATGTATAAAATATATGAAGTATCTCTGATCATGTGAGTCCATGTCTGGACTACATATATCAGTATGTATGATCTCTAATATGTCCGAACTCCTATTGGCACCTTTCTTTGACTTATTGGTCTGCTTTCCCTTTATGCAGTCCACACAAGTCTTAAAATCTATAAAATCCATAGTATCAAGTACCCGTTCATTTACCAATCTTTTAATTCCTTCTATGGAGATATGACCTAGTCTCTGGTGCCATAATGAAGAGGAATTTTCATCAATAACACATCTTTTAGTGCCAGTGTGAACATGCATTGAATCATAAGTGAAATTGTTTTGTAAATTAATGCAGTAAAGACCATTAGAGAAAATACCATTCCCAACATAATCAGATTTATAAAATAAATGGAATGATGTTTCTAAAAGTTAAAGGAATATCCAAAAGGAAAAAGCCTTGAAACTGAAATTAAGTTTTAGAAAAAATTGGTACATAAAAGGTCTTTTCTAATTCTAAAACAAAGCCACTACTTAAATTTAAATAGCATGTTTCTATAGCTTCCACATGCGAGCCCATCTTGTTTCCTGATAAGATGCTTTGTTCACTACCCACTAGCTTCCTTAGGTTTTGCAAATCTTGCAAGGAATTCAAAATGTAAATTGTTGATCCAGAATCAATCCACTAGGTGTTAATATTGACATTAACCATATTAGATTCATAACAAACAAATGAGATTGGATTACCTTTGTCCGCAAGCCATTTCTGAAATTTGGCGCATTCCTTCTTTATGTGTCCCTTCTTTTTATAGAAGAAACACTTAGAATCCTTCTTGATATCGGCTTGGAGAGGTATTTTACCTTTCCCTTTCTGATTAGCTTGAGATTTTCCCTTTCCTCACGTTGCCATCATTGCACTTTTTCCCATTTCCATCACCAGTCTCTCTTCCTCTTCAACACACATGGTCATAAGTTCATTAATTGACCATTTATCCTTATGTCTGTTGTATGAGATTTTGAAGGGTTCGTATTGGTGTGGAACGGTGTTCAGGATGTAGTGCACCAGGAAAGACTCTAATATTTCAACCTCGAGTTTCTTCAATTGAGCTGCAGTGTCCCTCATTTGCATGATGTGCTCGCACACACCTTTTACACTGGTAGGCCTCAGGGATGGGAACTTCATAATTAGGGTGCTTGCTAGTGCCTTGTCTGAAATGACGAATTGATCATCAATGAATTTCAACAAGTCTCGGACCTTGTCATGCTGTTCAACGGAACCACGAATACCAGCTGAAATTTTAGTCTTAATGAACATCATGCTTAGGCGATTAGATCGTTCCCATCGTTCATAAAGCGTGATGTCTGCTGCGGTGATAGTATTATTGAGTGTCGGTGGTTCATCTTTCCTAATAGCATAGTCTATCTCCATCCACCCCAAATGAAGGAGAACTCTCTCCTTCCAGACCTTATAGTTATCTTCCTTAAGTTCAGGGATATTAGTTCAAATTTTGAGAGAAATTTGCAAGTTGTACAACTGCATAAAATTAAAGATCACATGCTTATGTTAAAATTGAGGCCTAAATAAAATTTCATGCTTTACCAACGTAAATCATGCTTAAAATTGAATCTGATGACATAAAAATTGTCTGTGGACTAAATTTTCAATTCAAGAAGATTCAATTATTGTTTATGATAGAATATATCAAATATTTTACTTAATTCATAATTCTAAGGGTATATTATGACTATAATTTGATATAAATTCTATCTTAGTTTTGAACTTTATGATAAACCTATTAATTCATAACTCCTGTGGGTAAGTTATGAATATTTTATCCTAATTAATTACATAAATATAATAAAAATTCCTATGGGATAAAATTTATTATATTTAATATAATTAATTACAATAATGTCTAAATATTCTTTATGTGATCCTAATCAATCATAATATATAATTTTATTTAATCAGAGATGCTGTGGCTATTCTCTAATCAATTAAAAATTATATGGATCACTAAACATTATTCTTATAAAAATTATCAAGATATAAGAATAACAATAATATTCATGCATATTGAGCAAAAGTTAGACACATTTCAAAATAAATGTTTTAATTCAGAAAATTCTAAAAATAAAACATTTAGCCAAACTTAGACACATTTCCAAATAAATGCTTTAATTCTAAAAATTCTAAAAATAAAACAGTTAACTAAACATGTCTATAAATCACAAGGCGGAGATAAAAAATGCTCTAATACCAAATGTAAGCAATTAAAAAAACAATTCTTAAATGCAGAATATAAAACTTTAATGCCCAGTGAAAACACCTCCTGCGAGTGATGGTAAATTTCCAAAAGCAAGAATCCCTTCATGCATCAACAATCAAAAATAACCTTCATGCATAATAATAATCAACAGCAGCGACCTTGTTTTATCCAGGCAGAGAAAACAATGTAAATGAAACAGATTCCTTCATGCATAATAATAATAAAGAGCAACAGCCTTGTTTTATCCACCCAAGGAAAACGATGTAAATGAAGTAGATTCCAGCTGATTTGTAAACTTACAAACTTGTAATCTCTGTTCTCAAAACTCGTATATGAGAGAGCCACTAGAAATGAGAGTGTGCTCAAAAACTCCTATATGAGAGAGCCACTAGAAATGAGAGCTTAGATGCCTTAAAACTATTTGTATTCGCGTAACCTCTGAAATGCAAACATTCGCTTCGAGATACCATGTTAATTAATAAACCAGAGCCAAAACTAATTTGTACCGTTATATATGAAGAGAAGGTTCTCTCAACACAAAGACGAAAAAAAGATATATAGGAAATCTGAAGGCACTTCCAAGGTCTCTTCACTCTAACTTGATGGTGTAAAACTGAAGGGGATTGAGTTAGTGAGCTTGAGGACCAAACAAAAATATTTATAGCCAAGCTTCCATGAAGCTTCTATTGGCTATGTATCAAGTGTTCCACAGATCATGGTAGAGAACTGCAGTAATGGACCACTTCAAAAACTCCTAACAAAAAATTAATTAACTGCAGTTGATTTCTATAATTTAAAGAAATTACTATAGTTAATTTGCAGAAATTAAGAAAATGACTGCAGTTAAAATTTCCAGAAATCAAGGAAGAGGGAGCTTCACGCAACATACTCAACTCCATTTGTTATTATTTCATGTATCATGTGTTTAATTCATCTCTAACTATCCGAAATCAAGCAGAAAGATAAGACTTGCAAACGAATTCAATAATTTAGTATGTGGAATACTTTGGAATTCCATATCGTTAAATACATGGGGAAAGTAAAATTCAAGTGGAATAGTGAAACTGCGATGACAGCATCATAGTTGAAGACACTATGAATTGCAAGTATTTATATACGTTATCGGATCATGGGTAGTTGTCATTCTGAATCAGAAAATCTTCATGACCTTAAATATAATATCATATCCCCTTAGCACACTATCACCTTCTATTATTTGCCGGATTTTCTCATATTTTTGTAAATTAAATAGTCCTTCATGCATTGACCTTATAATGCTTCTACGCCATGTGTTACCTTGTCAGCCTACAATATGCAAATGAAATTGAAACAAACGGTCTTATATGCAAAATTTGGTTCTAAGGTATTCAGTCCTGCAGGAAACAAAACAATGCAAGGAAAGAATATAAATTTCAATAAATATAAAACCCATATATTTACATATTGCAAACAGTCCGAATAGTTTGTTACCAGGTGGGAAACTTGAGGGCTACACATAGTCTGAACTTCCAGCAGATTTTCGTTCGCAAAAACCTGTTTCTCATTATCAGATACCTTGAAGCATTCACAAACGAAATATCTGGTAAGCTCCTGTGATCGAGTTCTGTTTTCCAGATTGTCGATGCTCTTGCAGCACAAGCTCTCCGTGTTCAAAAAGAAGGTTACAGACTGTAAAGAAATGTAACACGATTCGAAAATACTCGAAACCGCCGTGCAATCATCTGAGGAAGAATGAACATAATATGCAAACTGCGCCCATATGCTCAAGAAAACCGCGGCAATGGCAGCGACTGCTAGACTCTTCTGAGACATCATATTTCTTTACATTAAATGCTAAATTCCATTTTCTAGATACTGACTTCAAGAAGAAACTTCATAACAATAACCCAAATTATATAAGAAACTTCATAACTTGATTTCTCCTTGGAATTATATCAATCGCAAATTTTGGGGTCAACGCTGGGGAGATTGGGCAATGGCAACCAGTATATGGAAACCAATATACTGTGCATAGTATTCAATATTTATTGTGCTATTGACTTAATAATGCCCACAGTTAAATGATTTAAGCAAATACATTATGCCCACAGTTGGATGATTTAAGCAAACACATTATCCAGCAATAGACAGGGGTGGGCATATACAGCCAAGCCCATCAGTAACTCAATAGCACCTTAAATATTAATATTAGTTGCCTTTGGGAAATTGGATACATATATTTATATAAATCTCAGAAAAATCTTAAATATGGGAAAATGATGCACATTATATATGTATAGAAAGGGAAAAACAGATAAATGGAGAAATTGACTAACCTTGCAGCATTTGATTGTTAGAAATATAAATGTCACCTGCCGTGCCTTGGGCAGTGACAGGAAGAACAAAGTACTAGGCAGCAGAAGATTGAGTGAGCAGCACTCTGTATTTAAGAGGAATGGAGAAATCCGTAAGGAGAAATTAATTTGATATGGGCCGCAGCCAAGATAGCAGAGAGATTAAATGGATTATGGGCGAAGTTATTTATTTTTGGAGTGGATCAAAGATTTTGTCTACGGAGGAGCAGAATGAATTAAAAATGGTCAATTCGGGCGTAAATGCTCTCAACAACCAGAATGAATGAATTTGAATTAAACAGGAGGAAGTCACTTATGAAGCGCAAGATCGTAAAAGCGCAGTTTTTCAAGTTCAGAACTTAAGTGTCTTGTTGATATAGAAATCCGTGATGTGCGATGTGCGCCATCGCAACATCGCATATCGCAATTATCAAATGTCTTGTGAATGTGGTAGAGTTCCGCAAACAGAACGTTTACCATACATAATATTGAGATTATATTATAATCGCCCTCCCGCAGCAGCGAGGCCCGTGGGTCCACAAGACCACGTGGCGTTATATCGCAAATATCACATTTTGTTTATTCTGCCCATCCACATATGTCATCGAAAAATAACAAAGGTTGCTCGTCCACCATATGTTATCGCAAGTCTAAAAGTTGCGATATGCGCCATAGCAGAGCGCATCGTCGCACTTTTGGTTGATCGCAAGTTTGTTTGTTCTGTCGTTTGCACCATCGCAAATCGAAAAGTGGCCGACTGCGATGTGGTCCCACTCGTACGTCGCGCCGTATTGAAATTTTTATGTTTTATATGTAATTTATGCCGCCGCGCCATATATAAAGGGAAAAAGGCCCGCGTGCATAGTGTAATGAAAAAAATTGTATTGTTTTTTTTTGTTTGTTGTGTGACCGCTGTGTGTGAGCCTGAAGGCGAAGTAAAACACAGCAAGAAGAACAGAGCACTGCGTGTGCATTCTTGAAGAGAGACAGAGAGAAGAATTTGTTTGAAGCACTGTGTGTGTAGCAGTCACAAGTTTCATTTGTGAATCCCTCACTACTGAGGAAGAAATTTGTAACAGTTTTTTTTGTTTTGTTAATGAAATAGAAGAAAGCATTTCATGCCATCTCTGTCTGCAATTCGAATTTTGTTTTAATCATCTCTGTGTTGTAGAGGGGATTTTATATTCTCTCCACTGTTTGCTTGGAAATCCCAAAATTCCAACATGGTATCGGAGCTAGTCTAGGCTCTTTGAAACTTTCAAAGAAGCTGAAGAAGAAGACTTGTTGCAGCGTTTTCTCCAGGAGTGTGAAAGCTCAACAGAAGTCACAGTCAGGTATTTTCTCAAAGAAAACAGAGCTGTTGTTTTTGTTTTAAAGAGTTTGTTCTTTCATAGGAAAAGAAAGACAGTTTGTTTAAAGTTAGAGTTGAGTTTTGAAGCAACGGCTGGACCAACTACTGGTATGAGTCTTGGAAATGTTCAACTTCCACAGTTTAATGGAAAGAACTATGATTATTGGGCCATTACCATGAAAGCCCTGTTTGTATCACAAGACTTATGGGAACTTGTAGAAGATGGTTTTGTTGAACCAGCTGATGAGCAGGCTTTTAATGCCTTAACTCAAGCAGAGAAGGATGTGTTGAAGAATAATAGGAAGAAAGATGCTAAAGCTCTCTTCTGTTTGTATCAAGCTATAAATGAGAGTGTGTTTCCAAGGATAGCAGCAGCTAAGAAATCCAAGGAGGCATGGGAAACTCTGAAAGTAGCCTATCAAGGTATGGAGAAAGTTAAGACAGCAAAACTTCAATTGCTGAGAAGAGATTTTGAAACTCTTTACATGAAAGAGTCAGATAATGTAGACACATTTTTTACACATGTGATTGGGATTGTCAATTAGATAAGATCCCATGGAGAAACTCTTGAAGAGAGAAGGATTGTGGAGAAACTTTTGAGATGCTTACCCTCAAAGTTTGATGTTATTGTTACCACCATAGAAGAGACCAAAGATCTCTCACAGTTCACAGTGGATGAACTTCATGCCTCACTAATAAATCATGAACAGAGATTGAGCAGAGATGAAACCTCATCTCTTGAGCACGCCTTCAAGACCCAGATGCCTTCAGGAAGAGGAAGAGGTCAAGGAAAAGGAAGAGGAAGAGGCAGAAGCCAGAATAGAGGTGGAAGGAACAACCCTTCACATTCACATGGAAGGAGCAATAGTCAAGGTCAAAGCCAAGCCCAATGCAACAACCAGCAAGGTGGACATCAACACCAACATGCTCATGGACAAAGGTATGACAAATCCAATGTCCAGTGTCATTATTGCAAGAAATATGGGCACTATGCCAATGAATGTAGAAAGAAGCAAAATGACATGAAGAATAGGCAGAATGCTAATGTAGCAAAAGAAGAAAAGAACCCAAGCAATGTGCTGTTATCTTGTAATGTACCACAAGATAAAGATGATAATGTTTGGTTCTTAGATTCAGGTTGTAGTAATCATATGACTGGCAACAAAGCAATGTTCGCTAATCTAGATGAAGAAATAAAATTTGAAGTGACCACAGGGACTGATACTAAGATCTCTATCAAAGGAAAAGGCAGAGTGAGTATTAGAGCCAGAAATGGGGAGCAGAAATATGTCCCTGATGTGTATTATGTTCCAGGTCTGAAATGTAATCTTTTGAGCGTTGGGCAGCTCATAAACAAAGGTTACAATGTAATTTTTAAAGATGATGTGTGCACAATAAAAGATATACCTCCAAGCAAGAAAATCATTGCTGAAATTCAAATGACCAGCAATAGAATGTTTCCGCTCAAGCTCAACATTGACTTGAAGCAGAAAGGAAAGAATGTAGCAGCTGTAACACAAGAAGCCTTTCAGAAGGAAGCAAAGGATGAAAATTGGTTATGGCACTTGAGATTTGGACATCTCAATTTCGGAGGATTAAATTTGCTGCACAGAAAAGGAATGGTAAGAGGTTTACCATTGATTGAAAAGCCTGACAGCCTATGTGAAGGTTGCATCTTGGGAAAGAAACACAGAGAAAATTTTCCTTCAGGGAAAACTATAAGGGCGAAAGCACCTTTGGAGATAATCCACTCAGACTTATGTGGGCTGATGCAAACAGCATCAGTTTTAGGCAGCAATTACATGCTGACCTTCATAGATGATTTCACAAGAAAAGTGTGGGTTTACTTTCTGAAATATAAGAGTGAAGTCTTTCAGAAATTTTGCCACTTTAAAGCTCTTGTAGAGAAACAAAGTGGGCTGTACATTAAAGTCCTCATAACTGATAGAGGAGGAGAATATATCTCAAAGGAATTTCTGCGTTTTTGCAGAGAGAATGGCATATACAAGCAGTTTACCACTAGGTACACACTGCAACAGAATGGAGTTGCTGAAAGAAAGAATCGAACCATAATGGAAATGGTGAGAAGTATGCTAAAGGTAAAACATTTTCCGAATGAGTATTGGGCAGAAGCAGCAAACTATGATGCGTATATTTTAAATAGATTCCCCACAAAAGCAGTGATGAAAAAAGTTCCAGAAGAAGCGTGGAGTGGCAGAAAACAGGGAGTCACCCACATGAGAGTTTTTGGATGTGTAGCATATGTACACATTCCAGAAAAATTGAGAAAGAAGTTGGATAGTAAGGGGGAGAAGTGCATTTTCCTTGGATACTGTGAAGATTCCAAAGGATACAGACTGTATAACCCATCCACACAGAAGTTTGTAATAAGCAGAGATGTGCAATTCATTGAAGAGGAAGCATGGGATGGAAGCATTGAGAAAACAGTCAATGTTAAAAGCTGTTTGTCTCAAGATGAAGATGAGGGAGATGTGGTTGAAATCAACAACCCATTAGTTGCACAACCTCCACCAACACAAGGACAGCAAGGGACACCTCAAGCAGCACCAAGAACACCCTTGAGAAGAAGCGGGAGTGCATCTCCAAGCACACCACATGGAGCAGAAATGAGTGCTTCATCAAGCACGGCTACACCAAGTGAAAGAGGAACAAGATTCAGAAGCCTTAGAGAAATCTATGAGCAAGGAGAAGCAGGTGAAGGTATGAATTCCTTATTTGCTTTGTATTTTCAAGTTGATGATCCTATTCATTTTGAAGATGCTATTAAAGATAGAAAATGGATAGAAGCTATGGATGAAGAAATTAATGCCATAGAGAAGAACAAAACATGGGAATTAGTTGATATCCCAGAAGGTAAAGAAGTCATTGGAGTTAAATGGGTCTATAAGACCAAGAGTAATGCTGAAGGAAAAATAGAGAGACACAAGGCCAGACTTGTTGTCAAAGGATAGAAGCAGAAGCATGGTATAGATTATGAAGAAACTTTTGCACCAGTTGCAAGAATGGAAACGGTAAGAGCAGTGTTGTCCATAGCAGCACAAAACAAATGGAAAGTATACCAGATGGATGTAAAATCCACATTTTTAAATGGAGTTTTAATGGAAGAGGTATATGTGGAACAACCTCTTGGATATGAGAAGAAAGGCCAAGAGCATAAGGTCTGTAAATTGAAGAAATCTCTTTATGGGCTGAAACAAGCACCAAGAGCGTGGTACAGTAGGATGGACTCCTATCTACTGGAAAATGGATTTGAAAAGTGTGAGGGAGAACCCACTCTCTACATCAAAGAAAAAGATGGTAAAATGTTGATTGTTGTTTTATATGTTGATGATTTGATTTTTACAGGTAATGATGATTGCCTTGTTGAAAATTTTAAAACAATCATGAAAGATGAATTTGAAATGACTAACATGGGTTTATTAAGATACTTCTTGGGATTAGAAGTGGAGCAAACTGAAAAAGGGATTTTTATATCTCAAGCAAAGTATGTGAATCAAGTTTTAGAAAGATTTAATATGCAGGAGTGCAAAGCTGCAATTACTCCCACAGTAATGGGATTGAAGTTAAGTAAGAATGACAGCAGTAAGGATTTTGATCCAAATTTATATAAAAGCATAGTTGGCAGCCTCATGTATTTTGCTTCAACTAGGCCGGATATTATGCATGCTGTTAGTTTAATTTCCAGATTTATGGAGAAGCCAAAAGAGGCACATTGGCAAGCAGCAAAGAGAATTCTGAGGTATGTGAAAGGAACAAAAAGATTTGGTATTTTATATAGTACTTAAGAAAATTCAGAATTAGTTGGTTACACTGATAGTGATTGGGCTGGAAGTGTAGATGATCGGAAGAGCACTTCCGGTTATGTTTTTCATATGGGTACAGGAGCCATTTCATGGGCTTCCAAGAAACAGCCTATTGTAGCGTTATCTACAGCAGAGGCAGAATATGTGGCAGCTACAGCAGCAACATGTCAAGCGGTTTGGATGAGAAGAATGTTGAGAAGTTTGTGCCAAGAACAGGTAAAGGGCACTGTGATTTATTGTGACAACAGCTCAGCTATTGCATTATCAAAGAATTCCGTGTTTCACAAAAGAACGAAGCACATAGACACAAAGTTTCATTATATCAGAGAATTGGTGTACAATGGTGAAATTGTTTTACGACATTGTAAAACAGAGAAGCAATATGCAAATATTTTGACAAAGCCATTGGCACAGAAAAAATTTGAATTTTTGAGAAAATGTTTGGGTATGATGGATAACCCAGCAGCTGACTTTAAGGGGGAGTGTTAGAAATATTAAAGTCACCTGCCGTGCCTTGGGCAGTGACAGGAAGAACAAAGTACTAGGCAGCAGAAGATTGAGTGAGCAGCACTCTGTATTTTAAGAGGAATGGAGAAATCCGTAAGGAGAAATTAATTTGATATGGGCCGCAGCCAAGATAGCAGAGAGATTAAATGGATGATGGGAAAATTTATTTATTTTTGGCGTGGATCAAAGATTTTGTCTACGGAGGAGCAGAATGAATTAAAAATGGTCAAGTCGGGCGTAAATGCTCTCAACAACCAGAATGAATGAATTTGAATTAAACAGGCGGAAGTCACTTATGAAGCGCAAGATCGCAAAAGCGCAGTTTTGCAAGTTCAGAAATTAAGTGTCTTGTTGATATAGAAATCCACAATGTGCGATGTGCGCCATCGCAACATCGCATATCACAATTATCAAATGTCTTGTGAATGTGGTAGAGTTCCGCAAACGGAACGTTTACCATACATAATATTTAAATTATATTATAATCGCCCTCCCGCAGCAGCGAGGCCCGTGGGTCCAGAAGACCACGTGGCGTTATATCACAAATATCGCATTTTTTTTATTCTACCCATCCACATATGTCATCGCAAAATAACAAAGGTTGCTCGTCCGCCATATGTTATCGCAAGTCTGAAAGTTGCGATATGCGCCATAGCAGAGCGCATCGTCGCACTTTTGGTTGATCGCAAGTTTGTTTGTTCTGTCGTTTGCACCATCGCAAATCACAAAGTGGCTGACTGCGATGTGGTCCCACTCGTACGTCGCGCCGTATTGAAATTTTTATGTTTTATATGTAATTTATGCCGCTGCGCCATATATAAAGGGAAAAAGGCCCACGTGCATAGTGTAATGAAAAAAATTGTATTGTTTTTTTTTGTTTGTTGTGTGACCGCTGTGTGTGAGCCCGCAGGCGAAGTAAAACACAGTAAGAAGAATAGAGCACTGCATGTGCGTTCTTGAAGAGAGACAGAGAGAAGAATTTGTTTGAAGCACTGTGTGTGTAGCAGTCACAAATTTCATTTGTGAATCCCTCACTGCTGAGGAAGAAATTTGCAACAGTTTTTTTTGTTCTGTTAATGAAATAGAAGAAATCATTTCATTCCATCTCTGTCTACAATTCGATTTTTTTTTTAATCATCTCTGTGTTGTAGAGGGGAGTTTATATTCTCTCCACTGTTTTCTTGGAATTCCCAAAATTCCAACATTGATGAACTGCGAAGCAGAAGTCGTAAACCTTTCATGGTGTCTCTCGCCCTGACTTGCTGACAGAGCAGCAGCTGAGTTATTGGCATTCAAAGACTATTATTGAATGCATAAAGTTTCAGGCTTAGCACCCATTAATTCCTGTTCCAACAATAATTCACAGGCTACAATTACCAACTTTAAAAACTCTGCTTCCATCGAGATCATACGGCTTACAAGAGAAAGATTTGGTTTTGAAGAAAATCATATGGTTTAGCTTTAAGAAAAACATATGGTTTAGCTTTAAGGAAAACCTAACTAGCCAAATACTTCTTCTCTTGCCCATTCTTGAAGTTGAACGCCTATTATCTCTTCGAATCAATTCGCTTGATTGGACAAGTTTTTGAAATAGCTAAATCAAACTCTTAATTTTCAATGTGAATGCTGCTTGTCGCGTTGCAATGTCTGTTATTATATCCCGATTCTGATAAATTGAAATATGACTGCACCTGGATATGTGTGGACATTGTTTAGATGCCTGCATACAACCAGTTGTTTTATGAAATTCTAAAGATGTTATTGCTAGGGCCTAGAAGATTAAATGTGCTTCGAAATTTACTGTTCTTTCCAGTAAGTCTTGCCGCAAATTCCCAAATCAAAGGAGCAGCTGAGACAGTCAGCAAGAAGCAGCGGAAGAGCCCATACGCAGGGGAAAATGGGCTGCACAAGTCAGGGATCCCAGCAAAGGCAAGAATGTCAGGGATACTAGCTTCCATGTTGGAATTTTGGCCTTGGGCATCACTTGAGCCTACTGAACGTCCTGACAATTGTTTGCATTTATGTGTCTTCTCACTCTTAAATGTCTTCCCACTCTTTTTGGGAAGTGCCGAACGTCCTGGCAATTGTGTGAATTGACTTGTCTTCTCACTGTTATATGTCTTCCCACTGTTTTGGGAGATGCCTCATCAGAAAAATTGAGTCTGGCTATCTTCCCTCTGACCCTCTTAGCTTCTGCATCATATGCTTTAGCAGCTTGTAACGGTGAAACAAAGGTACCAATCCAAACATTCTTGCCTTTGCTGGGATCCCTGACTTGTGCAACCCATTTTCCCGTGTGTTGTTTTACGCTTCTGTATGGGCTCTTCCACTACTTCTTGCTGAAGATTTGCTAAAGTTCAATTTTCTACATACTGATTTCATGAAGAAACTTCATAACAATTACCCATATTATTATTTTTCCTTATAATTATATCAATTGCAAATTTTGGGTCAAAAGCTGTGGAGATTGTGATTGGTAATTAATATTTATTGTGTTATTGACTCATTAATGTTGTTGGGTGGTTATATATGTGCACATGCATGATTTAATAATAAAATTTTATTATGTTTATTTATATTATATTCACAAATTCTGAAGAAATCTTTCGGTAATAATCACATTATCATGAATAAAGTCGACGCGTTTCGAACCAACCAGTGTGGTTCATCATCAGGACTAGGTGAGAGATCAGATCAGTCGTTAATTTAAATAGATGTAGGAGATGCAAAGAAAATAGATATAACAGCTATTTTGACTAAGAAATCCACAACGGCTAGTTTTAATAATTAAAACAAATCCTACCTTATATTCTTAATTTTAATATTTTAATATTTTTTTATTTTATTTTTATTATTTTTTTGTTTTAATTATTAAAACTAGCAGTTGTGGATTTCTTAGTCAAAATAGCTGTTATATCTGTTTTCTTTGCATCTCCTACATCTATTTAAATTAACGACTGATCTGATCTGTCACCTAGTCCTCATGATGAACCACACTGGTTGGTTTGAAACGCGTCGACTTTATTCATGATAATGTGATTATTACCGAAAGATTTCTTCAGAATTTATTGATGGATCACAAAAGCCAAAAATCTACTAATAATTATATTCACAGTTAGATAGATCTTTTTTTCAACAAATAAAAGATAAAAGTTTTATACACCAATTTGATATCTGATATCATAATGATCTTAAAATTAAATAATAATAATAATAATTATTATTATTATTATTATCCCGCCCAACTGTGATAATATACAGCCAAAAGCATTAATGAATAATAACAAATAAATATTGATTGGGTTGGGAAATTGGGTACATATATTTATATATATAAGCATAAGCATTGTCAGTAAGTTGAATCTGAGAAAAATCTTAAATATGGGGAAAAGGATGCACATTAGAAATGTATAGAAAGGAAAAACAGAAAAATAGAGAATTGACTAACCCTGTAGCATTTGATTAACTCTGAAGCAGAAGTCGCAAACGTTTAAAGGTGTCTCTCTGCCTGACTTGCTGACAGAGCAGTAGCTGAGTTATTGGCTTTCAAAGACTTATTGAATACATAAAGTTTCAGGCTTAACACCCATTAATTCCTCTTGCAGCAATAATTTACAGGCTACAATTAGGAATTTTAAAAACTTTGCTTCTCATCGAGATCATATGGCTTAGAAGAGAAAGATTTGGTTTTGAAGAAAAACATATGGTTTAGCTATAAGAAAAACCCACCTAGCCCACTACGTACTGTTCTTCCTTTGCCCATTCTGATCACTAATTCTCATATATATTATTATTTCGTCGAATCAGATCGCTTGATTAGGGAAGTTGAAACAATATATTATTATTTCGTCGAATCATATCACTTGATTAGAGAAGTTGAAACGAATGGGATAAACGAATATCTTAAGAGCGGGAAAAGCATAAATTAGTTATATCCCTCTTTTTACTAAGAATCCTATCGTTTTGAATCCTGCTTACGAGCAGGGTTGAATAAACAATAAACCATGGTTGGTTGAATTAGGATGAATCCTAATATACTTTATAGTTGAATATGAGTGTATAATTTAGGTTAATTACTTTAACTTTAGGTTTTATGGTAGTAGGTTTATAGGTTTATTACTTTAGTAAATACGTTTCGGTTTTATGGAAGTAGGTTTATAAGTTTAGGTTTATGTTTATTATAATATTAGGTTTTATTACTCGATTTTATAATATTAATAATGATATTACTCATAATAAGTTTACAATAATATTAATGCTATTAATTTTATAATAATATTTTTTTCTCGTGTAAATTGATACTTTGTATTATTGAAAGAAATAAGATTATATAATTGTGTCAAATTTCTCTCTTAACATTTTACTCTTCTTCAAACCACCTACCATAAATTAATAGATCATCATTTTTCATATATTTATGGTTATAAAATACACAAAACATAATGTTATGCCAAATTCGACATATAGAAAACTAAGACCTCAATATATAAAAGCATAAACCCTTTTCACTAGGATGAATAAAAAATGAGTAAAAAAAATGCAAGAAAGCTAACATGAACTTCATTTTAATAATTTTCAGAGGAAGAAATCAGCGAGGGATCCATTGCGCTTGAATCTCGCAGGTCTGAGATATCCTCATTATTATATTCACATAGAATATACCCCTCAACATGAGCAATATTGACATCAATTCTCAAGAAAAACCATCAGTTTCTGAGCATTCTCTTGATATCTTCCTAGGTAGCGAAAACATTATACAACACCACCTCCTTGTCTTTCAAGAAAAGCCCCAACACAGTTTTCATTTTTTAACGCAAAGCCACAAAGTTTACATATTGCTTCTTCCTTCCCCTAGTGTGCCCAGGGCCAGGAACCCAAGTAGAAGTATTCTCCAAGATTTCTGAATCGAAGTGAGAATGTCTCTCCACCCCATCTTGAGTTTCCAATTTGCATATATATTTCCTTATTTCCGATAGAAATCCATTAAAATATGTGGAAACCAAGTCATGAGAAAAAATTATCGCTCCTCTTTGCCCCTGCAAACCACTTCCCCCTCCCCCATGCCTACAACACATTCCATGCTTGAGAAGCATCTTTGAAACTAGGAGGACGCACTTGGAGAAGCTAATGTAAATACCTCTTCCCGTAAAAAAGCAAGGAATGAAACCAAACATAACAACAACACAAATTTATCTCCAACCCACTAAATCATCCATGAAACTCGTGATATAAACTCGAGAATGGAGGAAATCAACTAGGAATTCTACAATAGTCGATGAAGCATCTAAAAAGTATCCCTTTCAAAGCGCCATTAGACATATGCCCAAACACATAGTTATCGCTTTCTAAGCGCCATTAAGCATATGCCCAAACACATTGTTCATTGAACACAGGTCACATAAAACTATTAGATACCTAGGAAGCCAAGACCAAAGGAGGCCTCCAACTTAAACTTTACAATTCATTGGACGACCCTCAATAAAATTAACATGAAATTTAGCAAAAAACCCATACATTACAAATGCAAGGAGATCCCCAAGCAAAAGACATATATAGGCGGCCAAACCTTCCCAATTCAAACAAATAGACTGAAACCAAATGTCCTAGAATAATTTTTTTTGACTTTCAACCTTAGACCCTACCCTAGTACTTTAAGTCAAAAAAAATTTGCGAGACAATGGAAGTAATCGACTCGAATTCCATTGCAGGCGGTTGAAAGTGAAGCCCACACCATCCCACCATGCATGAGGGATCCAAGATTCAAACCAAATACCTCAACACCAAATATGCTCTACTCTTTCACCAATACCCTCACAAGCTAGAGAGCCCTATCATAACCATCACTATAGTAGAACCAAACCATAATACAAAGCACCATTCACTAAAGACTCGAATAGAAAGCATCCACAGGGACATCAAGGACCTAGCCTCGCCTCCTTCTCTCAATCCACCACTAACTACTCAGCAAGGCATCGTTTTGATAGGTTAATAATGAGCCGAGGCCATGTGGGGAATTGCATGTGAATGCATTCATGGGGTTGGTCGCACCCCCTCATAAATGTACATCACGTCCAAGGGTGGTGGACACAACCCTCGAAGCCCCTTCATTACTTGCATTAACACCTCCATCACGGAAATATTATAATAATATCAATATTAACACTTATATAACATTAATAATTATGATTATGACTTAATATTAATTGTTAATAATATTTTCCTTAGACAAATATTGATAAAGTTTAATATTAATATTATTGATTATATTAATAAGTTTAATATATTCTAACGCTGATACTAATTATGATTAATATTTTGATGCCTAAAGGAGAGATCACTAACGTTACATTTAAAAATAGTGAAATAAAAAATTAAATAAAAAATAGTAATAATAAAAGAAGTCAATATCAGTTTAGTATGAGGAAGAAATGTTTTTTCTTCACTACTTAAAATGGAGATGACAAAAATAGTATTATTGAAATTACATGATGTGTAATTCATTCTACATTTTACATGTGATATTTAAAACAAAAATATACCAATAACAAAAACTATTTTAATGTAAACCATAAGTCAAATATTTTAATGTCCACATCAAATAACATAATTTTTTATGTAGAAAAATAAAGTAATTTAAATTTAAAATTATTTTATATTTTCACTTTCCATAACTAGGGAGATGTGTAATTTATTGTATTTCTAATATGGAGCTATATAAAAGGTTTTTAAAATATCAATAATAAGAAAAGTTGAACATAGGTTATAAATAAAATATTTCAATAAGTAGGTTGAGTAAAATATTTTAACATGAAACATATATAGAGGAAAGATTGAAATAATTCTACCTATATATTATACCACCCTTGACATCTACCAAGAGCTTAGAAGGATCCCTTTTGAGACTTGATAGAGCCTAGAGGGATCTCTTTGGAGACTTGATAGGTGAGTAGTTAAGATGGATCTAGGCTCGTCCTTAAACAAATACTGATAAGAATAATATTAATATTAATATTAATATTATTGATTATATTAATATTAATATTATTAATATTATTATTATATTAATAAGATTGACGTTAATAATATAATTTCCTATTATTATTGATTAAAGTTTATATTATAATATTAATAATAATAAGTTTTTAATAATGTTAATATTAACATTTATACAACATTAATAATAATTATTATAATAATAATATTAATGATTAGTAATATTTTCCTTAAACAAATATTGATAAGATTAATATTAATATTGATAATATTAGTAATAATTATATTAGTAATTACATTGACAATATTACATTAATTATAACATAAATATATACTTAATGTAATAATAATATTTTATGTAACAATTCATTTTTATATAAATATTGATGTTATTAATAACATTTAATATGTATTACGAGGGTTGATTAATATTATAATAATGCAGTTGATATGTAATAACGATGTAATATATAATATAATATATCAATCATCGTCCACCACGGTCAACGCTAATCAACCATGCATAATCTTATAGGTCAACCATCGTCAAGCATTATCAACCATCATAAAACTATAGAGGATGGCTAGGGTTAACCATAATTGAACCATCATAAACCATCAACAACCACCATTACAATGGTAACCATAGTTAAAGCATGGTGAACAATAGATAAACCACAATCAAAATATGGTCAACCATAGTCAAATCATATTCAAATCATGGTAAAATTATGGTGAACGATAGTCAAACCATGTTCAACCATAATCAATCATGATCAACCATAGTTAAACCATGGTCAACCATAGTCATACAATCACCAAGCATCGTCAAACAAAGTCATACAATCATTAATCATAGTCATTCAGAGTCAAAACATAATCAAGGATAATTTAAAATGTTGATGTAAACTTTGCTAAACCATTCTCAAACAATTGTTAAACATATTCATGTTCACCCATGGTTAAACCATTCTCACATATAGTTAATATTTAATTAAAATATTTAATAATATTAATATGGTTTAAGACACATTAGTCTACTATGTTTGACATTCAAGAATATTCAACTTCCATC
This sequence comes from Pinus albicaulis, assembly GCA_034641835.2. NCBI lineage: Eukaryota > Viridiplantae > Streptophyta > Pinopsida > Pinales > Pinaceae > Pinus > Pinus albicaulis. The sequence goes on along the minus strand of CM076584.1, from coordinate 592,837,236 downwards.
AAACATAATAATCTATTATTATTGTTGATTAATATTAATAGCCAAACATAGACTACCACATTAGTTAAACAAAGTCAACATTTGTAGCCAATGTTTTAATAGTTGACTATGATCAAACATGACCAACACTATGTTAACCATACTTTACAATAGTCAACCTTGTTCACTCACAGTTACCCTTAGTCAATGTAACTCAACCATATTCAATTACAGTTAACCATGGTTGACCAAAGTCAAACATTTTCAAGCTTAGTCAACTAAGGTCATCTTTAGTTGGTCACAATCAAGATTTAAATTTCTTTAAGAATAACAATATTAATATTAATAAATTTGACTAATAATAACTATTATATTAATATTAATATTACGACATTGAAATTGTACTTAAATCTATCCAACGTCACAATGTGATAACCATTGTTGCAATGTTACATTACATTGCATTTTACTTAATGTCATCGTCCAACAGTACAAAATGGTGTCAGCCACATTTAATATTGTGGTTGAATATGTTCAACTATATTTTTACTATGTTCAAAAATCAACGGTCTTCAAATTCGACCAAACATAATTTCCTATTAATATTATCTATTAATTTTCATAATCAAACATATTGTTGCTTTGGAAAGGTATACAAATCCATCTAACATCACAATGCTACATTACATTGTAATTTATCCAACATCACAATATGAGATTACGAAATTAGTCAACCACATTTGCTAATGTGGTTGACTATGTAGAAATTTAATACAAAATATGTATTTCCTGGATTCTCCCGATCTAACAATTATATGCCACTGTTAAATAAAAATTGCTTATATAAAATATTTGCGGAATTTAAAACATAATCGACAATCACAATATCATGAAGAAAGATCAATCACACATAAGATGGATAATTTATCGAGAAAACATAAAGCTAAAAACCCCACTGTCATATATTATGTATATATCATGGATCATGAAACAATCTCATACAAAGCTTCAACCCAAGACCTCTCAGTACATCATACAATTGTCTCATGTTGTCATACAAAATTGGCAAGTTCCTTATCCAATTTACTGCCTCGAGACAACCTACCTCTACTGCGCAATCCCCACTGATAGCAATCCATGAATGAATGGAATCCTTCTTGCCTTGACTCTGCAATCCTCATTGGCACATCCAATGTGTGTGTGGTCGCATGTGTGAAACCACTAATGTCACAACTGATACTCAAACTATCCCTTTCACCTACATCTCAACTGGGTCTCCACTGGATCTGACATGCATGTAGATAACTGTAGTAAATCGTCAGGTGCATGTGAGGCCACTGATTGTGAATTAATTATAATTAATTCACTTGATCTCTCACTAGTGTATCTAAAGATACAACTAGCACAACTAATTTTAACTCACTTAACTAAGTTAAACTACTTTACAACTTTCATAACTACACTTCCAACTCTGTTACAAATTCAAATTACTCAGTTACAACTTAGTCCACTTGCATGTCCTACCAACCAATCACTCAACTCAAAATTCCTATAGCTAACTGGTTTTCCACTTCAGTTAACTATTTCCAAGTGCTCATTGAGAATAGATTCTTGTTTATTGTCCAACTAATATTAAGGGATAATAATAGCCGACATGCATCTATAAATAGACATGCAATCTATAAATAGAACTTGCACATACATCTATAAATACAATTTTCTCATGCATCTATAAATAGACATCCACCTAAAAATAGCCTGAGGCTCCATCCTAGTGTAGGTGCATAATTTTCACTAGGATCTTCTTGTTTAATCTCAATTCTCCCTCTCAACAAGAAAGTGATTATCCTTCACCCTGGTCTTGTCTCTATGGTATTCAAATTTTCTCCTGGTGAGCACCTTCGTCAGAATATTTGCATCCTGATCTTTCGTAGGAATGTACTCAAGCAACATGATATTCCTCTTCAAAAAATCTTTGATATGACGATACTGGATATTCATATGCTTAGATCTATCATGAAATGGAGGATTAATCGAGAGTTTAATGCAACTCTAGTTATCACAATGAATCAATGTCAGGTCTAAATGAGAACCAAAGAATCCAACCAAGATCGTTCTCATCCAGATAGCCTCAGATGCAGCTTGATGCACTTCCATGTATTCCACTTCCGCTGAACTGAGTGCCACGAATCTCTGCTTCCTATTGTACCAAGAAACAAATGTAGATCCAATGCAAAATATCCCCCCTGATGTGATTTTTTTATCCGATGGGCTTCCTGCCCAATCTGTATCCTTGAAGCCATGCAAATTCACCTCATCTATCTATCTGTACCATAAAACATATGCAGGTGTGCCACTTAGGCATCTCAAGACATGGCTTTCCCCTCATTGAATTTTATATCCAGTTGCACAACAATCATTCGATTATTTAGCAAATACACACAATAATTATGGGGTGTTTTTGTGTACCCCACAAATATCCCAACTTCAACAGTCAGCTCCAACTTCTTCTTGGCATGCTTGGTCACATGCACATAAACAAATGAGCTAAAAATATTAAAGTGTGAAACATCAAGTTTCCTACTAGTGAAAGCTTCTTTAGGTGTACTCATGCCAAGTACTCTATGAGGACAACGGTTCTGCACATAAACCACAATGTTGCATGCTTCTGCCCACAAATGCATTGGTAGGCCCTGATCACGGAACATCACTCGTGCTGCACCCACGATAATTCTGTTCTTCCTCTCTGCGACCCCATTTTATTGTGGGTTATGAGGCGCTATGAGTTATCCTCGAATTCCTTCTTTGCTGTAGAAGTTACTGAATTTTTTAGAGATGTATTCTCCACCATTATAGCTCCTTAGAGGCTTCACTTGCTTCCCTGAGTCTTTCCCTTAAACTCACAGAACTTTGAGAATGCTTGATCCTTCTTCTGCATGAAGAAGATCCAAAGTTTATGAGAAAATTCATCAACAAGAATAACATAGTACTTATTTTTTGCTATTGAATCAACCAAGAATGGACCAAACACGTCTGTGTCAACTCTCTCAAGGATACCCAAAGAACGGTTCTCCTTTTCATGAAAGGTGGACTTTACATACTTCCCCATGGTGCAACCCTTGCACTGATCTAACTGAGCAAGTGTTCCCATTATAATTCCAGTAGATATTTGCTGCATGACTTTCAAGGCTCCATGATGAAGATGGCCCAATCACTTGTGCCATAATTCTCCCTCATCTTGACACACCAATTTTTCTACCTTTCCCATCATGGCGGTGCAATCATATACCCCCATCTTGTAGAGATTCTGAAATCGACTCCCTATCATCTTGGCTTGACCCATTGTTTTATGTCACATGAAAGCTTTTCCATCGCTGAAAACAACATCATAACCTCTATTCTCCAGCATTGCGACTAAGACCAAGTTTTTCTTTAGACATGGAACATGCATAACATATTTCATTTGAAATGGTTTACCTGACTCCCTCTGAAAGGTAATGGTACCAATGTTGTTCGCACTGTATCATCCATCGTCACCCATCTCTATATGCATTTGGAGATCTTTCTCCTCCAAGTCATTGAAAAGCTCCTTATCTCTCATCATGTGGAAGGAAGCGCCACTATCCAAATACCACACCAATCCCAATGCACTTGACACCATGCATGCGATCAAAGATAATTCAAGCTCAAATTGCGAGGCAAGGGCCTCACCAACTGTAGCTCCAACAACCTTCTTGTTCTTCTTCTTTTGTGGGCAGTTAGTAGCGATATTCCCATGTTCGTGACAGTGAAAACACTTCACCTTGGACAAATCCAACTTCTTGCCTTTAGACTCAGATTTAGAATGGAATTTATTCCCCTTCCCCTTCGTTGCCTTGGTAGCCAAATAAAAATCCTCTTCATCATCATGCTTTGATGAAGAACCATCTCTTGTGTTTCGCTTGAACTCCTCCTACACCAGATCCAAACATAGATATTCCCAATCTGGAAATTTTTCCCGTCCGTTGACAGAGTCTTCATAACTGTGCCAACTCTTAGGAAGTCCGAAGAGAGCCAAGCTCACCAAATCATCATAAAAAAAAATTATTACCACACTCCCCAGTTCATCTCAACATTGGACAAACTTTGTGAGATACTTTGGAATGTTGTCTCCCTTTTCCATCTTGATCTTCCTAAGTTTATCTTTGAACGCAAATTTCCTATGTTCGCTCCTGCTTCAGAAAATATCCATCAAAGCCTTCTTTTAGTTTCAGTCTTTGCAGCCTTCCTCCAGTGATCAAACATGCTCTTACAAGGTGATTTTAAGGTGTCAAGGTCAAATTTTGTTATTTCAGTGAGTCTTCAAGCAAAATTTGGTCACTAAGTATTAGGTCTAGGGTTTTCTTTTCACTCTTGTCAAAGTTGTCCAAATGTCGGTCCATGTCACCATTCAGCTGAGTGTACCATCATTCATAGGGTTTTCATCATCATTTTAGGTTCCAATGGGTCATTTTACACCTTGTTCATGCTTCAGTTGTGCCTAGGTAAGGTTCATTTCCCTCTCCTAGGGTTTTGAAGGTAATTTCTCTTGAATGGTCAAATCATCAACAAAAATTGTATCCTAATGTTCATACACCTTCCCCTATCCTTAATATACCTTATTAAACACTTCCCATCACTGAGATCCCCCAAATTTCTCATTTTTGCACAAACCCTAGTTTCTTGCTACAACTTGGAAATTTTCTAGGCTAGGCCTGTGTTTCGCCCTTTTGGACCCCTTACCCTCACTCAATCTCTGAAATTCCACTTCCCCTTGCTTCCTAACATCCCTCCCTACTTCCCAAAATTTTCTCAAGAATTTAGAAGCCCCTTATCCCCTTCATTTTGCTTCATTTCAACAAATCCCTTGTTCCACACATCGGGATAGATTTCACGCAAATGATGTTTCTGAGCAACAAAAGACGAATTTTGGAAAAATGAGAGAGGTTCTTGTCCAGAAAATGCCAAAGAAAAAAAACCTCCTTCACGTTTTACACAGGTATCATGGTTTTAGAGAAATGTCAAAAATACCGTTGCCTCGGGAGAATTGATGCACCTCTGAAGTGACCTTGGGAAAATCAATATTTCTCCTAGTTTGGTTGGCCAAATGACTTTCTTGATGATTCAAGTGATAACTAGATAGAAATAAATTTCCAATGAGCTATCCTGAGCTCAATTTGGAGTTGAGAAAGACCTTCAAAAGTTGACTGCAACAGCACTCTGCCTTGAGGCAGCCTCATTTTTCTCATTTTGACTAGTCTTGGGAGATTTCATTTTCGACAAGGAAAATGAACTCCAAATTGAAACATTCCACTTGAGTTGGAAATTAGACTCAAAGATATTTCCAACGAGCTATCATGCGCCCCATTTGGACACAGGGAAGGCCTCCAAAATCCTCCTGCCAAATGCACTATTTATGGCACGACGCATTGGGAGAAGGCGCGACGCACTGAAGGTGCGCGGCGCATAGAGCCATTTTTCCCTGTGTAAATTTACACAGGCACGGCGCATCCAGCCTGTACGACGTGTTGGGCTAGTGCGCAGTGCATAGAGCCTCCAAGGCAGAAAATCATCACCGCTTCCAAATTTTCCAAATTGACTTAACCTCTTGTGATTCGAGTAAGTCCGACTGATCTTCCTATTGTGGTTAAGTAGTGTTTGGTGTGGTTTCAAAGGCTGGTTGGAGAATTTCAATGATGTCAACATAAACTTCACCTTTTTGAAAAAGGCTGCTCCATAGGGTTTTTATTTGAAATTTAAAGTTTGGTTGTTGGTGCCCATTGGTTTGAAATCTTTTCCCCTCTTGTGGTTCCCTTCCTCCTCACTATCACACTATCATCATACAGTCTTACCCCTATTCCCCTCTGTCCCAAAACCACTTATATCCCTTGTTACCATTTTTCCCTTTCCCATCCCCATAATCCTCTTATCATTGTCAATCCTCTATTCCCTATCACTATCACCCTCTCATATCATTTGCGAAGAGTTCCTAATTTCTAAATCCCCAAAAACCACATTTCTAAAACACAGTCAAGTGACTGTTATTGCCTTCTAACTACCACTTGACAAGACCCCACTGTCCACACTGCCTGATCTCCATAGTCCCTTCCCTTTGGCACACATTTGACACTGGGAGACAAAGACACCAAGCCCTCATTTATCATTTTCAATCAACCAAATATACACTTCACATATGCCTTGCAACACCATGATGCACACGGACACATCATACAACAAGACAGAGATTTCACCACTGAAACTCCATGCACCAGGAGGGCACTAATGCGCCGAAAAAGGCCTGATCCAATTCAAATCTTGGCTGAAGCTTCCTTGACTAAGCATATTACTTGATGAGGGTCCTTCAGTCCAAATTTCAGCAAACTTGGAGGAAATTTTGTCATTTTGAATTTTTTTGGTTGCAAAACAGGTTTTTCTGCCCGACGCGTCGCGCCACCCGACGCACGCTTATGATTGGGACATCTTTTGGAGGAAAAATTGAATTTTTTGGGTTTTTTATGAAAATTTATGCATACTCAGGAATGGCCGAGCGATTTCATCAAGTTCTGGGTGGTTAAAAGGGTCAAAAACACCTTGAAAATGGCCTTTCTGCCACCTTTTGCAAACACAGGAACCAGTCTTGGGAGATTGAAGTTTTGGAGGGGCGAATGGACACCAAATCTAGAAATTCCACTTGGGTTGAATAGTAGACAGACAGGGCTTTCCCCCGAGCTATCATGAGCTCAATTTGGACTTCAGGAAGTGCCTCAAAATCAGCTCCAAAGTGGTGCGATGCATAGAGAATTTGGGCGCGGCGCATAGAGAAATTTGGCCTCATTTTCACTCTTCAGCTCAGAAATTCGCCCAGTTTTGACTAGTTTTACTTTTTGATGTTACTCTTGATCTATCTTGATGTAATTTGATAACTTGGATGTAAATTTTGCATATTTTTAATTGTTCTAGAGAATTCATTCACTAAAAAGTGAAAATTAAGTGAATGGATCAGTTTCCTAGCATATAGAGGCAAGTTCTTTGGCTACCTAGATTTTAGTTCCATGTTTAGAATTGGTTGAAACAGCCCCTAGAAGGATGAGCTAGAACCCTAGAGGCATGGGAAGGGGTTAGGATGGTATATATATTGTATTTTCTGAGACATTTTCAAGGTTGGACTCTTGGGAATAGTTTGGCACCTCATTGTATATCCATATTTCAGTTTTTGGCAAAGGAAAGACCAGAGTTTTGCAGCACTTGTTGGGATCCTTGTGGCTTCTGAGTTTTGATGATGTTCTTCTCATGTTATTGTAAGTTTCATTAATGTTATATGTATGCCATTTCCCTTCTCTTTGCTTCTGAATTAAACAAATGAGTAATTGAGGTAGAATTCATTGATTTGTTGGTGCTCTGCCTTAGACTTTTGTTTAGTTTTATATGTTTTTCGTCAGTTTGAAGAGGATCCTTGCACTCTCTTTCCCTCTTCATCTCCTCAGCAGTCTTTTCAATCCATTCATTTGATCTAAGACATCAAAATCATTGCCTACCCTGCCCCAACTTGAACTCTGCAAGAATTTGGCCTCATCCCCAAGCCCAAAATTGTCTTTCCCCTTTTTCCAACAAAAACCCATAAAAATAAAAATCAAACCCTCCTATTTGTTTATCTAGCCTAAGATCAGTTTTTTTTTTTTTCATCTCAAGGCCCTTTGAATATTTTCATTGAGATTGAGCCGGAGAGAGCCCTCTCCTGTCCTCGTAGGGCTAGCTACGAGGCTGAGCGTGGTTTGGTGTTACCCTGAATCCCGCCTTCCTTAAGCCTAAGGTGGATTTGGGCAATAACATAGTGGCGACCATACTGGGGAAGAAAATGGTTTGATTGTTGGTGTTAATTGTTTTATAAGCTACAGACGGAGCCTGAATTTATGCCAGATAGCCTTCGAAACACTTTTGCTTTGCATTAGCGAAAGTAGATAAACGTTGCTTCAATCAATCTCCGGTCTAGCTTGTGAACGTGACACTTGACTTGTGGATTGTCTTGCCCGAGTACATGTATCATGTTCAGATCTGACTGTTGATGGTGGACAATGATCAGACATAAGAAGGCTTAAATCATTCACCTGGTGACTCCAAATCAATGTAGAGACTCCATTGGAGGACTAACTCTTTCTCTAAGAAAATGGAAGGATCTTACACAAATTTCAGGTATCCAAAGTGGAATGGTATTCAGGATGTAGTCTGCTTTCTTGCAAATTACTTCTTTGCTGTTCTTGAAGTTATCCTCAAAGTTTTTCAGAATTTGTTGTATGATAAAGGTGATCAAAATCTTCACTTAACCTATTCAAAGAGTGTAAATACCAAGTTTCCCTTTGATCCTGGCCTCCTTACTTTTCCCACATCTTATGATGACTCTCTTCAGAGTGATGAGCCTAAAGAAACCAAAACTGATCTCGTAGCTCTTGTATATACTCCTACACCTTTTATAGTCCCAGAAAGGTATAAACCTCTTGTTTTACCTTCTTTTCTTCATTCCTTCCCTAAAAATTATGACCCGTATCTACCAAGATTTGATGGTGAATGTAACAATGTCAGCACTGAACAACATGTGCAGAATGTTGAGACTTTTCTAGACCTTTTTGAAGTTGATGAAGAAGATGTTAGTATTAGGCTTTTTTCTCTTTCTTTGCAAGGCCAAGTGAAGAGTTGGTTCAAAGCTTTGCCTGATGCGAGCATCTCATATTTCTAGTAGTTCGTCGAAGTTTTCCTCGACAGGTGGGTGATCAGACAAAATCCTTTCCTTATTGTAGAAGAGTATAACCAGCTGAAAATACAGCCAGGGGAGACAGTACACCAATTTTCTGCCAGATTTAACCAAGTTTATTATTTGATGCAAGCTGATATAAGACCTCCTCCTAGATCCGCTCTCTTGCATTACCCGGGTGCCTTTGATCCGGAAATGGAGTTTCAGTTGAGAGAAAGGAATCTTGAAACACTTCACGAGATGCAGAATAGTGTAGTAAATGTAGAGGCTCATTTGCTGATCCGAAGGGCAAGGTTGAAGGAAGACGAGATGAAAAACATAGATCCAGAGAAATCGACATCTCTATAGGTAAAGCTTGACATGTTGGTAAGTGCAGTAGAAGAGATGATGCAAAAGAACACCACAAATAATGATTATAATGTTCAAGCCCATGGCTCGTTGATTGAAGAAGAACAAGTTGCTGATCCAAAACATTTTGTTTCTTATCCCAGTTGTCATAGTAATTTCTTTATAGATCATCTTGTAGAAGAGAGAGCTGTTGATATGACATGTATGCTTGATGATGTGTTGTATACTGATGATTTGCCTCAGTTTGATCACTATGATGATGATTATGTTCTCCAAACAGAAGCTAATCTTGCAGACAAATCAGCAGCTAGTTTGTGCGAGGAGGAAGTTCACTTTCAGCAGCTCGAGTACAGTGATCAACTAATGCATATCCGCTATGACAATGACGAGGAAAGTGTAAAAAATTTTGAAGTAAGTGAAGGATCTTTGCCTTTTTGTTTTGACTCGTTTTAGTTCATCAGAGATAATTTCCATGCAATCAAAAATCAACTGCCAACAAGCCTTGATTTGGACCGTCTTGAGGGTAATGAAAACCTTGTTCAAGATTTCTCATATTCAGATTTTCAGCCCTCGAAAGCCATTGATTTTCATGTTGCAGATGAGGACATGGAAGCTGGTACATATGATCAAATGATACAAGGTAACTCCGTACCATTTGTTTTGAATCATTCCAGTTTTTGAAGGGTGAATTACATAGTAAATCTTCAAATGAGCAGCCTATAAGAAATCAGCAATCTCTGAGTGTTAATTTTGAGGATGAGACAGATAAAGAAATTCTTGAGCAGCCTGTAGCATCAGATTTTCAGCCACCAAATGAAATTGAAGGTCATATTACAGATGAAGGCGTGGAAGATGAAATACACGTTTTAATGATGCAAGAGGATTCTGTACCCTTTTGTTTCGAAGCATTTCAGTTTATAAGGCAGAATCTTCGTAATATCTCTCAAGAAAAAGATGAAAATCCAGTAGGATGTCAGAAAGTTTCAATGGATACATCACAGTAGTCTTTTCAAGTTTTTCACGATCCTATTGCTGATGTGTTGGATGATGTTTGCAATCAAAGTCTTTCTCCATTGACTCTATGTAAGGTTGAAATGTGGACTGATACAACCATGATCCGGCAGCCGGTCTCTTTGTCATTTTTAGCGGGAATCTCGTCACAAAGCTCATCACAAAGCTCAGATCAAAGTTTGCATTCATGGTATGAGGAGAAGAGAAGTAATACATTGGATGAGCTAAGTCCTAGTGTGCATTTTGAGATCCTTATGCAGCATGAATTTCAAGATCCTTATGCAGTGTTTTTGGAGGCGGATAGAGAATCCATAGTATTCAATGGATCTGTTCACAAGTTTTCATGGGAGTTGTCTTTCAGTAGTTCTCTCTTGTTGTTCATAAACGAGCACTTGCGGAGAATCCAAACACTAGCTGCAATACTTACATGGTTGCATTGGTTGTTCCATTTCACTTGATCAGGTGGTGAATGAAATTGTTAGAGTAGGTTGTATTGAATAAGTTTCATATTGAGCATATTTCTAGTTTTTTAGTTGTGTTTAAGTGTCTAGTCATTTTTTAGTTGAGTGAGAGTCAATTTCTGTCGTCAAGTCATCAGTTTTCAGTCATGCATTTCAGCTTGAGTTTTTGATTCCATTGCCCAATGGATGAAGGCACTGTCTCCTTTCCAAAGATCTATAGTTCTTGGCACCTCCAAGGAGCTACCATACCCATTGGAGCCAATGTTAGTGTCAGTATTTCTAGCCTTCCTCCAGTGATCAAACATGCTTATACAAGGTGCTTTTAAGGTGTCAAGGTCAAATTTTGTTATTTCAGTGAGTCTTCAAGCAAAATTTGGTCACTAGGTATTAGGTCTAGGGTTTGCTTTTCACTCTTGTCAAAGTTGTCCAAATGTCAGTCCATGTCACCATTCAGCTGAGTGTACCATCATTCAGAGGGTTTTCATCATCATGTCAGGTTCCAATGGGTCATTTTACACCTTGTTCATGCTTCAGTTGTGCCTAGGTAAGGTTCATTTCCCTCTCCTAGGGTTTTGAAGGTAATTTCTCTTGAATGGTCAAATCATCATCAAAACTTGTATCCTGATGTTCATACACCTTCCCCTATCCTTAATATACCTTATTAAACACTTCCCATCATTGAGATCCCCCAAATTTATCATTTTTGCACAAACCCTAGTTTCTTGCTACAACTTGGCAATTTTCTAGGCTAGGCCTATGTTTCACCCTTTTGGACCCCTTCCCCTCACTCAATCTCTGAAATTACACTTTCCCCTGCTTCCTAACATCCCTACCTACTCCCAAAAATTTTCTCAAGAATTTAGAAGCCCCTTATCCCCTTCATTTCGCTTCATTTCGACAAATCCCTTGTTCCACACATCGGGATAGATTTCACTCAAATGATTTTTCTGAGCAATAAAAGATGAATTTTGGAAAAATAAGAGAGGTTTTTGTCCAAAGCATGCCAAAGAAGAAAAAACTCCTTCAATTTTTACACAGGTATCATGGTTTTATAGAAATGTCAAAAATACCGTTTCCTCGGGAGAAATGATGCACCTCTGAAGTGACCTTGGGAAAATCACGATTTCGCATACTTTGGTTGGCCAAATGAATTTCTTGATGAGTCAAATGATAAAAAAACAGAAATAACTTTCCAATTAGCTATCATGAGCTCAATTTCGAGTTGAGAAAGACCTTCAAAAGTTGACTGCAACAGCACTCTGCCTTGAGGCAGCCTCATTTTGCTCATTTTGACCAGTCTTGGGAGATTTTACTTTTGACAAGGAAAATGAACAAAAAATTGAAAAATTACACTTGGGTTGGAAAGTATACTCAAATATCTTTCCAACGAGCTATTATGTGCCCAATTTGGACACAGGGAAGGCCTCTAAAAACCTCTTGCAAAATGCATTATTTATGGCGTGGCACATTGGGAGAAGGCGCGGCGCATTGGGAGAAGGCACGGCGCACTGAAGGTGCGCGGCGCATAGAGCCATTTTTCCTTGTGTAAATTTACACATGCACGGCGTGTTGGGCTGGTGCGCAGTGCATAGAGCCTCCAAGGGACAAAATCATCACTGCTTCCAAATTTTCCAAATTGACTTAACGTCTTGTGATTCGAGTAAGTCCGACTGATCTTGCTATTGTGGTTAAGTAGTGTTTGGTGTGGTTTCAAAGGCTGGTTGGAGAATTTGAATGATGTCAACATAAAATTCATATTTTTGACAAAGGCTGGTCCATAGGGTTTTTATTTGAAATTTAAAGTTTGGTTATTGGTGCCCATTGGTTTGAACTCTTTTCCCCTCTTGTGGTTCCCTTCCTCCTCACTATCACACTATCATCATACAGTCTTACCCCTATTCCCCTCTGTCCCAAAACCACTTATATCCCTTGTTACCATTTTTTCCCTTTCCCATCACCATAATCCTCTCATCATTGTAAATCCTCTATTCCCTATCACTATCACCATGTCATATCATTTGTGAAGAGTTCCTAATTTGCGAAGAGTTCATAATTTCTAAATCCCCAAACACCACATTTATAAAACACAGTCAAGTGACTATTATTGCCTTCTAATTCTGCCCCAGGCAAGACCCCAACATCTGTGCCTTATCTCCACAGTCCTTCCTTGCTTAGCACAGCAGGAGACAAAGCCTGGCCTATAATTTATCATTTCAATCAACAAATACACTTCACATATGCCTTGCAACACCATGACGCACACGGACACATCATACAACAAGACAGAGATTTCACCACTAAAACTGCATGCACCAGGAGGGCACTGAAGCGCAGAAAAAGGCCTAATCCACTTCGAATCTTGGTGGATGCTTCCTTGAATGAGCATAGTACTTGATGAGGGTCCTTCAGTCCAAATTTCAGCAAATTTGGAGAAAATTTTGTCATTTTTGAAATTTTGGTCGCAAAACAGGTTTTTCCACCCGACACGTCGCGCCAATTGGCGCGCGCTTACGTTTGGGACATCTTCTAGAGGAAAAATTGATATTTTTGGGTTTTTTATGATAAATTATGCATGCTCAGGAATGGCTGAGAGATTTCATCAAGTTATGGGTGGTTTAAAGGGTCAAAAACACCTTGAAAATGGCCTTTCTACCACCTTTTGCACACACAGGAACTAGTCTTGGGAGATTGAAGTTTTGGAGGGGCAAATGGACACCAAATCCAGAAATTCCACTTCGGTTGGATAGTAGACAGATAGGGCTTTCCAACGAGCTATCATGAGCTCAGTTTGGACTTTGGGAAGTGCCTAAAAATAAGCTCCAAATTGGCGCGATGCATAGAGACTTTGGGCGCGGCGCATAGAGAAATTTGGCCTCATTTTCACTCTTCAGCTCAGAAATTCGCCCAGTTTTGACTAGTTTTACTTTTTGATGTTACTCTTGATATATCTTGATGTAATTTGATAACCTGGATGTAAATTTGGCATGTTTTTACTTGTTATAGAGAATTCATTCACTAAAAAGTGAAAATTAAGTGAATGGATCAGTTTCCTAACATATAGAGACAAGTTGTTTGGCTGCCTAGATTTTAGTTCCATGTTTAGAATTGGTTGAAATAGCCGCTAGAAGGATGATCTCGACCCCTAGAGGCATGGGAAGGGGTTAGGATGGTCTATATATTGTATTTTCTGAGACATTTTCAGGGTTGGACTCTTGGGAATAGTTTGGCACCTCATTGTATATCCATATTTCAGTTTTTGGCAAAGGAAAGACCAGAGTTTTGCAGCACTTGTTGGGATCCTTGTGGCTTATGAGTTTTGATGATGTTCTTCTCATGTTATTGTAAGTTTAATTAATGTTATATGTATTCCATTTCAATTATCTTTGCTTCTGAATTAAACAAATGAGTAATTGAAGTAGAATTCATTGATTTGCTGGTGCCCTGCCTTAGACTTTTGTTTAGTTTTATATGTTTTTCGTCAGTTTGAAGAGGATCCTTGCACTCTCTTTCCCTGTTCAGCTCCTCAGTAGTATTTTCAATCCATTCATTTGATCTAATACATCAAAATCATTTCCTACCCTGCCCCAACTTGAACTCTGAAAGAATTTGGCCTCATCCCCAAGCCCAAAATTGTCTTTCCCCTTTTTCCAACAAAAACCCATAAAAATCAAAATCAAACCCTCCTATTTGTTTATCTAGCCTAATATCAGTTGTTTTTTTAGTCATCTCAAGCCCCTTTGAATATTTTCATTGAGATTGACCCGGAGAGAGCCCTCTCCTGCTGAGCGTGGTTTGGTGTTACCCTGAATCCCGCCTTGCTTCAGCTTAAGATGGATTTGGGCAATAGAACCTTCCACATAGCATATGGTGTGGCTTTCCCATGAAAGCTTGAGACAATGTGGTCTTCTACTCCTTCCAACAAAATCCTCCTCGCCTTTTCCCCTTTATTTTTCCATGCATCAAGTAATGCAACATCCGTCGAAGTAGGCTTAGGAACATCATTGCCAATGAATTCCTTCAATCCATTATCTTCTGGCACCACCTCCATCCTATCCTTCCAATAAATGTAGTTCGAGCTTCCCTCGAGTGCATACCCTAACCTCAAGCCATTGAAATTAATTTCGATGTTAAATCAACTATAGCACCAAGAAAGTATTTCTGCAAATTGAAATTCTTTCCACCAATAAACTGAGCTCCTGTTTCCCAATTGCAATCTCCTGTGCTCTGATACCATGTAGAAATTTAATACAAAATATGTATTTCATAGATTTTTCTGATCTAATAATTATATGCCACTAATAAATACAAAATATCTTCTACAAATTTTTTGTAGAATTTAAAATACAATCGACAATCATAATATCATGAAGAAAGATCAATCACACATAAAACAGATAATTTACAGGGAAAGCATAAAGCTAAAAATCCCACTACCATATATTATGTATATATCATGGATCATGAAACAATATCATACAAAGCTCCAATCCAAGAGCTCTCAGTACATCATACAATTGTCTCACAATGTCATACAAAAATTAGCAAGTTCCTTAGCCAATTTACTGCCTCCAGATAGCCTGCCTCTACTGCACAATCCTAGCTGATAGCGACCCCTGAATGAATGGAATTATGCTTGCCTTAACTGCACAATCCTCATTGGCACATCCAATGTGTGTGTTGTTGCATGTGTGCAACCAATAATGTCACAAATGATAGTCAAACTGTCCATTTCACCTACATCTCAACTGGGTCTCCACTGGATCTCACATGCATGTAGTTAACAATAGTAAATATTCAGTTGCATGTGAGGCCACTCATTGCGAATTAATTAATAATTAATTCACTTGACCTCTCACTAGTGTATATTCAGTTACAACTAGCACAACTGAGTTTAACTCACTTAACTGAGTTAAACTACTTTACAACTTTCATAACTACACTTCCAACTCTATTAAAACTTCGAATCACTCAGTTACAACTAAGTCCATTTGCATGTCCCACCAACCAACCACTCAACTCGAAATTCCTATAACTAACTGATTTTCCACTTCAGTTAACTATTTCCAAGTGCTCATTGAGAATAGCTTATTGTTTATTGTCCAACTAATGTTAAGGGATAATAATAGCCGACATGCATCTATAAATAGAGATGAAATATATAAATATAACTTGCACATACATATATAAACAGACCTCACCTATAAATAGAATTTTCTCATGCATCTGTAAATAGACATCCACCTAAAAATAGCCTGAGGCTCCATCCCAGTGTAGGTGCATAATTTTCAGTAGGATCTTCTTGTTGAATCTCAACAAACTATGTTGGACTATGTTTTACTATGTTTGAAAACCAACTCTCTTCAACATTGGTTAAACATATTTACCTATTAATATTAATAATCAAACATAGTAAACCACATTAGTGAGACATAGTCAAACATAGTTGATCATGGTTGACAATATTCAACTATGGTTGATCATCATTGACCATGGTCAACTATGATCAATGATTGACTATAAGTAAACCTTAATTGAATATTAAATGATTGATTGTAATTCAACCTTGAAAGTCCATGTTTAAATAATTGGTTATAATTCAACCTTGATAGTCCATGTTTAAATAACTGACCATGATCAAACTTGGTCAACCCTATGTTTACCATATTTAACAATAGTCAACCTTGACAATCACTTGGTTGACAATGGTTGAAAACTGTAGTCAACCTTTGCTAACCATTGAAAATGTTTGAATTTTGACAATGGTTGATAACCATGGAAATCCATTGATAACCATTTACAATGGTTGAATGTGGTCAACCATGGCCAACCATGGTCGACCATTTTCAACCATTGACAATGGTTGAATATGGTAACCATTGTCAATCATGGTAAACCTTTTTCAACCATTGTCTACCATTGACTATGGTTAAATATAGTCAAAAATTATTAACTATTGACAATGATCAACTATGGTAAACCTTTGTGAGCATTTTTAACCATGGTCAACTATTATCAGCCATGGCCAACGATGGTCAATCATTGTTAACCATGGTCAATAATTGTCAACCATTATTAACCATTGTCAACCATGGTAAACCATTCAATATGGTCAAGCATGTAAAACCATTGTCAACCATTGACAATGGTTGCATATGGTCAATCATGGTCAACCATTGTCAACCATGGTAAACCATTATCAATGAGAATATGTGAACATAAACCATGGTCAAAAATTACAAATAGTGGGTAAATATGGTCAACCATTGTTGAATATGGTCAACCATGGTTGATCACTATTAACCATGTCTAACTATGGTCAATCATTTTCAATAATTGTTAACCATTATCAATCATAGTTAATCATGCTCAACCACTAAAAAAGATTAACTATGGTCGACCATGGTCAAACATTGAAAACCATGGTCAACTATGGCCAATCACAGACAAAAATTATCAACCACGACCAATAATTGTCAACCATTGAATATGGTCAACTACCTTCAACCTTGATCAAGCTCATCAACCCTCATTAGCCATGGTCAAGCATAGTCAATGAATCCAGCCACACACGTTCATTATAACTAGCAGAACCACTATAACTAATATGGTTGATATATGTCGATTGGTAGAATTTCCAATCTCATATGCCAGTCAACGTGTGAAAATGACGTTGATTGATGTAGATCAACCACATTAATAAATGTGATTGTGTTAGTAATATGTCACTATCAAAGTCAAAGTTAAAGCATTAAAGAAATCAACGAATTATATAATTCAATAGATATAAGTAACAACTTACAAAATGCAATAGATATATGCATGACATGATGAAAATGATCTCTCTAGCAAGAAATGGAGCAACAAGTTGTAAATCTAGGGAAGCTTGGAATTTCAAAACCAGGCAGCTTATCAAATTTGAAGGCTTTAAGATTTTTTTTATATACTTTAATATATTCAACATTCATGTATTTCTTATGAAATTTTTTTATATACTTTCATATATCTAACGAAATTTTTTGATGATCTTCTATAATTTTTATTTATATGTTTGATTTACAAATTGTTGAAACTTTAACTATCATTCCATGAAAAACCACTATTAAAAAGTCAATGAAAAGTATGGACACTCCTATAATTTGAATCTACAATTAAATTAAACCAGCCTAGATCCATCTTAACCCCATATCTATCAAGCATCGACAGGGATCAAATCTCTCAAGGTCGGAACCTATTTTTTTAGTGCAAAACGTGAGGAAAGGTTTGCATGTTGAGAGATTTGATCCGTCTTGGCCCTTAATAGATCCGGGGTTAGGATGGATCTAGGTTGGTTTCAGTCATGTGTGGTCATACAAAATTCGTTCAACATATAATTATTTTGATCATTTTAAATATGTTAAATATGTCTAAGATTAATTTGGTCAATTTAAATTTAATTTTTTTTGTTTACCTTAGTTTGTTGAGATAAGAGGCTTTTAGTAACTTGAATGATGAAAAATGATGAAATAAAAAATTTAAGTGCAAAGTGACAATGTAATAATGTTGAATGATAGAAAATGTGAATAATAAGAATTTGTAAATTACAAATAATGCTCATTGTGATTAATATGAAACTATTTTATTCTATTATTATTATTTTCACTCCTATTAGTTATTTCCTATTACCACGTTTGAATGAAATTTCATTAACAATGTTGAATAATGGAAAATGGAAATAATAAGCATGTATCCAATTACAAATACTTTACATTCTTAAGAAGAAGACATTGCAGGTAAGTGCACATTTTATTAAGGATGAAAAATAAATTATTGTATTTATGGTTGAATTACTGTAACAAAGAAGTCAATTCACGTCATGAATAATGTTTATGTGAGTATGCTAAGAGAGAGTTTGTATGTTTTGGGGGTGATATAGAGATATAGATGGAGGGGGGGGGGAGAGAAGAAGAGAGAGGAAAAGACAGGGAGGGAGGAAGAGATATAGATATGGAGAGAGAGGTGCTTGAGAGAGAAGGAGAAGAGAGAGAGAGAGAGAGGGAGCGGAAAAGGGAGGGAGGGAGAGAGAGAGAGATAGATATATTTGGAGTGATAAGTGTTAGAAATATAGAATGGGAAGAGAGAGAGAGAGAGATGGAGTGGAAAAGGGAGGGAGAGAGAGAGAGATAGATATGGAGAGAGTGTGTGTATGTTTGGGGGGTGAGGTAGAGAGATAAAGAAGGAGAGATAATGGGAGATAGAGATATAGATGGAGGGGGTAGAGATGTGATTACACTGAAATCAATGCACATTATTAATCTAATTACTTTGAAATTAATGTACATCATACATGTAGTGAAAACAATAAAATAGGGTTATAAATCAATATTTACACTAAGACCAATGCATCAAGTGCAAGAAATCAAATAGGAGTAGAAATCAACATCTACATTGAAATAAATGCATCTAGTGTAAGGTATTTAATAGTATTAGAAATAGACATATATAATAAAATGAATGCATCTATTGCAAGAAATAAAATAATATTAGAAATCAATATCTACACTTGAACCAATGCATGTAGTGCAAGCAATCAAATAGGAGAAGAAATCAAAATCTACAATGAAATAAATGCATCTAGTGTAAGGTATTAAATAGGATTAGAAATGGACATCTACACTTAAATCAATGCATCTAGTTCAAGTTATCATATAGTATTATAAATAAATATCTAAACTAAACCAATGCATCTAGTGCAAGCAATAAAATAGGAATAGAAATCAACATCTAGACTGAAATTGATGCATCTAGTATAAGCTATTAAATAGGATTAAAAATCGATATATACACTAAAATAATTGCATCTAGTGCAAGTGATCAAATACAATTAGAAATCAATGTCGACATTGAAACCAATGCATCTACTACAAGGAATAAAATAGGAGTAGAAATCAACGTCTACACTGAAATAAATGCATGTAGATAAAGCGACCAAATAAGATTAGAAATAAAGAACTACGCAAAAATAAATACATCTATTTTAGTGAAAAGTGAAAATATTCATTACTTTCTAGATCTAACTTCTATGTATATATTTTTCTTTATGTGTCTCGTTCTTCTTCTCTCTCTCTCCACCGTCCATTTTCTGTCTATGTCCCTACTTCTCTCCTTCTCTCTCTCCCCCTCCCTCTCTCTCTCGTCTCTCTATCTCCACCTCTCCCTCCCTTTCTCTATATTTCTCTTCTTCGCTCTCCCCCTGCCATCTATATCTATACCTCCCTCCATATCTCCTTATTTTTCTCTCTATCTCAACCCCCTAAACACATGTCACACTCTCCCTCTCTCTCTCTCTCTCCATACCTATATCTCTTCCTCCCTCCCTTTATTTGCCTCTATTTCCTTCCGTCTTTCCCCTCCATATATATCTATGTCTCCCTTTGTCTCTCCTTCTTTATCTCTCTATACTATCCTACATACACTCTATCTCTCCACATATATATCTATCTATCTATCTCTCCCTCTTCATCTCTCTCTTTATCTATTCTTCTTCTCTCTCTCTCTATCTCTCTCTCTCTCTCTCCCCCTTCCATCTATATCTATATCTCAGCCCGCAAATGTACACACTCTTTCTCCATATCTATCTAGCTATCTCTCTCTCTCTCTCTCTCTCTCTCTCTCTCTATCTATCTATCTCCATATTTATCTCTCTTCCTCCCTCACTCTATTTTCCTCTCTCTTCTTCCCTCTCTCCACCCTCCATCTATATCTCTATATCCCCTTGTCTTTCCTTCTCACTCCTGAAACATACACAATATCTATCCATATCTATCTATATTTCTCTCCCCACCTCAATATATATCTCTATCTCCCCTTGTATCTCCTTCTCTCTCCAAAAACATACAAACTCTCTCTCCATAAGTATCTATCTCTCTATCCCTCTCGCTCCTTCTTCCTCTCCCTCTCTCTCTCTATTCCCCTCATCTCTCTCTCTTCCCCTTATCTCCATTTCTCTCTCTCTCTCCCTCTCCACCTTTCTCTCTTTATGTATTTCTTCCCGTTCCAACTCCATCTCTCTCTCCTCTCTCTCAAGTCCTCTCTCTCTTCCTTTATCTCTCTCCCTTTCTTTCCCACTTCCTTTTGTCTCTCCCCCCGTCACACAAATTCTCTCTCTCCACCCTCCAACTTTGTCAATATATCCCTCTCTCTTCTTCTGTCTCCCAATATCTTTCTTCCCCTGCTTTCCCTATCTCTATCCTCTCCTTTTCTATCCCTTCCCTTGTCTCCTCTCTCCCTCATTCCATATTCATATATCCATTATCACTCCCTCTCTCTCTCCATATCTATCTCTCAATGTATTTTTTCTTCCCTCCCTTTATTTCTCACTTCCAACTCCATATCTCTCTCCCCTCTCTCTCAATTCCCCTCTCTATTCCTTCCTATCTCTCTCGTTCTCTCCCACATCCCTTTGTCTATCCCCCACATCACACACACACTCTCTCTCTCAAATTCTCAACTCTATTACTATCTCCCTCTCTCTCCCCTTATGGCTCTCCCCCTCTCTCCCCTCTCCATATTTATGTCTCCCTATCTCTCCCTTCCCCTTTTTTCCCTATCTAAACCCTTTAATTTTTTCTCCCTTCTCTCCTCTCTCCCTCATTCCATCTTCATATCTCCCTTATCACTCCCTCTCTCTCTCTCTCTCCACCTCTATCTCTCAAATTATTTTTTCTTCCCTCCTCTTTCCCCCTCCAAATCCATATCTCTCTCCCTTCCTCTCTCCTCTTCTCTTCCCCCTCCTCTCTCTCCCTATATCTCCCACCTCTATGTCTCTCCCCCCCAATCTATTCACCCTCCATCTCACTCTCTCTCTCTTAAATACAATCCCATTGTATTGTATTTAAGAATGTATCCAAATTTAAAAAATCATAATTGGTTGTAAAATATTACACCAATATTTTGGATCAATCATGTCAAAGAAAATACAATAATAAAAAACTTAAAAGAATCATGCACTATATTTCCTCTATCATTCTATTCACTTTATTTTATCTCTTTGCTTCGATCCTTGGTTAAAATGCATCTATCATTTATAATATTATTTATATTATATAAATTTCACATATGTATATATAAAAAGTATTTTCATTTTTAATTCATTAAAACCTTGATGTAATCTCTATGGGAATATTTTTAGTAGTTGTGAGGATGGATGGTTTAGATATACCTCAAAAGTAATTATAAAATTTTTGCTTTTAGATTCAATTAAAAAATGTTATAACATTAAAATTAAATAAAGTAATTTTAAAATATTTTTATTTTGAAATACGTTATGGTTCTTTGGCATGTGGTGCTAATAAGTTGTTATGAAACCAGCTCCAAAAATAGAAGAAATGAGAGATCAACACCTTAGAAACAAGCCACTTCGAGGGGGAAACCTCATTTACATTACATAAATGAACAATTCTAGGATGATACAAATGAAAAAACCTCCTTCTATATATAGGAGTCCATGGGGTCACAATATAATCCTATCCAACCTAACAATAATAATGTAAGGACACAATAATAACAATATGGGGGTTACAGGGGTACAATAACAGTAATAAGGGGGATACACTAACAACAATAAGGGGCTGCACTAGTAATATAGGGACCTAAAATGCCCCTCTCCTTAAAAAAAGTGTTTTCCTTAACACCTAAGTAGCTCTAGATGTTTTTATATAAAATTATCATCCTCCCACGTAGAATCTTCAGTGGGTAAGTTCTTCCACTTGATGAGATACTCTGAAATTGATTGATTTCGTAGCTGTCAAGTTCTTATTTTTGTGACTGCTTCAAGTTCCAATATGATTTTTCCTTCCTCATAAGGTTCTGGTAATATTGTTTGAACTGGAATTTTGTCACCTATAAGCTTATTTAAGAATGAAACATGGAAAAAAGGATGCACTCACGAAGAAGCACGAAGCTCCAATTTGTATGCAATAGTACCAATATTTTGCAACACCTTGTAAGGACCATAGTAGTTTGGTGATAATTTATTATCCTTCTTAGCTTGCTTGAGGGACATATGTTTGTATGGTTGTAGCCGTAAAAATACCCAGTCTCCTACATCAAAACTTCTCTCGATGCGATGTTGATCGGCCTGTTGTTTCATTCGATTTTGCACGAAATTTAGGTTATAATTTAAGAGTTGGAGAACTTGCTGTTAATGCTTGATGTGATCTTCCACTGCTTGAACCTTAGAATTTTCTCTTAAATATGATGTGATGGATGGTGTATGATATCCATAAAGTTCCATAAATGGGGTCATTGTTTGCTGCAGTATGAAAGGAAGTGTTATACCACCATTCAGCCAGAGGTAACCACTTGACCCATTCTATTTGTTTATAAAATACAAAAAAAATAAGATATCCTTCCAAAAATTTGTTCACTATATTAGTTTTACCATCTTATTGAGAATGATAAGATGAGCTATGATCTAGTTGAGTACCCAAACAAGGAAATAATTTTGTCCAAAAATTTCCAGTAAAAATGGGATCTCTGTCGCTTACAATAATCTTTGGGTTTCGATATAGATTTTGAATTGTTTCCATAAATGTAGTAGCAATGGTAATTACTTTGAATGGATGAGATAAGGCACAAAAGTGTGCATACTTGGTAAGTCTATCAACTACCACCATGATAAAACTCTTTTCTTCAGACTTAGGTAAACTCACTACAAGGAAAAGACCCTCTAGTGGATGTTTTTGAGGAACCCCTTATAAAAATATACCATACATCCGTTTCTATCAGAGGTTACTAGAGGAGGATGACAGGTGAAGGGTTTTGCGGATGTTTTCCTCTTGGTGCGCTTATCATTCAATATCACACCGGTGCTCCTTACAAGAGAAAACACCGATGCACACAAATAATTGGCACATTGGACACCCTGCACTCCATACACACCCACTTGATGCGTCATATTACTGTAGAGCACCAGTGCTTCACAAATATTCCGCGCCGGTGCATCATAAAACACTACGCCAAAACTGAAACCGCCTGGTGCGGTATTAAGAAACCACACCGGTGCATCATAAAACAATGCACCAAAACAAAACTGACCTGTGCATTCATAAGCAACAGCACCGGTGCACCTATAAATTATGCACACTGAAAAAGGGTTAAATAAAAAGAAATTATGACAAAAAGACTAAATTTTTCACTTTTTTCAGTGCTTTAGGCTTTCAGTTACTAGTGCGCAAAATAAATTGGTAGACCGGAAACCATGTGCTTTGTACACACCACCCCGATGCATCTTATTACTATCACACACTAGTGCTTCAGAACTCTTCCCCGTCGGTGCAGCATAAAACATTGCGCCAAAACAGAAACCTTATGGTGCGGTGTTATGAAACCTCTCCAGTGCATCATAGAACAACGCACCAAAATAGAAGCAGACCGGTGTGTTCATATGAAACAACACTGGTGCACCTACAAAACATGTGCACTGCAAAAGGGTTAAATAAAAAAAAAATTATGGCCAAAAAACTGCATTTTTCACTTTTTTTTTCTCTCAATTACTAGTGCGCTCTACAAGAGAAAGCACCAGTCGCACAAAAAATTGACACAAAAGACACCATGCGCTCCATACACACATGACCAGTGCATCCTATTACTATAAAGCACCGGTGCTTCACGACTATTCCGCCTCAGTGCATCATAAAACACCGCGACCAAACTAAAATAGCCTGGTGCAGTGTTAAGTAACCGCCCCGGTGCATCATAAAACAATGTGAAAAATCTAAAACCTCCTGGTGAAGTCTTAAGAAACCACACCGGTGCACCTATAACACCCTGCGCACAAGAAGAAGGTTAAAAAAAAAATATTACAGCCAAAAAACTGCATTTTTCACTTTTCTCAGTACACCAGAGCTCTCAACCACTAGTGCAATTTATCCTCCTTTAAGACGCTTGGACATCGGTGCTCCCATTACACCCATTGCATGCACTACTGCTGTGCATTGACAACCAATCTCCAGCTTGCATTTTGCAAAACGATGGAAAAATTTTCTTTTGCAAATTCTACAGCCAATATGCCTCCTCGATAGTGAAATGTATAGGTATTTTTCTAGTTTTTCCATAATTAAGCTTTCTAGCAGATTAGAATTTGAAATAACCTTAAAATTAACCATTAAAAAAGGAAAAAAAAAAAATTGTCTCGTGGTGCGCACGAGCCGTTTGGTTCACACCGGTAAGCAGTGCTGCCTGTAAAATTTACAGGGCGCACTGCAACCGATGCTAATGGTATCCGCACGGTATCTGGAGTAGTATCGAAAGGCGACCCCACATATTTCAAAATTTAAAAAAATGTGTGGCGTGGTCATTTAGAGGGGCACACCGTTGGCCATGGGAATAGCAATGCGGTGCATTGATGGATATATCTGCCCCGGTGTCTATCAGTGCACTGCATTCGGCATTCCAACACGGTCAATGGTGCGGTCGAGTAAAAGACCGCACCGTTGACTATATAATTTGTCAGGAAGTCAGTTCGATGACATGACTATATGCACAGGGGCATATATTTTAGTTAGCACACCACTCTTCTGATACCATATATATTCAATGGGGCTTGAAAAACTTTCAGGTGCACAACATACGGTGCCTTGAATGTCATCTGGGGCACCACCTCCGGTTCTCTGCAAACAAAAGTCACACCAGAGCTGGTGCATGACTCTTTTTGTGGCACACTGACTGGTCTGTTTTTTTTTTTTTTTTGAAAAAAATTTATATATGTATATTCCTAAATACATGTATGATTTAATAAAAAAAATTATTTAATATGTCAATGATTCAAGGAGAAGAGGAGGAAAAACAACAACAACAGGCTGAGCAGTATGACATGCTTCGCCAGTGGGGGGCATGAGAGAGGGAGAGAGATGCATACCCTCGCCCTATTACAACAGATACCTAGGGGCTCCGAAGGCAAGTGGGCCTCCTCAAGTTCTATGAGGAGGATACTTCCCTAAAGGCACATAATGTCCTTTTGAGACATCTTATCCACAGGAGGAATGCCCACCAACAAGCTTTCTACATTGGTCCTGACCAGTGGTACACGCCCACTGAGGAGGATATTTATTTCATTACAGGGCTATCGAGGAGAGGGGTGGATTTTTCCTTGTTCCCAGAGGTTCCAGCTGGTTGTGTAGCAGGGAGTCAGTTAGTTTAATCCCAGAGATACATTGGAGCGGATGTACTATCTCCTTCAGAGTTTTAGGTCCCTGGAGGGAGCTACATATTGGTGCATTTGGTAAACAAGACATGTAGGTCCTCTCACTTCTCATTTCACACAACACCAGTGACAGGAAATGCATTAGTTTCCTACTTCTATATTATGTTGATTCTTTAGTACAGGAGCCATGACTTGTCAGGTGGTGAGCCATTTTTTTGTGGTAGTTTTGTATGGCCTTAGATAGATTTCGTGCTCATGCACAAGGGAGGGTCAACTTCCCTTCTACTTTAGAGCTTTTTTGTTTATTTTTTTAGAGGTTTCCAGAGATGAGGCCTACTTTTTTTCGGTAGCCTCGTCGGCCAATGTTGGAGGATCGGATGCACACGTGGGGGCAGATGATGATCAATAGGGGAGAGACTATGTTTCCAGCCAGGATATCACATGATGCACTAGACTTACTAGCCAGTGTTTACGAGCTGCATCCCTTCATTATCATCTGCTGTCCTTATGTTGGATTGGTTTGGCGAGGGTGTGCCAACATCCTCTTCACAGATGATGAGATGACAGATGATAGAGGTAATATTACTATTTTATTTATATTTATTCTAATGTGTTCTTATTAACTTGGTTTCATTAATTTGTGTAATGAAATTGTCTAATTATTTTTTTGTAATTGTATATATTTTGAAGACGTTGGCTCTTTTGATGGCGAGGAGATGTTGGAACCACCACATGATCCAGGTGTGGATCTTCATGATAATCAGGACATGGAAGATGTCGAGGATCATGATCGGGAGGTCGGTGTAGAGAGACATGCTCCTCCTGGTGCGCCAGTACCGCCTTTTTCTAGACGTGGTCGACCTAATACTAGATACATGATGGAGTTGGGCGACCAAATCAGTGCATTGATTGTTGAGGCGGTCATCAGGCCTGCTCATTACAGATACATATAGGCTGATGATAGGCTATTATGGATGTGGATAGGCATGCCGCATGACATGTATAGCCTGATGCAGCATGTCGTAGGAGCTACGACAGTTGTTACGCGACTGAGGAGGATTGTTGCGCGTTATAGGCATGTTCGAGCTACAGAACGTGATGGACAGTCCACGAGCGATGACTCATCTCATGATCATTCACCTCGCTCCATGCCTAATGAGCATGAGGCTCCACTAGCATCTGGAAGTCATCACTGACATGAGGCTGGACCATCGGCCACGTCCAGTCAGCAGCCTACAACATCCATTAGTACTAGTCATGATCATGAGAAGGTTGGACCATTGAGCGTCGAGGTTGTACCATTGACTGAGCATGCCTCCACTAGTACTACTTATATTGATGTTGTACTACCACCAATTGATCCATCCATCAGTACTAGTCATGATCATGAGCATGCTCAACCATCGAACGTTGAGGTTGCACCATTGACTGAGAAGGCCTCCACTAGTACTTCTATTGACTTTGCACTACCACCATATGATCCATGACATTATATTACAGTTGTATATTTTTAACAATATATATATATATATATATATATATATATATGGTCCATGTATTTTATGTTCATGTTGCAGTTGTACTTAATTTACATGTTGGTGATCATCATGATGTGTATATTGTTAGGTCATGTTAGATATGTTCATTTAATGTTTAGCTTGCAGATAGATTTGTATGTGATAGCATGAGTTATTTGACATGAGATGTATATTTGATGTTTGTGTTGTGATGATGTTAATATATAATATTAATTTGATGTTTGAATGTGTTTTTTAGTCGAATATGATGTTTGTATGATGGTTATAATGATCGTGGTTTTTATTAGTTAATTTAATATTAAATGACCATGATATTTATTAAATATTTTGTCATGATTGTAATTGAAATTTAAATTTAAATTGTATGTAAAATTGTAAAATTGTATTTGTATATGTAATTGTAATTTTAACTGTAATTGTATGTAAAATTGTAATTGTAATTGTAATATTTAATTTATTGTGAAATGATTGTAATTGTAATTGTATATACGAAAAATTGTAAAATTGTAATTGTATGTAAAATTCTAAAATTGTAATTTTATTTGTAATTGTAATTTTAATTGTAATTCTATGTCAAATATTTGTAAAATTGTAATTGTAATTGTAAATGTAATTCTAATTCTAATTCTAATTGTATGTAAAATATTTGTAAAATTTTAATTCTATTACTCTTAAATGATTGTAATTGTAAAATTTTAATTTTAAATGTAATTGTATGTAAAATTAAAATTGTAATTGTAATTCTAATCGTAATTGTATGTGAAATTGTAAAATTGTAATTGTAATTCTAATTGTAATTTTGACTGTAATTGTATGTAAAATATTTAATGTAAAATTTTAATTGTAATTGTAATATTTAATTTATTGTGAAATGATCGTAATTGTATTTGTAATTGTAATTGTATGTAAAATATTTCTAAAATTGTAATTGTAATTGCAAATGTAATTCTAATTCTAATTCTAATTGTATGTAAAATATTTGTACAATTTTAATTCTATTACTGTGAAATGATTGTAATTGTAAAATTCTAATTGTAAATGTAATTGTATGTAAATTTAAAATTGTAATTCTAATTCTAATCATAATTGTATGTGAAATTGTAAAATTTTAATTGTAATTGTAATTATAATTTTGATTGTAATTGTATGTAAAATATTTGTACAATTTTAATTCTATTACTGCGAAATGATTGTAATTGTAAAATTCTAATTGTAAATGTAATTGTATGTAAATTTAAAATTGTAATTCTAATTCTAATCATAATTGTATGTGAAATTGTAAAATTTTAATTGTAATTGTAATTATAATTTTGATTGTAATTGTATGTAAAATATTTGTAAAATTTTAATCGTATAATGTGAAAATTTTAATTGTATTAATGTGAAATGATTTTATTAAAATATTTAAATTTGTAAATTTGTAAATAATTGTAAAATAATATTTATCTAGAATAATATGAATTTTGTAACACAATAAAGTTTAGAATATATTGCAAATAAATTCATGTACTTTAGAAGTACCATTATTTTATTATGATCTTACATACAAAAAAAAAAACTTCATACAATCTGGTGCGCTTATCATCATAGCATGCATCGTTGTGTCTTATTCCTCAGACACACGGGTGCTTCACAACTCTTCCGCACCAGTGCATCAGAAAACACCACACCAAAACAAAAACCTCGATCTTACAAACCACCTCGGTGCGCCTATAAAACAGTACGCACAGAAACAAGGTTATTCTGCAAAGTGCAATATTGGGGAAGCGGAGGGTTCGAATCGCGGGAAAGAATTTTTATGAGGAGATGATGGTTTGAAAAGACGAGAGTTCAAATTATGGCTAAGAATTTTATAGCAGAGAAAATGAGTGATACAAACAGAAATACAGACAAAGATGCTTACAGGGATGCAGACGGCTATAGAGCTCGACAAAGTACAAAAGGACTATAGGTTGAGACTAGCAAAGAGCATTCAGTTGAGGCCAGCGATAGGGTTAAGAGGTCCCATGAAGGAGAAAATGAGAGCAATATAGTTGATGGCAGAGAAAGATCAATCGAGGCAGTTGATAAAGCTAAGAGGCACCATGAAGGGAAGGATTCTCATTCCCTTAAGGACAACAGAGAAAGATCAATTGACGTTGTTGATAGGGCTAGTAGGTCCCATGAAGGGAAAGATTCTTCAGAATTCATTTAAAATCAACTGGGAGTATTTTCTGAGCTTCGGTTGGCTTACATAAACATTTATCAGCAAAGCTGACATCGCATAAAATCACATCTTCAGCTTTCAATTGAACCTGAATGGCATCTATAACTTGTCTGAGTTGTGGTACTATGGATGAAACCAGTAAAAATTATGCTTCTATTATAAATAGAAATCTAGTGACCATTTCTGTGGGAGGAAAAGCATAGATACCTGCAGGGCGGAAACGTGAAGCTGGGTTACACTTTTGTGAGAATCGGGTGCCGAAAACTTTTTTCGGCAATAGTTTGGCCGAACATTTTATAAAGTTCGGCCAAACTCGTGATTCCGTTTAGATTGACGGCACACTGACGGCGTGGGCAAACAAAATTTTCGTCGGACATGGGAAAACCGACGACAAAAGTTCGGCCGAAATTCTAACAAAATTTCAGTCGAACTGTGAGTTCGGCCGAACTTTTACTTTTAAAAAAGTTCGGCCGAACTAGTTTTTATAAATAAATCGCCCACGATGCTATTTTTTTTACCGGTTTGATTATTCGCGCGTTGTCTGTGACTGTTCGCTACTATGTTCACGCGTTTTTTCCCGTCAGCCTGTTGCTCCTCCCGTCCGTGACTGTTCGCTACTCTGTTCGCGTGTTTTGTGTGACTGTTCGCTACTCTGTTCGTTGCTCCTTTCGTCGGCGTTGTTGCTATTGTATATCAGGTATGTTCGAGCGAACCTATTGCAACTTGTATGACTCCTTTCCACAGTAATTTTGAGTAGGAATAATGAACAAAAATATGATCAACTGTTCCATTGTTTATTTTCTATCTTTGTTTGCTGTGTTAAATTGTTTTAGTTTTATATTAGTTTTGACTTGAAAAAAAAATTTAGGGGCATATAGGCAGCCACAATTATTTGCATAATTAGCTACTTGAGCTTAGAGCCTCTCCTTCTAACGATTAACCTCCTCCACATAGGTTGTCTCTTGCCTTCGTGGTTCTCTTGCAATCCATTTTATGAATGCCAATTTGAGCTTGAAATTTTTGTAATGTCATAGCTTGTGCATGGACTCCCTCTTTTAATAAATTCTGAAGTACATAAAGTCGGGAGCTAGGAGCAAGGATAATGTCTCGACTTGACAATGCTTAATTTCAAGACTTGACAGTTATTTTAAACTACTTGGAGGGGATTATGTATCAAGAGAATGTCTCAACTTGACAGTGCTTAATGTCTCGACTTGATAGTGCTTTTAAACTACGTGGAGGGGATCATGTATCATATCAAATTTTATACAATTGAAGATTTGCACATTTCCGGATTAATGATTAGTAATTAAAAAAAAAACGAATAGTTTGAACGCTTAAATAATAATAGTTAGGATACAGGCACTAACCGCTTAAACTCCTCCCTTTCTTCCTCTCTTTCATTTATTTTTCGGGATTTGGCCTCTGTCTCCTTTGATTTCTAAATGCAGATCGTGGGATTCTCCAATAATCGATTAGATTTTTTTACTGTTTCTTGCATGTATCCTCCTCAATAAATATCAAGGAAAAACAAAAGTCGTGTTTCTTTAAGGATGTGTATTCTTGATCTACCTTCATTGCCAATTTGTATTCTTGCTCGACTTATGAAATATCTTCTCAATGGGAACATCGTGGCTCTTGTACCAGGAAACTAAAATTATTTTGTCCACGTAACTGATTTATGTCTTGTCTTATTTTCATGTTTACCTTCATTTTCACAATCTTCAACTTGGTATCTGCAAATTTTTTTCTCCAAACTTTCTAGACTCTAGTTTCTCATAGAAGAATTCCCTTCTGGATAACTGGAGCGTGGTGGATTCCCTTTTCTAGCCCTATGCAAATTCATTTCTAGCTCCCTCAGCATGCTCCCTAACTCTGTTTTTTTTCCTTTAAATCTTTCCATTTTGGGTACCACTTCCCTTTAAAATAGATTGCTAATGGTTACACATAATTTCAACCTCCTTATTTTCACATTCATATTCAACAATTTTTTATGAACACATGACATCAATTGTGTCATGAATAATTCCGTCAAATTTAATGTATGCATTGTATGTTCTGAAGACTCCAATGTAATGGATGCATTGTATGTATTTTTTTCTTTGTTGTTTGTCATAGTAATGTCATATAGTGTATGAAGTTTTAAATTGTTTTTAAATTATTTTTATTATGTGTTGTATGTTATTTTGATTGAAAATGTTTTATTTATTTATTTATTAATTAAAAAAATTATTAGAAAAATTATTTCTTTAAGCCTTAGAATTTACAATCAAAATTAGAAAATGTATTTTTATCTAAACTATTTATGAAAAGTTTAATATTGTTTGATATTCTCTACCATGTCCTTTTTACATATATCTAGAATAATATTATTTGTAGTTTCCAGTTTTTTGTAACATTTTACTACCATAATCAAAATCTATAGAAATAATAATCTAACATTATAATATCTTGAAATGGAGCTAGCCAACTCAAATATAGTATTGCAAATCCCTGGCTAAGTTAGATGAGGAGGCTATGTATTACATATGGTCTTGAATGAGAATTTGGACTCTTTAGATATATATCTAAAGAGTCCAAAAACTCATTCAAGACCATATGTAATACATAGCCTCCTCATCTAATATATAAAACTTTAATCCATGTGATTAACCTTAAAATTGACACAAATGGAATACAATTTTACTCACTACTTTATGATAG
>CM076584.1:592531413-592804945 GCA_034641835.2 Pinus albicaulis | reverse complement strand
AAGAAATATGGTTCAAAGGGTTCAAATTCAACATGGAAGAATGTAAAGAATTTATCATGCCATAAAATAGTTAGGTTGACCTTACAAATGCCATTCCAAGGATCTGCATGAAGGATAATTTCTCAAAGCTACTGCTTATCATTCAAAAATATTTCACTTGTGAAGGGAGATATCATAGAGTCTATTCTTACCACTTCAAGCTTCTTCTACATTTTGTTGGTAAGATATCTCTTGATCCACCCTTTTATTTACACAGAAGCTTAGCAAAAATGGAAGATAAAGTTCAAGCTAAATCTGAAGCAAGTGAAACCTCACTTTTTCATCATGGTTTAATAAAATTGTTGGTTTTAGATCAGTTATAAAGACTAGGTAGATACTGGTCTTCTTTTCTTTTTGTTAGTGGTTTTGAAATGGATACCATTAGCCCTAAAAGAAATCCTAAATCTAGAGGTATACCATCACCTTTAGTGGCTGAACAAAGTGAACCAGTAGGGGCATAGAAAAGTGAACCAGTAATGATGGAAACAGAGCAGTTTTAGAGATTTGATACACCCACTATTTCACCTTAAAAAAAAAGTCAACAATGATCAAACCTGCAAAACAAGAGCCAACTTTGAGTAAACAAGGGAGTAAAAGGATTACAAGGATCCAAATAGTGGCTAAAGGCAATTTAGAAGACATTCTACATGCTATTGATATTGAAGAGACCCCTATAGTCCAAGCTGAGGATATAGATGAGGGTGGAAAGAAGACTAAGAAAGCCAAATCAGCAAAGAAGTTAGAGTTTGAAGGTGAGGATGCAGGTTTTGTGTTTCAGGCTAGGAATCCCATGAAAATACATGCTAAGAAACTCTTGGAAAGTAGTAAATAATTTCATCCAGCCACTGACACTGTTCAGCCACCACAAAGCATTATTTACCTTTCATCTCCTGTAGAAGAAGATCCAGTCATCAAGCAAAAGAAAGGAAAGGAGAAAGTCATTGAAAAAATAGAGTTTGAAATCCTTGAGGAACATTTGAGGTCAGATAATCATGAAATAGCATTAATGAAGAAGGAGGAAAGGAAACTTAATGTTCAGAAGGTTAATTTTGAGAATATGAAAGAGGTTTGGGAAGAACAGGTTGACAGTGTATCAAAGACCCTAGATAACACACATCAATTAATCAAATGGACTATGCCATTAAGGAAAGAAGGGAAGAATTTCAGAAGAGTGAACCTGCACTTGAAATATAGTAACAGAAATATAAAAAACCAAGTTAAATACATCCAAGAGCAATTAGAATTGATCCATGAGGAGCTGGAGAAGAAGGGTCTAAAAATGACTGTAGTTGAGGATCCCATAGCTCAACTTATCATCAATGAAGAAGAAACACCTCAAGGCTCTTAGGACAAGTTGGTTTATGTTTTGAGAGGTCAATGGCACATTGAAAACCAATTTTTTATAGCTGGAAGGTACCTTTTTGAAACAAGGAAAAAATCTGTAATTTACATAGTTTTCCACAGTTTCGTAGCGTTTCCTAGGCTTGAAGCCAGGAAAACACTACGAAACCACCTGTAGTTGTTTTTTTAATTCTAAAACCACTTTTGGTAGCTTTAAAGTGGAAGAAATGATAGTGAAAATGTGTCAGGTCATGATGAACATAACACAAGAGAAAAGAATTATAAATTTTGATTGCAAAGGTCATTTTTTTTATGCTATGAAACTACCATGCTTTCGTAGCGAGCTGTTTTGAAGGTTTCTGAGTAGGTTTATGAGATTTTTTGGATAGGTGGACATATTTAATAGGTAAAGGGAACTTGCCAGCAATCATCCATGATTTGAAGACCATGAAAGGGAGAAAACATATCAGTTGAAGACTTCGTTGAAGATAGACCTCTATTTTCCTAAAAAATAGGGTTTGTTTCCATATTTTGAGGAGGGTAATTAAGATGAAAAGTAGTGATGAGTTCTATAAAAGCCTATTCAAACATGTGAAGCATTATTTATTAGATGTGTAACTATTTTAAGAGATAAGGTAGTTGATGTAATAAGTAGCA
The DNA here is from genome assembly GCA_034641835.2 of Pinus albicaulis. NCBI lineage: Eukaryota > Viridiplantae > Streptophyta > Pinopsida > Pinales > Pinaceae > Pinus > Pinus albicaulis. Next base: position 592,802,908 of record CM076584.1, on the reverse strand, counting down.
GTTTGAGTCCTATTAGGAAAAGGACTGTTTTATAGTGTAGCTGCCATTTTCTCATTCAAGCACATGTTTTCCTGTTATGCAAGGTGTCATAGGAAAATTTCGATGAATCTAGTCAAGAGGTAGATCATCTCTCATGTAAAAAATTCTATTAAAGGGTAGAGATTCGAAAATGTAAGAGGTTGGAGATTTTTTACACTACTGCAAATTTATGTAATTTGACTAATATCAGTAATACAGAGGACTTTTTCTTGACAGACCTGAGATTCTCATGGATTTTTTAGTGATTTTTTATCTATATATATATTATGTGTACCATTTTCAGTGGATTTCATATTTATTGCTCAGAATTCATATGTGTATGCTCTGACTTCCTATTGATGAAATCGATGTGTTGTTTTATGTTCCATGTGTGATTTACCTTTGCTAAAAAATCTTACCTGCCTTAGCTTCCATGTCAAGAGACCTTACCACTAAAAATAATGATTTGTTGACTCCATAAGCGCAATGGTTGCAGAAATTTACTCTTTTCAACTTACACACATCACAATCAAATTATTTTTCAAATAGAGTTAGCCATCTAGTTTCGTCATTATCAAATATCATTAACCCCTTTGAGAGAGCCCTCTCAGACTGAAGAGGCTACGCTTCAGTCACAAATTGGTTTGAAAAAATTACATATAGTTGCCTAATTAGAAGCCAATCAAGTGCAATTTTCTGATAACAAAGCAACAGACCATGAATTATGAAAGTCACATAGAACGAGGGCGTCGAAGGATCTTGTTCTTCTACATGAGGTCCAAAAATGACTATGGGTCTCTCTTCCTGGAGATTAAGACTATCTGGGATGGGGGCCGCACATGATGGATGCATGAATTGAGACACACGAACCTTAGATGGTGGTTATTTCAAAAATTCGATAAGAGGTACCTGGATCTTAATTTATCTAATTCCTTTTGAAGATTAAAAGTGGAAGGATAATTTGCAGTAGGATGTACTTCGGTTGGTTCCCTATCATGGTCAGCCAAGGATGATGATAATATGGGGGAATTTTCAACTTTAGTTGTCTTGGAATGCTGAGCAGTTGGGTTGGACATGGTGGCCTTTTCATGGTTGGTTTGTGTTAGTCATCAATAATTTTTTCTTTTTGTAGATGACTAAATGCTTCTCCTAGATTTCTAGAAACAAAGTTCATGAACATTGTGAGTTATAGAAATATCACTACCTTCATTATCCCAGGATAATTAATTCACTATTTCATCATCCCATCATGTCAAGCTCAGCTCACCCATCCCAGAAAACCCATCATGGGCTCATGTCACTCATTTTGTTTATATTTTATCACCTTTGGCCTCAATCCTCTGTTTTTTTTTTCCTAACCCCTCCACTGCTACTTAGGGCCACAAATCAACCATCTCTCTTATATCTCCAGAAATTCCTCAAGCTTTGAATGGTCTCAAAGCTATATCTATAGGCTCTTTAGATAAATAAAAGAACTTTGGAGTTTGGATCTTCAATCCATCAGTCTATCAAAAACTTTGTTTTACACTTGATGACCTCGAAGCCAAGTTTTTTCAGTCAAAGGCTAAGTCTGAAGAACCTTCCATGATGTCACCTAGAGTTTTCATAAGTCATAGGGTTGATTTGGTGTTCTAAAATCTCTGTTTTTCCTATGTAAAGAGGCTGCATTCAAAGAACAAGGAGGTCAAGTAACTTCGTCCAAAACTGATTCAAAAATCCTTCAAGGAAGGCCTCCTTGGGAAAAGCACAAATTCTACAAGGGACAGATGTATTTGTTCACATTTCTACAAAAATGATCAAGATTTCCATCAACCTAAAATGAGGTAAGGTAATAGGATGAATCCTCACAAGAATACATCCACAACAAAGAGAAAGGCAGCAGGCCTATAATTAAAGAGAATCAGGGTTTTGTGATTGATTGAAAAGACAGTGTTGACAAGCAAAGAAACATCACAAGGACCACAGGGAAAAAATACACCATCAACATAATCAAGAACACATTGAAGATCTTCAGAAATCATGAATGAATAAGGAAAAAAGGTGAGGTGAACTGAACAGAAATGAATGAACTAGAAAAGGCTATAAAGAACTTAGAAGACAACACTGCTTATTTTTCTCTAACAGCCCTAAAACCTAAGAGTTTGGAAAGATGGATAGAACAAGTCAAATAAAGATGATAAGTCCTCCTTCATAAATAGCAGAAGGCATTCAAAGGATATCTAAGGTGCCCTCGAGGGTTTGTCAAAGATAACACTACTTCACTGCACCAAAGGAAGAAGTTGTAAAGAGTATCATTGTGAGGGGGGCCTAAGCTTTGCAAGTACAACCAAAGGTCTTAAAAATGGTCAAGATAAAGGTAAGAATGAGGTAAAGTTCCAAAGGAGAAAATCATGCTAAGCATAGGTTCATTGTTCAGAAAATGAGGTGTCAAACTCCAAAAAGGGACTAAGGGATAAAAGGCAAGTGTATTATAGGCACCTGCAAAAATCAGAAGTGGCTAAGGGAAGACATAAAATGGTATAAATTGCTAACATTTCCCACCAAAAGCACATCACTGTCAAAGGTATCAGTGAAATATGAGAAACTCGTGCTTAGGTCAATTACACTTAAGAAGGCCAAAAAGGATAAAAACAATGTTCTCAGTTTGTCAAAAGCATGTCAAAGACAGTTTGAACAGTGCCCAAACATTCAAAAGGTAAAAAGGGATGAAAAATACATCTACATCTCATCAGCCAACCATCACCACAAAAAGAAGAAGAAAATATGCCTTGAGAAAGTCTCCAAAACCCTGCAAAAAATAAAAAGGTATCAGTCAAAAGAAAAAGATTAAAAACATAAGTAAAGTGGGTTTTGCAACTTTGATTGTTTCTTAATGGTATAAAGGGCCTCCTTAGCATTTTTTCCATCTCATTTTTCCATTACAAGAGGTGAAAGGCTTCAGCAGAAAAAACATAGTGTTTTTTATCATTTCCTAGGCAAGTTTGTTGGCGCTGCGCAAATCTTTGGTGCTATGTAAATACAGGCTGGTGCTGCACTAACCGGCCCTCCTCCCATTTAGAAAAGCATGGCATTGCATTAATCATTCCTGGCACTACGTAAATCTCGGGTGTTGCGCAAACGTGGGCCTAACTCGCCCGGAGACTGGTAGACACTGCCCCCACCCGACACTACGCTAACCATCATGCAGGCCTACCGGCGCTGCGCAAACGGGTCAACCCGACATCACGAGCAAGGCAATGCACAAATGCCAGGAGCGTCCAAAACAAGAAAAAACTTGCCTCAAGCTCAAATTTTGCCTTCCATTTGATTTTCAAAGGTTTACAAAGAGCCAAAAATTGGTAAGTAACCTCCTTTACTTGTCCCCAAAACAATTTTCCATAAATTTTAAGTATTTTGAGGCTTTAAGTGTTCAAACTCTAAGTGAGGTAAACCCTAATTCCTACATGAAAAGGAGCCTTTATTTTTAAACCTCCTTGAAACCAATTAATGTCATGTAAGGGTAACTAAGTTAGGGTGACTGCAGTCCACTTTTGAGAAGGCCTTCTAAAGCTATAAGACAGCTAAACACTAAGAACCCTAGCCTCCACACCACTCATTCTCCAAGGTTGACTCCATCACCATTTTTAACTTGCTTCACCAAACCCTATATTGTCAAAAAAAATCTCCAATCACCATGTTATGAGCTCAGAAAAGAAGTAGCAGTGATAAAGGTCAAAGGCCTTTGAGACCAAAAAATAAGGAAGGAAAAGTGAATAGATTGGAACCTCAAAGCATAGTGGCCATTACCTCCTCTCCTAGGATCCTGTCATGTTTTCAGAATGAAAGATGTTTTCAATTTTGTGAGAGGATCAAACAAGTGAAGATCCACCTTGAGCTTACAAGGCTCCAGATTCTCAATTTACACAACAGGAACTCAAGACTTGCAGGAGTGGATTTTGAGATCTCAGCAGGTGCCATCTCTGAGGCTATAGGTATCCCAGCTATGGGTGAAAAGTGGTTTAAAAAGGGAAAATTGGACAAAGACTTTTTAGAGCCATTTATCAAAACAAGGTATAAAGGAGGCAACAAAACAATTTTCCCTTTCTCACACCTCAAACAAAGATTTGCATCCTTGATGTTGGTTATCATGAAATATTTCACCTGTGAGGGTAGGTACTCTAGGATCTATACCTATCATGTCAGACTCCTCATGCATTTTAGAGGGGCTAAGGTGTTAAACTTACCTTACTATCTATGTAGGAGCATTGAGAAAATTTCTTCTGTTTTCCGGAGGAGGAATCACCCACAACAAATGCATAGCTTGTTCCACCATTCCTTGTTCAAGATGGTGGTATTACATCAGTTGGATTAACAGGGTATACCTTGGGAGGTATTCATATAACATGAAGTCTTCACAACCCCCAAGCCTCCTCCTCAACCAAATTTTCCTTCCTCATCTACACAAGTACCCTCACCCCAAGAAAATTTCCTTTCTTCCCCTTCTATTGATGCATCAAATGAAGAGGATTACAGTGGCAATAATTAACAAGGTGATGACAATAGATGTGATGAAATTAGTGAGGAAGAGACAAAAATTAATGAGGAAGAGCAAGAAGGAAATGATGGTGAAGAGGAAGGAAATGAACATAGCAGTGATGAAGACAAAAAAAGAGACAATTTAGAGGAAGGAAGTGATGATAGTGGTGCAAATGAGTCAACCCAAAGTAAAGAAATGGATGATGCAGATGAAAAAAGTGATGAATAAGAAAATATTGATGAAAATGAGGAGGCTAAAATTCAAAAGGGAAGTGAACAAAACTCCACCACTATAGAAGAGGATGCTGGAGGAAATGGAGAAGAGGCAGAGGAGGCAGATCACAGTGAAGATGAGTTTGATAATAGTGATAGAGAACAAGAGGATTATGATGAGGCAGAGTCCATGGAAACAAATGATGAACATAAGGATGAGCCAACAGATAGTGAGAAAGAGGTATAAGACATGGAAACAGATGAATAAATTAATGATGAAAATAGGAGTAGTGATCATGATAGTGAGAAAATTCATGATGAGGACAGTGAAAATATGGAAGAAGATGATGAGGCAGAGACAAAGTTTGAAGAATATGGCACTGATAGGACAAGCAATGAGAAACATGACAACAAAGGAGATAGTCATGACAATCATGACAGTTGTCATGACAGTCATGACACCAATCAACCTCCTAGTGAACATGAGACTCATAGCAGTGCAGGAGATGATGAAGAAAAGGACCCTATCGATGAACAAAACCAAAGTGAAGAAAGTGCAAGGCTGATAATTAAATTGAAGACCAAGATGAAAATGTAGAAGGCAGTAAAGAACGAAATAATGATGATGGTGTTGAAGGTCAAGAAATCAGTGATAAAAACAAGCATGGGATGACTGATGGAGATCATAGTGAAGGTGAAGGAGATGGTGACAACACCAAGGGTCACAACCATGGTGAGGACACTACCAAAACCACCATCACTCCTCTTGCATGCACATACCACAGAGGGCCAGGGCAAGTGTTTTCTGCCTCCAAAAGGCAAGGGGCCTTACCATCTGCATCAACTCCAAGGCTTGACAAGGGCAAGGAAAATATGGAAAAGGGTAAGAAGCAGGTAAAGGTGGAAGAGGAGGATCCTAAAGTAGAAAGGGAGTTTGAACTTATCCATATATACAATGATAAAGAAAATTAAAAAAGAATTTCAAACTCCCTCCTCCAAGATAAGAATTCACAAATAAAAGACCTAGAAGCTAATTTGGAGAGTGCAAAGGATGCCATTCACTTCAATTAGATGGAAAACAAGAAAATGAGTGCCCAGGAAGCCATCTATGAGGCTAGAGCACTCAAAGCCCAGAAAGAATCCCAAAGAGCACATGTAAAACTAGAAGAATATATGGGCCCATATGAAGAAAGTGAAGGTGAAGAGGAACAACCTAGGAAGAGGCCAAAAACCATGGGGTTAAGGAAAACATTGGAAAAATAGAAGGGAGAGGAATCAGCCCTAGCAGAGCAACTTTCCCTCACTGAACTCCTTGCCCTGGAAATTGAACATGATCGGGAGTCATGGCTTGAGAGGGCAAGCATACACCTAGAGGCCAAGCTGAAGAAGGCAAATGAAGGCTTAGAGCTGCAAAGAAAGATGACAAAGTATTATGCAAAGAAACACAAGCTTGTTTGTGCCAAACTGAAGGAAGCCCTCCTTGAGGCCCAAACCATAAATGAGGCAAAAGAGCATGAAAACCTTAGAGTTTTAGCTGAGGCTTCTGAACAATTATCCAATACCCCTTAAGGGAGTTCTCCACCAATTTTGAGAGAATTTGGAGCAATTTTTGTTTTTTGTGATTTTTAAGGCTCATTAGCATAGTGCCACTGGCGCTACGCTAATACATGGAGAATCCCCAGGAGGAAAACCAAAATTTTTTGGACTTATCACACCTAGCACACTTTTCTCACCAAGTTTTAGATGATTTGGAGCAGGTTTGACCCCTCTAAAGGTCAAAAAGCCCCTCTTTTTTCACCTTTTTGCTACTATTTTAGGCTTGGCACTGTGAAAATGACAGTCTTGGAATTTTTGACATTTTGACTAGGCTATAGGAGCTGGATCAAGAAGTTACAAGAATTTTTGGAAAGTATACTCATCAGGACTTCCAACGAGCCATCATGGAGCCAAATCTGACTTCGGGAAGGGGTCCAAAACTTGGTTGAAAAAGACCCTATTTTCTGTTAAAAGTAGCGCTGCGCAAATGGAATGTTTAGTGTGTTTTGGACCAAAAGTCAACAAAACACACTCGTTTATTGAAAATTCATTTTTTAGTGTTTTTTGAATCAAATCACTCTAGAATTAGGTGCAATAAGTCATATTGGCATTTATTTCATGAGATATTTTGTGCCTTGGGCCTTGCATGGTCTCTTAGGCATAAATGACATTTATGGGTGATTTTGAAAATTTTCAACCCTATCTAGGGTTTTCATCCTCCTTTGCTGAGTTAAATAGAGCCGGAGGGCTTCATTTTAAATTTTGGCATTTGATGAACTTTGAGAGAAATATATGGTTTTTATGAGCTTGGAGAAGAAATTGGTGCTGTGAAGTTTATGAATGGCTTGCTTGGATTGATGATGGAGAAGCTTGTTTGCAGGATTCCTAAGCTTGGTCAATGGTGATGTATTCTTAATTTTTTTATGTTTTCTTGTTATCATTATGTTTCATCCTTATTTGTTACTATAAAACAAAAAAGTATAGGTTGAGAAATGCTCCTTGAAGCACCTTAGTCCTCCTATCTTCTATGGCCTTGATTTTTTCCTCTGTTGGGTGTGTTTAAAGAATTATTAACTACTCTTTAAGCCTCGTTATGATTGTTTGTTTCATCTATGGATTAATATGATAGTTTACAAATATGATTCATGGTAAGCCCTGCTTATTTGAAGCTATCTAAACTCTGTCTTGAAACCTCTCTTTGAAGTACTTCTTGCTAGGTTAAGTCAAAGAGGTCTTGTTCTGATCTTGCACTTTGTCCATGCCTACCAGTTTGCCCCAGAGTTCTTTTTAGCTTGATCAACAATGTTTAGGAGTTCCCTCTTTGATTTATTAAATTTATTGTGTCATCTTATATTTTTTCCAGTTCTGAAGGTGAAATTACTAAAGTTTGATAAGCTTTTCTTGCTTTCTTGGTTTCATTGAAATGTTTATCTTGGATATTTATTTGTTTAAGTATTGTCATTGAGTAAATGGTTTGCCCTATCTCATGATTAGTATCTTTTTCTTATCATATTTAAGACCTTCTTATTTATGGGCATATGACAAAGGATACTTCACTTCTCTTTGCCCTACCTTGTTTTTCCCCAACTTAATTTCCATTTCACTTCACTCATGACCTTAAGGATCCATTCACCACACTAGATTGTCCCTGTTATACACTCTGATTCATTATTGAGATACCCATAAATTTCATTGACTCCATAGCCCAATGATTTAAAGACCTCTCACTCCACCTATTCTATTTGTTCATCTTACCCAACCAAAACAATCAACAAACGCTACACTTAACAACTAACTTAAAATCAACCATATAAAGCAAACAAGAACACATCCTTTGCATCTAATAGAGAGATCCCTCTCTAAGTCCAGGAAGGCTAGGTCCTAGGACTCCAAATAATGGTTTCATATTGCCCTATCATTTGGTCTACCAATTTTCCAAATCACAGGACCCCAAAATTCTGGCGATCATGGTGGGACCGAGTACATAGTAGCCTAAGAAACTCTTATAGACTCATTTAATCCTCAGGTAAGCTTAGAATATCAACTAATAGCCAAGAGTAGACTCTATTTGTTTCAACATCTTAGAAAAATGATGATTCAGCTATAGGACACTCTTACAAACCTTAGGGCTACATAAAGAAAACTCAGAAAGCCCCAAAACATTCCCTAGATTGGTTTTTTGTCAGTTATTGGTGGTAGACTATAAACATACATCCTTAAAAATAGCAAAAATATCCACTTGGCGACTCCACTAGCCTCCAGTAGGCCTTTTACTTCACCAGTACTCATTTGACTCCCTGGATTTGTGTCAAGCCAACCTTGTGAAGTTTATGAACCCAGTTATACACTATGAGAATTTACCGAGCACTAAGAGAGGTCATCCTTCGGAAAAACAGTCCTAAAACTTTCAGCCTCTCTGAATTTTAAGTTTGAAATCTGGCTTCACATAGGATCAGTACCAGATCTCATCCGAACCCAAACCCTCCCAACATAGTTGATGACCCAGAGAAGATTTTGTGGCAAACCTCTAGATCTGGAAACTTAACCACTGTTAGGACCATTCACAGAGTAAGCTCTGTACCTGAACATCTTACAACTTTGCAAGATCCCTAGTTTGACTTGCACCATACAAAGAATGTTTTCAAAACCAAGTCACAAACTAATATTGTCCAAACTGACCTTGAGCCCATAGATTTGTAGTAGAGTTCTAGTGGAGAAGCTTCTCCTTCCACACCACTTGACTTTCAGCTTCTCCATCACTTTAACTCTTTCCATACCAAATCTATTCAGAATCAGTTTGCTGGTCCAAGTACTTCCACCGCACCCATCCATATCACCACTGTGCAAAACACTCTGCTTCATCATACATCTCCTTTCACTAACCCTCCTCATGTAAACCCTCCATTAGCTCCCATCATGGCAGGTTGGTATGCCCTCTTGGCCTTACCCCAACCTCTAGTGCCTTTTCCAAATGACTACCAGTCCAAGATCCCTCATTTCATAGGAGATGAATCCATCACTGCCCAACAACATGTAGATAGGATAAATGATGCCTTTGATTACATGGAAATAGAAGAGGAAACCATTAAAATGAGGATGTTTGCACAAATCTTAGGAGGAGAGGCCAAAAAATGGTTCAAAGCATTAACTCCTAACACAATACATGATCTCCTTTCCCTCTACCAAACTTTCATAAACAAGTGGGAAATCAAGAAAAATCCCCTCCAAATGCTTTCTGAATATAAAAATCTTAAGAGGAATGTAGGGGAACGTGTACAAGATTATTGCACCAAGTTTAACAGTGTCTACAATGCCCTCCCACCTCACATGAAACCCCCACAAGGCCTAGCACTAGTGAAATTTCCTGAAGGCTTTGATCTAGACATGACATTCCAATTGAGAGAGAGAGACCTTGAAACTTTAGAAGAAATGAAAAAGGCAGTTTTTAGTGCTGAAGTCAACTTGATTGGAAAGAGAGCTAGGATGAGATCAAAAAAGAGAGTGATCTACAAAGATGAAACCACGCCCTCAACCTCCTCATCCGATACCAAAATGGACAGCCTAATGAGAACCATGGAGAGAATGATAGAGAGGATAAACTTGAATGAGAGGACATCTCCTAGGGAAAACCAAGCCAATCCCCAAAACAAAAATAGAGCACAAAAATACAGGAGAGATACTCCTCAAATCAAACAAAGGGAAAATTACCAACAAGTTAGGCCACCCTTCCAAGATAATTATGTAGATGAAGAGGGAAGAGAGGCTGAAGAATCTGAGAAAAGTAATGTAAAACTGATAGGTTCTTATAATGAAGCTGAAGTCTTTCTCACAGAAGAAGAACAAGGTCTCTTTTCCTTTGATCAAGCTCAAACAAGTTGTGAAGATTCTTAATATTACCAATTGGGACTTGAAAATTCCATCATGGAAGTCCATAGGAAATATGACCTTAGGAGCAAAAGAAACCAAGAACCCTCCAAGAAAACCCAAATTAACACTGCTGCTAGGAAAAATCCAGAAAATAGTCCTAAGAGGACAACAGACAATGTCAACACCGTGGCTAAGAAAACTGATCAGAACAAAGAAAAAATCAGCCAGCAAGGTAGTGTTTCAAGCTACCCTAGCACCTCTACTAGTGGCCCTAAAAAAATACTGTTGTCTAAAACCCCTGATCAAAATCAACAAATTAAACTGGTGGAAAATGTTATGACTAAAGAGACTGATGCAAATATGTCTAAAATACAAATACCTTTCATCTTTGAGGGAGATATTGCTAAAATCAAGATAACCATATCTCTCACTGAACTGATAACTCAGGGACTGTATAAATCCCAAGTGATGAAGGTCTTGAACTTAGGAAATGATATTGACACTCTGAATTTGACTGATGATGAACCTGAGTTGTTGTTTGGACCCAAGGTTGAGGGAAAGTATCAAGAAGGAGTTGTCCCTCCTTTCTATATCATCCTAAACATACATGACAAGATATTACAAAATACCATGCTAGAATCCGGTGCCTCACACAACCTCATGCCCAAAGTTGTGATGGAAAGATTAGGCCTAGAAATAACTAAACCTTACAAAGACTTATACTCATTTGATTCGAGTAGAGTCAAGTGTTTGGGCTTAATCAAGGATCTTTGTGTCAATCTGGCACAAATACCTACTAAGGGTCTTGTCATGGACATAGTGGTTGCTGATATTCCTCCCAAATATGGGATGATTTTATCCCGATCTAGGGGAGCCAAGCTTCAGGGGAACCTTCAACTAGACTTATCCTATGCTACCATCCCCGTTTTTAACCAAACAAGGAGATTATACCGAGAGTCACACATGAAATATATGGTTAGCAGTCAAGAGAGGCCTGATAGCACTCCCCTATATTCTATCCATTCAGACTTAGAATCATTCATCTTGTATAATGAAAATGACATTGATGAACAGGTAAATGAAAATGACAAAGATCCAAACCCATCAGTATAGTCCAAACTGTCTTCCAATAAAGAAAATATCATCCAAAACTCTAGCAACCCTGAACAAAAGCTTGATGGCGAACATGAAATAGGTACACTTTGGAACATGAACTTTGATGGCTCTTGTGGAAAAATAGGTTTAGGAGCTGGTGTCTGGATACATAACACAAGTGAGGGCTATTCATACAAGCTAGATTTTCAGTGCACTAATAATATTGCTGAATATGAGGCTCTCCTCCTTGGCTTGCATTTTCTCAAAGAATTAGGAGCTAAGAAAATCTCTACCCAAGGGGACTCAGAGCTAATCATTAAACAAATCAAAGGTGAGTACCCAACAAAGAACCCAAGATTGAGAGAGTACATAAATTTTATCCTAGATATTCTCAAAACCTTTAAGAAATACCAAATCATTTTCATCCCTAGAGCCCAAAACTACTTGGCCAATGAGCTTTCCTTTACTGCCAGCAATTGCCAAATACCCCATGCAACTGAAAAATATGCTGCCAAAGTAAAAAACAGGCCCACAGTGCCAGACAACATAAACCATTGGCAAGTGTTTGAGGGTGATGAACAAATTGATTACTTTTTACAATCTAAAAATGAATTTACAAGAATAAGACCAAGCCTAGAACATGATACAGGTGTTTTTGCTGAAAAACAAGAAAATAAAACAGAGATGTCCCCTATGGATGATATAAATCTGATTATTCATCCTAGTAAGGCATAAATGTTTGAAGACATAGACCAAAGAGACCTTGAAGTCTTACAATGTAAAGATGTTACCTTACCAAGGGGACTAGCACCATTAGAAGATCTATTTGATTTTAATGATGTGGCTAAAAAACCTAAGATAGATTCTACTGAGAATGATGTAGAAGAATATAAGATAGGCAACCTAAAGGAACCCAAAATGATCAAAGTCTCCAAAAATCTTCCTCCTAACATAAAATAGAGATATATTGAACTTTTTCAAGAATTTAAAGATGTTTTTGCATGGGGAAATGAGGATTTGAAATCATATGACACAAGCATTATTCAACACAAAATTCCTCTTAAGGAAAATCAGAAACCTTTCAAACAAAATTTAAGGAGAATAAACCCTGTCTTACTACCTTTAGTTGAGAAAGAGATAAAAAATATGTATGATGCAGGGATCATAGTTTCCCTTCGATACTCAGAGTGGGTTTCCAATCCTGTGTCAGTTAGGAAGAAGGCCAGGGATATTAGGCTTTGCATTGACTTTAGAAATCTAAACAAAGCATCCCTAAAATATAGCTACCCCTTGCCTAAGATGGATCATATACTTCAAAGGGTAGTTGGCTCTAAGATAATCTCACTACTTGATGGCTTTTTCGGTTACAACCAAGTGCTAGTATTCCCAAGTGATCAACACAAAACTGCCTTCACCACCCCTTGGGGTACATTCATGTATGTTAAAATTCCATTTGGATTGATGAATGCGGGGGACACTTTCCAAAGGGCCATGGATATAGATTTTTCTGAAGACATAGGTTACTTCATAGTCATTTACCTTAATGACATCATTGTTTACTCTAAGACTGATGAGGAGCACTTAATTCACTTAAGGAAATTTTTTGAAAAGTGTAGAAAATATGGCCTTTCCTTGAATCCTAAGAAAACATTGTTTTGTCTCTAGGAAGGAAAACTCCTAGGCCACATCATCTTAGAAGAAGGAATCAAAATAGACCCCAAAAGAATTGAAGGCATATTACAAATCAACCATCCTAGAAACATTAAGGAATTACATTCTTTCATTGGGAAGATAAAATTTTTGAGGAGTTTCATCCCCAACCTTGCTGAACTCTTGAGGAATATTACAAACATTCTTAAAAAGGAGATAGGCGTGGAATGGACCTTGGAAGCTAAAAAATCCTTTGAAATGGTCAAACTAGCCTTCACTCAAACACCGGTTCTAATCAGTCTCGATTTTACCAAAGATTTATACATTTTCTCATTTGACTTTGAACATACCATTGCTGCAGTATTACTGCAAAATAATATGATGGGGCAAGAACAACCCATAGTCTTCTTTAGCAAAGCCCTTAGAGATGCTCCTCTAAAATACAACATCATGGAGAAACAAGCCTTTGCCTTGATCAAGGCATTAAAATATTTTAGAGTTTATATCTTACATTCTCATATCATTTCTTTTGTTCCACACTCAGTTTTCAAGGACATTTTAAATCAAGACCCTAATGGTAAAAGGGGAAAGTGGATTTCCATTATCTTAGAATATGACTTAGAAATTAGACCCACTAAACTGGTTAAAGGACAAGGGTTTGCAAAACTCATCGCTGAGTCAAATTTCAAAGCCTTAGATATGAATATGGTTGATGTTTTAGAAGAACAAGAAGAATGCACAACTCCCCATGTTGAAGAAGAATTTCTAAATCCATATTGGTATGCTGATATTATTTATGTGCTTTTCTATATTAATGCTCCTCCTACATTATCAAAGACAAAAGCTAGATTCCTGAAACAAAAAGCTCTGAAATTCTACATTTTAGATGGAATATTATATTGGAAGAATCCTATTGGTATACTGCTTAAATTTTTTCTTGAGGATGATGCAGGTAAGATCATGCATGAACTGCATGAGGAAGAGTGTGGAAGCCATATTTACTGGAAAGCCACAACCATCAAAATCCTTAGAGCTGGCTGCTATTGGCTTACCCTTTTCCTTGACACCCACAAACTAGTCATGACTGGCCATAAATGCCAAATTTTTGATGGCAAGAGAAAACTCTTACCTTTGTCTTTACATCCAATTACTGTTGAAGCTCCTTTTCAACAATGGGGTTTAGACTTCATTGGAGAGATTCACCCCACCTCGTCTGCACAACATAAGTGGATCCTCATTGCCACTGATTACTTTACCAAGTGGATAGAAGCCATCCCCTCTAGAAATGCCATTGATTTATTCATTATCAAATTTCTTGAGACAAACATCATATCTAGATCTGGTTTCCCCAGAAATATTATCACAAATAATGTTGTTGCCTTTCAATCCAAAAGAATGGTTGAATTTTGTCATAAATATCACATCGCACATTTCATAGCTTATTACCCTCAAGGTAAAGGCCTAGCTGAGTCCTCTAACAAAAGCTTAATTAATATCATCAAGAAGCTTCTAGAACATAATCAAAAGTCATGACATGGCAAGCTAATACATGCACTATGGGCTAATAGATTCACCACCAAGAAATCAATCAGTATGTCTCTCTATCAACTAGTGTATGGCATGGATGCCATTTTTCCAACATCCTTGGGAGTTCCGGTGGTAACACTTCTCCAAGAAGTGAAATCAGAAGAAACTGACATGAAAAGGAGGTTGAACCAAACCATTCATTTGCAGCAGACAAGGGAAGAAGTTCATAACAAGACTCAAGCAGTGCAAGAAATCATAAAGACAATATTTGACAAAAGAACTAAAGTCAACAATTTCCACATTAGAGATACGGTATTGAAATGGGATTCTAGGAGGGAAGACAAAGGTAAACATGGTAAATTTGAGAATTTGTGGAACGATCCTTACCTCATTCAGTCAGTTAGATGTCATAATGCTTTATTTTTACAAGGGATGAATGGAGAAGAACTTTTCAGAGGTCCTGTAAATGACAGGATGCTCAAACACTATTTATGTCAAGAGTCCTAATTTCAAAGGTTTTCATTCATTGTACACAAAAATTGAATGAGGGAAATCACAAAAATACAAAAACATAGAAAGAATGAAAAAGAAGGCAGATTTGAAAAGAGGTAAAGCCCCATACCCAAAAAATAGTACTTCTGAAAGTGAGCAACCTTAAATGCCACTATTCGTTCAAAAGAAGGTCTTGTTTTAGTCATCTAGCGTAATCATGGCTGAAACATGTTTTCAATTTATTGTTGATAAGTTATTGAAAGATAGCTGGTCAAATCACTCAAACATGACTTGTCAAAAGATAGGTTAAGAATGAAAGATACTGGTTCCACATGCTCAAATCTGAACCAAAGAGGAAAATAGGGATGCTTAGCACATGATTGATCATAGCCCTCATATTTCCTAAGGTTTTTTTGTACAAAAATAATATTTTTGTGCAACTTGTTCTTATGCCACAAACCCATGGTAAGTCAAATTTCCTAATCCTGATTTAAACCATGCTTTCAATTCCATGTTTATAGCTTAGTGAATGAATCCTGTCAAATAGCTTAATCTTGACAATTGAGTAGTCTAAGTAGAGAATAAGAGAGTTCATTAGCATAATATAACCTCTTAGAAGAAATAAGATAGAAGTAGATAGTTTTTTTTCTTTCAAGATAAAAATAATGTTATGGGTTTTCCAGTTCAAGTGCACCCAAGGAAGAAAAAATGTTAGGAAAGTAGGTTGGGTAGGTAGAGATGAAGATGATCTAATCATGTTTTTAAGATTTATTAAGATCACAACTTCAAAGAAAGCATCAGAAAGTGTAAAGAGGTAAAAATATGCCCAATGGACGAGGCACTGGTCTCCATAAAAGACAGAGATCTGAAAATTCCGGAAACCTCCTGAAAAGGAGCTGCCCTCCCCAAGTGGAGCCACTGTTAGTAATCAGTAAGTTTTGTTTTTTTTAGATGACTAAATTGTTATCCTAGATTTCTAGAAACAAAGTTCATGAACATTGTGAGTTCTAGAAATCTCACTGCCTTCATTATCCCAGGATAATTAATTCACTATTTCATCATCCCATCATGCCAATATTAGCTCACCCATCCCAGAAAACCCATCATGGGCTCATGTCACTCATTTTTTTTATGCTTTGTCACCTTTGGCCCCAATCCTCTGTTTTTTTTCCTAACCCCTCCACTGCTACCTAGGGCCACCAATCAACCATCTCTCTTATATCTCCATAAATGCCGCAAGCATTGAATGGTCTCAAAGCTATATTTGTAGGCTCTTTAGATAAATCAAAGAAATTTGGAGTTTGGATCTTTAATACATCAGTCAATCAAAAACTTTGTTTTACACTTGATTACCTCAAAGCCAAGTTTTTTCAGTCAAAGGCCAAGTCCAAAGAACCTTCCACTAGGTCACCTAGGGTTTTCATAGGTCATAGGGTTGATTTGGTGTTCTAAAATCCCTGTTTTTCCTGTGTAAAGATGCTGCATTCAAAGAAAAAGGAGGTCAATTAACTTCGTCCAAAATGGATTAAAAAGTCCTTCAAGGAAGGCTTCCTTGGCCAAAGCACAAATTCTGCAAGTGACAGCTACCTTTGTTAACATTTCTACATAAATGATCAAGATTTCCATCAGCCTAAAAAGAGGTAAGGTAATAGGATGAATCCTCAAAAGAAGACATCCACAACAAAGAGAAAGGCAACATGCCTATGTTTAAAGAGAATCAGGGTTTTGTGATTGATTGAAAATACAGTGTTTCCAAGCAAAGAAACATCACAAGGACCACAAGGACATAAGACACCATCAACACAATCAAGAACACATTGAAGATCTTCAGAAATCATGAACGAATAAGGAAAAAAGGTGAGGTGAACTGAACATAAATGAATGAACTTGAAAAGGATATTGATAAATTAGAAGACAACACTTCTTATTTTTCTCTAATATCCCTAAAACCTAAGAGTTTGGAAAGATGGAAAGAACAGGTCAAATAAAGATGATAAGTAATCCTTCATAAAAAACAGAAGGCATTCAAAGGATATCTAAGGTACCCTCTAGGGTTTGTCAAAGACAACGCTACTTCACTGCACCAAAGGAAGAATTTGTAAAGAGTATCAGTGTGAGGGGGGCCTAAGCTTTCCAAGTACAGTCAAAGGTCTTCAAAATGTTAAAGATAAAGGTAAGCATGAGGTAAAGTGCCAAAGGATAAAATCATGCTAAGCATAGGTTCACTATTCATAAAATGAGGTGTCAAAATCCAAAAAGGACTAAGGGATCAAAGGCAAGTGTACTCAGAAATCAGAAGTGGCTAAGGGATGACATAAAATGGTATAACTTGCTAACCTTTCCCACCAAAGACACATCACTATCAAAGGTATAATTGAAAGATGTGAAACTCATGCTTAGGTAAATTACACTTAAGAAGGCCAAAAAAGGATAAAAATAGAGTTCTCAGTTTGTCAAAAGCATGCCGAAGACAATTTTAACAGTGCCCAAACTTTCAAAAGGTAAAAAGGGATGAAAAATACATCTACATCTCATAAGCCAGCCATCACCACAAAAATAAGAAGAAAATATGCCTTGAGAAAGTATCCAAAACCCTGCAAAAAATAAAAAGGTATCAGTCAAAAGAAAAATATTAAAAACATAAGTAAAGTGGTTTTTGTAACTTTGATTGTTTCTTAAGGGTATAAAGGGCATCCTTAGCCTTTTTTCCATCTCATTTTTCCATTACAAGAGGAGAAAGGCTTCAACAGAAAAAACAAAGTGTTTTTTACCATTTCCTGGGCAATTTTGCTAGCACTGCACAAATAACTGTCGCTACGCAAATACAGGTCGGCGCTGCGCTAACCGGCCCTCCACCCATTCAGAATAGCACGGCATTGCGCTAATCAGCCCCGATGCTAGGAAAATCCCAGGCGCTATGAAAACACGGGCCCGACTCGCCCAGAGACCAGCAGAAACTACCCCTGCCTGGCGCTGCGAAAACGGGCCTACGGGTAAGGTGCTACGCAAATTCTAGGAGCCTCGAAAACAAGAAAAAACTTGCCTCAAGATCAAATTTTATCTTCCATTTGATTTCCAAAGGTTTAAAAAGAGCCAAAAATTGGTAACTAACCTCCTTTACTTGTCCCCAAAGTAATTTTCCATAAATTTTAAGTATTTTGGGGCTTTAAGTGTTCAAACCCTAAGTGAGGTAAACCCTAAGTCTTGCATGCAAAGGAGCCTTTATTTTTAAACCTCCTTGAAACCAATTAATGTCATGTAAGGGTAACTAAGTTAGGGTGACCACAATCAACTTTTGAGAAGGCCTCCTAAAGCTATAAGGAAACTAAACCCTAAGAACCCTAGCCTCCACGCCACTAATTCTCCAAGGTTGACTCCATCACCATTTTCACCTTGCTTCACCAAACCCTATATTGTAAAAGAACATCTCCAATCACCATGTCAGGAGCTGAGAAAAGAAGTAGCAGTGATAAAGGTCAAAGGCCTTTAAGACCAAAACATAAGGGAGGAAAATTTAATAGATTGAAACCTCAAATCACAATGGGCATTACCTCCTCTCCTATGATCCTGTCATGTTTTCAAAATGCAAGATGTTTTCAATTTTGTGAGCGGATCAAACAAGTGAAGAACCACCCTGAGCTTACAAGGCTCCTCATTCTCAATTTACACAATAAGCACTCAAGCCTTGCAGGAGTGGATTTCGAGATCTCAGCAGGCGCCATCTCTGAGGCTACAGGTATCCCAGCTGTGGGTGAAAAGTGGTTTAAAAAGGGAAAATTGGACAAAGACTTTATAGATCCATTTATCAAAACAAGGTATAGAGGAGGCAACAAAACTATTTTCCCTTTCTCACACCTCAAACACAGATTTGCATCCTTGATGTTGGTTATAATGAAATACTTCACCTATGAGGGGAGGTACTCCAGGGTCTATACCTATCATGTCAGACTCCTCATGCATTTCACAGGGGCTAAGGTGCTAAACTGTAATATCCCAAAATAGGGAATTTCTAAAACAATAAGAATATCTGAAGATATTCTAAAGTTGGAGCTTCAGTAAACCAGGCACATAGCAGTTTAAATCATCTCATAAGATGTAAAGGAACATCTTCCCAACAAATGAATGATCAAAAGCAACAATATGACCTATACACTCCTTCCAAAGTGGGGAAATGCATCAATATAGGGCATAAAATGGTTGTCTTCAAAAAATAATGCTATATCTATGAGAAATGGGACTTGGATCCCTTAGAATATACCATATACAACTCACATCCAGAATTGGAGCAAAAACATGTTGAGATTCAACAAGATGATGACCTTAGTGAAAAGAGTCGCCTTCACTAAATGGGCCTACAGGCTATTTTTGGCGCAAAGTATATTTTTAGACTATGTCTATTTTTAGACATGTCGATCATATTCTATGAGTTGCAGGATGCTATTTGTGGATGGTTGGTCAAGTTGGAAAAATAGATGGAATTCTATTTTTTAGACATATTGGGCGGAATCTATTTTTAGATTGCCAGTCTAAAAATAGATATGTCAAATATTATTAGCTCTTAATAATATTTGGACTCTAAACATTATCTTATTCTCTTGGAACACTTCAGTTAAGTGCACAGATGTGGCACAGGAGCTAACAGAAGGAATTACGCTATTCCTGAGGGTTAAGTGGAGCTATTGCATGGAGGACTTCAGTTAGAACTCATGTGACAGAGTTTGGTGGAGGGAGAAGTAGTTGGTGGAGTTGTATTTAGTTTAACTCAGTTTAGACTCGGTTAGACTAGTTATATCTAGTCTAGCAAGTTGACACACTAGTGAGGAGGTGGAGTGAATTAATTCGTTAATTAATTCACTAAATAATAACTCATTAATCAACTGAAGAATACATCAGTTAACTACGGTGCATGGCAGTTTCAGTGGAGATCAGTGGAGAGATAGGTGAAAGAGCAAGTGTGAATATCAGTTGTGACTATAGTGATGCATTGATTGCATCCAACACTTAGTGGAGATGCCAATGAGGATTGTGCAGTGAAAGCTTGGTGAATTCGAGTTCATTCAAAGCCATTCTTAGCAAGGATTGCGCAGTAGAGGCAGGCTAGTAGGTGGCAAAGATCAGTGCATGGATTTGCAAGATCGGGCCTGATTAGTGTGTAGCGATTGTATTGTACTGAGAGCTTGATATGATCAGCTTTGTATGAGGATTGTTACATGATCTCTATGACATATTTTATATACATATATTTGGTGTTTTTAGCTTCAGTATTTCTCGTTAAACAACTGTGTTAATGTGTGTGAATTTTTATTGTTTCATGTGTGCATTGCAATCTTGATTTAATTTCCGTAGATGATCAATGGTGGAATAGATTCTGTATTTTGCATGAAGTTAAAATAGTGTGAGATCAGGATAATCTTGGACATATAACACATAATTTATATAATTTCTACATGGTATCAGAGCAGTTGATCATTGGAGGAGATTGCAATTATTGAAGCGGGTGAGTTTTGTGCTGGTGGAATTTGAATTTGCTGAAGTGTTTTCTTGGTGTCGAAGTTGAGCATTCATTAAAATGTCTTTCAATGGATTGTGGTTGGAGTATGCCCTTGATGGGAGCTCAAATTACATAGCATGGAAGGATAGGATGGAGGTGGTGCTGGATGATAATGGGCTAAAGGAGTTCATCGATAGTGATGTTCTCAAGCTAGGAGCTAGCGATGTAGCCGCACTTGACGCATGGCAAAAGAAGGTAGCAAAGTGTCGAAGGATTCTGTTGGAAGGTGTGAAGGATCACATTGTGTCCAGCCTTCACGGTAAAGCCACTCCATTCTTAATGTGGAAGGCTTTGACAGACTTGTTCCAAAGCAAAGTGACCAGAGGAAGTTGGCACTTAAAGACAAGCTCATAAAATTAAAAATGGATAAAGGCGATAGTATTCCAAAATACCTCATGAAGTTTGTCCATTGCAAGGATGAGCTGGGAAGTGTGGGGGTTACTGTTGATGAAGAAGACTTGGTGAGCTTGGCTCTCCTTGGGCTTCCTAAGAGTTGGCATAGTTACGAAGACTCTGTCAATGGATGGGAGAAACTGCCAGGATGGGAGCGACTTTGGTCAGATCTTGTGCAGGAGGAGATAAGGCGGGGTACCAGGGATGGATCTTCATCGAAGAATGAAGATGAATAAAATTGTGCTTTGGCTACCAAAGCAAGGAAAGGGAAGGGGAAGAAAAGTCCTTCTCAATCTGGTGCGAATGGCAAGAAGCAGGATTTGTCCGAGGTGAAGTGTTTTCACTGTCACTAGCACAGACATTTCGCCACTAATTGTCCACGGAAGAAGAAGAATAATCAGGCTGCTGGATCTGCAGCTGAAGAGGCCTTAGCCTCACAGTTTGAGCTGGATTTTTCTTTGATCGCATGCTTGGTTTCAAGTGTGATGGGATTAGTGTGGTTTCTTGACAGTGGTGCATCTTTCCATATGACCGAAGACAAAGATTTTCTTAGTGATATGGAGGAAAAGAATCTTGGAGTGCACATTGAGATGGGCAATGATGGTAGATACAGTGTGACTGGTATCGGAACCATTTCCTTTGATAGGGAGTCTGGTAAACCTTTCATCTTGAAGGATGTCATTCATGTTCCAAGATTGAAGAAGAATCTGATCTCGGTGGTGATGTTGGAAGACAAGGGTTATGATGTTGTTTTCAGTGAGGGAAAGCTTTCCTTCGGCATAAAGCAACTGGTCAAACCAGGAGGATAGGGATTCGAGTTAAGAATATTTATCAATTGTAGGTATATGACTGTGCAATAATTGTAGGAAAAGTAGAAGGAGTGGTGAGCTCAGATGAGGGAAAATTGTGACACAGGAGATTGGGCTATCTTCACCATGGCAATTTGAAAATTTTGCAGCAGATTTCTACTGGGTTTCCCACAGGTACACTTGCGCTGTCAGATCAGTGCAAGGGATGTACTTTTGGAAAATTTGTGAAGACCACTTTTCATGAGAAGGATAGTCTTGCTTCGACGATCCTTGAGAGAATTCACACAGACGTGTGTGGACCTTTCTCAGTTGCTTCAACAAAAAAGCACAGGTATTATGTGATATTTGTTGATGAATTTTCTCGTAAGTGTTGGATCTTCTTCATGCAGAAGAAGAGCGAGACATACTCAAAGTTCTATGAGTTCAAGGCATTGGTTGAGAAAGATTCGGGGAAGCAGGTGAAAGCTCTAAGGAGCAATAATGGTGGTGAATACATCTCTGGAAAATTCAAAGACTTTTGCAGCGCAGAAGGAATTCGAAGAGAACTCATAGCGCCTCATAACCCACAGCAGAATGGGGTCGCGGAGAGAAAGAACAGAACGATCGTGGGTGCTACACGGGCGATGTTGCATGATCAAGGCCTTCCCATACACTTATGGGTTGAAGCATGCAACACTGCGGTTTATGTGCAAAACCATTGTCCTCATAGAGTACTTGGCATGAGTACACCCGAAGAGGCATTTTCTGGTAAGAAGCCTGATATTTCTCATTTGAAGATTTTTGGCTCACCTGTTTACATTCATGTGACGAAGGATGCCAGGAAGAAGCTGGAGCTGATTATAGAGGTTGGGATATTTTTGGGGTACACAGAAACACCCCACAATTATCGTGTGTATTTTCCAGACAGTCGGATGACTGTTGTGCGACGAGATATCAAATTTCATGAGGAGAAATCCATGAAGTTGTTGCTTGAGAGGGAGCTACATTTGCATGCAGAGGAGGAGCTAATTGTTCCTAAATATGAGCCTCAAGATGTGGATCAGCCATAAGAGGAGGTTCATAGAGTGGAAGAAACCACTCATGCAACTGTGATATTCCTTTTCAAGAATTTCAACAATCTCACCAGTGAGGACGCTGTATAAGTGAACCAGTGCAATAATAACGCATTCCAGGGCTTGGAACCTTAATAATATGCTATATATTACTTAATTATAGAATGGCATCAGAAAAAAATAACTCTAGCTATGATAGACAGATCTCCCCAACTCAAATGTAGGAAAAGGAATCATAACCCCAATACATCATAAAATAGAAATGTCGGAGGCAACAACAAGTTATTCTTATTATAAAATCTGCTGAAATATATGAAGTGAAATATATATGGAGCTTTCATTCATTATAAAATCAGAAATGAGAGGATTGACCTCCTTTACAAACACATGGGGACCTCTTAGCAAGAGTTTCCGGCAAAATATAAACACAATGTACAGTACTGCTGAAAATAATGTTGTACCCAGCTACTCTCTATTAAGAAATATATGATATGCTCAAAGAGGAATACACAATATAGAAATGGGCTCAAGACCCTCCTTAATAGAAGTACCGAAGAGGAAATCACCTCCTCCCCTCCTGAAATAAGCTCAAATGGGTAGATCTAACCCCAGCTACTGCAGCTACTGCAGAAATAATGCACTCACTGAGAGTGACTGCGCAGTCCAGGTTAGAGGATGGCTTCCCCAAGATATGTGATGAGGATGGAATGCAAAACCTCCTCCTTTAATCTCCCAATCAACCTGCAACAACAATGGAACTAGAATTCCCGCATGAGAACCTTTGCACTAAACAGTGCTGTAACTCTGGCTAAACAACTGAAGATTGCAATCAGTCATAAGACTAAAAAAAGAAGTATGAATGAATGAATTCCCTTGCTGCAATTTCTTCCCTTTTATTCCAAGTGAGCTTTTCCATCTTGGGCCCCACACATGTAGCTTCCTTGAGAAGCTTCCCTCTTCAAAACTGTGCTTCCCTAGAGGCTTTCCCTCCCTTTTTACAACGCTTGTTGACTTGGTCAACTATAATAGCTCCTTGATTTTGCTCCTCTTCACACTCAAGGGGATTTATTTTATCTTCTTATCTCAATCCATTTTCACACTAGGATAGATTTTATTATGTTTCTCACTCCTAATTTAAAAAATGGAGTAATTATAATGTTCCAAGTAGCTATGGCTAATTGGGAACATTACAGTCTACCCCTCTCAAAATTTGCTTTCCCACAAGAAACAGCAAAGAAGGATGCTGTAAAATATGCTCCCCCTCCCAAGTGGCATCCTCATCTGGTAGATTCCTCCATCGAATCAGATATTCTTTGATGACTCTGTTTCTCAACTTTCTCTCCCTTGTGTCTAAGATTTCTTTTGGTTGCAATATCAAATGGCCCTCATCATCAATTGAGGAAGTTCCAAGTTGGAAACTGCATTCCTCCCTATGGCCTTCTTGAGGTAGGATACATGGAATATATTGTGGATCTTTCTCCCTTTAGGATGCTCCAGCTCATAAGCTACCTTACCGACACATCTGTTCACCTTGTATGGCCCATAGAAACGTGGTTTGAGATTTTCAGCTCCTTTCACCTTGAGTGTGGATTGCTTGTAAGGCTGAAGGTGTAGATAGACAAGATCCCCCACCTCAAACTGTCTCTCTATCTGACCACGGTCTACATACATATTCTGTTGGTTCTGAGCAGTGGCCATGTTATCTTTGAGGGCCCTGAGTATGTCCTGGTTCTCTTGAATCCAATCTCTTTCCCTTGGAGCCTTACTTTCCCCAAACATAACATCGGAAAATGAAAGTGCCTCATATTCATACAAGGCTCGGAATGGTGCCATGCCAATAGATAGATGGTGAGTAGTGTTGTAACAATACTCCCCCAAGCAGAGCCACCGCAACCAAGCTTTCTACTGCCCAGACATAGTTTCTCAAGTAGCCTTCTAGCCACTTGTTCACTATCTTAGTTTTCCCATTTGTTTGGGGGTGATAGCTGGTGTTGGGGATCAAATCAGTTCCCACTAATCGGAAAATTTCCTGCCAAAAGCCACCCATGAAGCGGTTGTCCCGATCACCTACTATGGTCCTAGGGAGACCATGGAGTCTAAATACATCTCTGAAGAAGAGCTCATCTACCTGTGAAGTAGTATAATGTGCAGAAATGGAAAATAAATGAGCATACTTTGTTAGTCTATCAACAACAACATAGATACATTCATTACCTTGCACTATCGGTAAGCCGGTGATGAAGTCCATAGAGATGCTCTCCCACTTCCCATCTATAATAGGTAGTGGATGTAACAACCCAGCAGGATAAGAGTGCTCTCGCTTGTTCTATTGACAAGTGGTACATTCCTTGACATGCTAGAGCACATCCTCCTTGAGACCCTTCCATGAGAATCTCTCCCTGATAGATTTGTAGGTTTTTGTGAAACATTGATGCCCTGAAAGTGGGGAATCATGTGAGGCCACTAAGATCTTCTCCTTGAGCTTAGAATTCTTAGCCAAGTAGATCCAGTCCTTGTAGTAGATGACCTCATCCATCACTTTAAATCTCTCATCCGGTGCCACTCCATCAATTATCTCGCATGCAAGGTCATCTTTGGAGTACTCAAATAGAATTTGAGCCTTCCAATCTGCATCCAGACCCCTCATGGACAGCATTGCAGGCCTCCTAGAAAGTGCATCAGCTACTGTATTGCTCTTCCCGTTGACATATTCTATGTCAAAGTCATAGGACTGAATTTTTCTCACCCATTTCTGTTGTCTTTCCTGAAGTTTCCTTTGCTCAAGAAAGAATCTAAGGCTGATGTGATCAGTATTCACCTTGAACTTATTCCCCACCAAATATTGATAGAATTTGGCTAATGCATGCATGATAGCCAAAATTTCTTTATCATAGATGGGGTATAGCTTCTCATGAGGGAGAAAATTCCTGCTCTCAAAGGCTATAGGATGCTCTCCTTGCATCAAGGCTGCCCCAATACCTTCACTTGATGCATCACATTCTAACACAAAAGGTTGAGAAAAATCAGGTAAAACCAAAACAGGACAACTACTCATTACCTCTTTGAGCTTGTCGAAAGCTCTTTGTGCTATGGGTGTCCACTGGAAAGCCCCCTTCTTTGTTAAGTCTGTAAGAGGTGCTGCTAGCTATGAGAACCCTTTCACAAACTTTGGGTAATATGTGCATATGCCCACAAACCCTCTAAGTTCTGTCACATTCTTAGGTTCAGGCCAGTCTTTGATAGCTTGAATATTTTCCTCATGTACCCTGACTCCATATACCCCTATGATATGCCCCAAATACAACATCTCTGTGAGGCCAAATTCACATTTGGAGAGCTTGGCATAGAATTTTTTCTCCTTGAGGATATGTAAGACTGTATCTATATGCTGCAAGTGCTCTTCCCAAGTGTGGCTGTAAATCAGAATATCATCAAAGAAGACCAATACAAACTTCTGCAAATGATCCCAGAAGATATGGTTCATATAGGATTGTAAAGTTGTTGGAGCATTAGTTAATCCAAAGGGCATCACTAGAAACTCAAAATCCCCATAGTGACACCTGAACGTTGTCTTGGGGATATCTTGCTCCCTTACCTTGATTTGATGGTACCCAGACCTCAAATCAATCTTGGAGAAATATTTGGATCCCCTCAGCTCATCCATGAGTTCATCGATCCTGGGTATAGGATACCTGTTCTTCAAAGTCTTCTTATTCAAGGCCCTATAATCGATGCACATCCTCAATGTGCCATCTTTCTTCTTTACCAAAACCACCGAGGAAGCAAAAGGACTAGTACTAGGCCGGATGTACCCTAGTGCTAGCAGTTCTTGGATAGCTTTTTCAATTTCATCCCTATAGGTTTTGGGATGTCTATAAGGAGTGGTGATTACTGCTTGTACTCCTTGTTCCAACTCAATGGTGTGTTCAAACCCTTTGTCAGGAGGTCTCCCTGGTGGGATATCTCCAAATACTGTAGAATACCAGTCCAAAAGGGATTGGATATTTGGATGCACCGGTGTGTCCTTGCCCTTAACCTTGGATACATGCAGCTCCACTACCCATGCAATGTCTCCTCTGCGCAAATCTACTTCCATTCTATGTGCTGAAACAACCTGAGGAGGATATGTGTTCATACCCTTGATATTTTTTTGCTAGCCATCTTCTTCTCTAGTCAATTCCATCTCCAGAGTTCTCAAGTTGGTGGTAACTCTCCCAAGAGTGACTAACCAATGGACTCCCAATATGAAATTTGTATCTAGGATGTCTACCACAAAGAAGTGATCTGTCAATGTATAGGTACCCATAGTAATGGTCAGCGCTGGAACATACTTGGCACATTGTAGAGTCATGACCCCTGGAACTAAAACTGAAAATCCCTCAAACTCCTTCACGGAGATCCCTCTCCTGTGTACCAGCTGTGAATCAATAAAATTGTGAGTGGCTCCACCATCTATTGATACAGAATTTCTTTGCCCCATGATGGTGCCTCTTACTCTTAAGGTAAGGTATTTTGGGACTCCTCTTAACGCTGCAACAACTCCTCCTTTTGGAGCAAAGTCTTCCCTGGGTGGTACAGTGTTGGCACCCTTTTTGGAGAAGGTCTTGATAGAATGTGATTCCCCTATAGCACATTTCTTTTGAATAGAGAGTGTCTCCTTCAGCCTTGAATGGGGTTTCTGCTGTAAAACTTTTCTTACCCCGGGCAAGATGTATTGTAGATCTCTAGCTTTCTCCACAGCTTCAAGGAGTGTAGTTGGTTTAGTAGACTTGACCAACCCTTGTAATGGCTCAGCCATCCCATTCAAGAACATGCATACCTTCTTGCTCATAGTGAGGTTGGATACCATTACTGAAAGCTGTAGATACTCAGCAATATAATCCTCAAGATCTCCCTCTTGCTTGAGTTTGGTTATTTTGGCAAAGTGGGCTTCCAGATCCCTTGGATCAAATCTCTCTACTATATTCTTGGTGAAAGCTGAGTATGAAGTGATATGATGATGCCCAAGTGTGGTTATTCCATGAAACCACCAGTCTTGAGCCTCCCCTTCTAGGTGCAATGCAACTATCTTGATAGCTTCCATCTCCGAAACCTTGTGAAGCTGGAAGTATGTGTCCAACTTCTCTACCCATGCCTTTGTTGTGTGCTTAGATGTCCCATAAAATGTGGGCAAGAAGACCCCCACCATACTGCACTGTAGGGTTGATCCCTACATCAAGTTACCTTCCCTTTGATGAGAATCATTCCTCATTCCATCCTTGACTTGGCAAAACTCCTGAAAGCTCAGGTGCTCCTTGAACCTTTGAGACTGGAGCTCATATTCTTCAAAATATTCTCCCAGAGAACCCTCCTTATCTCCTTCAGTTAAAAATGAAGGCATGGTGGAGCATTGTGATGGATTTGAATGCCCCATGTCATTTGCAGTGCTGGTGCTTTCCTTAGAGAAAAACCCTAAAGAGTCCTCTTCCTACCTCATTCCTTTGAGATCCCTTGCAATGTTCTGCAGGGTTTGTAGCACGAGCCTTGATATTTATTCCTTCTCCATGCTAAAGAGAAACCCCCCACCCCCCACAAGCTGAGCCAAGAGCAGAGCTTTGATACCACTGTGATATTCCTTTTCAGGAATTTCAACAATATCACCATTGAGGACGCTGTATAAGTGAACCAGTGCAAGAATAACGTAGTCCAGGGCTTGGACCCTTAATAATATGCTGTATATGACTTAAGTATATAATGAAATCAGAAAAAAATAACTCTAGCTATGATAGATAGATCTCCCCAACTCAAATGTAGGAAAAGGCATCATAACCCCAATACATCATAAAATAGAAATGCCGGAGGCAACAACAAGTTATTGTTATTATGAAATATACTAAAATAGATGAAGTGACATATATATATAGTTTTCATTCATTATAAAATCAGAAATGAGAGGATTTACCTCCTTTCAAACACATGGGGACCTCTCGGCAAGAGTTTCCAGCAAAATAACAACACAATGTACAACACTGCTGAAAATAATGTTGTACCCAGCTACTCTATATTAAGAAATATATGATATGCTCAAAGAGGAATACACAATACAAAAATGGGCTCAATAACCTCCTTAATATAACTCCCGAAGAGGAAATCACCTCCTCCCCTCCTGAAATAAGCTCAAATGGGTAGATCTAACCCCAGCTACTGCAGCTACTGCAGAAATAATGCACTCACTAAGAGTGACTGCACATTCCAGGTTAGAGGATGGCTTCCCCAAGATATGTGATGAGGATGGAACACAAAACCTCCTCCTTGAATCTCCCAATCAACCTGCAACAACAATGGAACTAGAATTCCTGCATGAGAACCTTTGCGCTAAACAGTGCTACAACTCTGGCTAAACAACTGAAGATTGCAATCAGTCATAAGACTGAAACAAGAAGTATGAGTGAATGAATTCCCTTGCTGGAATTTCTTCCCTTTTATTCCAAGTGAGATTTTCCATCCCAGGCCCCACACATGTAGCTTCCTTGAGAAGCTTCCCTCTTCAAAATTGTGCTGCCCTAGAGGCTTTCCCTCCCTTTTTACAGCGCTCGTTGACTTGGTCAACTATAGCAGCTCCTTGATTTTTCTCCTCTTCACACTCAAGGGGCTTTATTTTATCTTCTTATCTCAATCCCTTTTCACACTGGGATAGATTTTATTGTGTTTCTCACTTCTAATTTCAAAAATGGAGTAATTATAATGTTCCAAGTAGCTATGGCTAATTGGGAACATTACAACAACGCCAAAAGTCAAAGGGTGGAAGCGCACTATAGAAGCTGAGTGACTGAATCTTGATGCAATGTAGAATGTAGGAGTTCCTACATCACAGCACAGATAGAGACAGTCACCTAACCGATTTACTGGATACATGGATCTGATGAGCAAGTGTATCATGACAGAGCCATCCTATTTTGAGGAAGCTGTGGAGGATCTCGCATTGGTAGACTCCATGGTGGAAGGGTATGATTTGATTGTCAGAAACAATGCATGGGAGATTGTCCCAAGGCCAGAAGGGAAATCAGTGGTAGGTTTGAGATGGATCTACAAAGTGAAGCAAGCTGCTGACGGGAGCGTCGAGAAGTATAAGGCAAGATTTGTTGCCCGGGGCTTCTCACAGATCGATGGGATCGACTATGAAGAAACCTTTGCACCTGTCGCAAGGTATTCTTCCATACGGACCATCCTTGCTCTCTCAGCACAGATGGGTTGGCACATTCATCATATGGATGTGAATAATGTGTTCCTCAATGGAATCATTGAGGAGGAGGTGTACATTGAGCAGCCAGAAGGATTTGAAATATTTAGCAGCGAGTTGCATGTGTGAAGGCTCAAAAGAGCACTGTATGGGCTGAAACAAGCAGCTCGTGCTTGGTACACACGGATAGACAGTTATTTCACTAGACTTGGTTTCGCCAAGAGTGAGGCAGATCCAAACCTATACCAGATTGTGGTGGAGGGTAAGCTTTTGATCATTGTGCTTTATGTAGATGATTTAATACTAATGGGTGATGAACTTTTGATACACTCATGCAAGGCAGATCTTGCAAAGGAGTTTGAGATGAAGAACTTGGGCCTCCTTCATTATTTCGTGGGATTGGAAATTTGGCAGCGGAAAGGTGAAATGTTTGTGTCTCAAGGCAAGTATGCCCAGGAGATACTAGAGAAGTTTCACATGCAAGGCCGCAAGCCTATTGACACTCCTCTTCCTGGTGGTTGGAGGAAGGAGGATGCTACATTGGCAGAGGTAGTGGATGCCACTATTTATCGACAGTTGGTTGGTTCGCTCATGTTTTTAGTCAATACACAACCGGACATATGCTATGCTATGAACCAGCTTTCACAAGTGATGGTGAAGCCTACCAAGCTCTTTTGGAAGGCAGGAAAGCATGTCCTGAGGTATCTCAGGGGAACATCTGGGTATGGATTGTGGTACAGACAGTCGAATGAGGTGAAGCTACATGGCTTCACGGATGCAGATTGGGCAGGATGCCCAACGGATAGAAAGAGCACATCTGGAGGGATTTTCAGTATCATATCTACAGCATTTTCTTGGTACATCAAGAAACAAAGAGCTGTGGCACTCAGTTCAACGGAGGCCGAGTACATGGTAGCAAGTTTGGCTGCATGCAAGGCTATATCGATGAGAAAGATCTTGGTCGGTTTGTTCGGTTCTCACTTAGATCCTACTGTGATATATTGTGATAATCAGAGTTGCATTAAACTCTCGATTAATCCAGTATTTCATGATATATCTAAACATATTTACATCCGGTACAATCATATCATATATTGTGTGCAGCGGAAGATCATGTTGCTTTCTTACATTCCTACGGAGGATCAGGATGCAGATATTATGATGAAGGTGCTCACCAGGAGCAAATTCGAATACCATAGAGACAGGATCGGGGTGGAAGATTATCCCTATCTTGTTGAGAGGGAGTATTTAGATTCAACAAGATGATGAGCTTAGTGAAAATATTCGCCTTCACTAAGTGGGCCCGCAGGCTATTTTTGGTGCAAAGTCTATTTTTAGACTATGTCTATTTTTAGACATGTCGAACATATTCTATGAGTTGCAGGATGCTATTTGTGGATGGTTGGTCAAGTTGGAAAAATAGATGGACTTATATTTTTAGATATATTGGGTAGAGTCTATTTTTAGACTACCAGTCTAAAAATAGATATGTCAAATATTATTAGCTCTTAATAATATTTGAACTCTAAACATTATCTTATTCTCTTGGAGCACTTCAGTTAAGTGCACAGATGTGGCACAATAGCTGACAGAAGGAATTACGTTATTCCTGAGGGTTTACTGGAGCTATTGCATAGAGGACTTTATTTAGAACTCATGTGATAGAGTTTGGTGGAGTTATGGAAGTAGTTGGTGGAGTTGTATTTAGTTTAACTCAGTTAGACTCAGTTGAGCTAGTTGTATCTAGTCTAACTGATTGATACACTAGTGAGAGTGGAGTGAATTAATTAGTTAATTAATTCAAAAATAATAACTCATTAATCAAATGAAGAATACATCAGTTAACTACAGTGCATGGCAGTTTCAGTGGAGACCAATGGAGAGATAGGTGAAAGAGCAAGTGTGACTATCAGTTGTGACTATAGTGATGCATTGATTACATCCAACACTCAGTGGAGATGCCAATGAGGATTGCGTGAGCAATGTTGGAGTAATTCAAACTCATTCAGAGCCATTCTTCAGCAGGGATGGCACAGTAGAGGTAGGCTACCAGTGGCAAAGATCGGTGCATGGATTTGCAAGATCGGGCCTCATTAGTGTGTAGCGATTGTATTGTACTGAGAGCTTGATATGATTAGCTTTGTATGAGGATTGTTACATTATCTCTATGAAATATATTATATAAATATATTTGGGGTTTTCAGCTTCAGTCTTTCCCGTTAAACAACTGTGTTAATGTGTGTGAATTTTTATTGTTTCATGTGTACATTGAAATCTTGATTTAATTTTCGCAGATGATCAATGGTGGAATAGATTCTATATTTTGCATGAAGTTAAAATAGTGTGAGATCAGGAGAATCTTGGATGTATAACACATAATTTATATAATTTCTACAAAACAAATGCTTCTAGCCAAGGTAAACAGGTCTCCCCAAACCTATGCAGCTCAAATAAGCCCAAACCCCATGACTTTGCTTAAAATGAATTAATGAAGCATGAAAAAACATTATTTTAATGAGGGTTTATGTATAAAATAATGAGAAACATCAGATCTAGAATGTAAAATCATCCAATGGCTGAAAAAAGTGGAGATCTCTTCCTTTTTATACAAAATACGGATAACCCGACAAGGGCTTCATGAAAATACAATGTATAAAAGAGAAGAGATACAAATATAGATCTGGAAAATGTAGTATACTACAGCTCTGTATATATGTAGCTGAAAATTTACAAGAAAGAGAAGAAGAATGAAATAAAAAGCTTTCCGGGAGAAGGGTTGGCCCTTCCTCCAAGGAAAAAGCTCACAAGCAAGGGTTCAAACCCTGCTACTGCAACACTGGGAAAAATGACATAGTTTTAGTCAATGAATGCACTGTAGAAGGTGGAGAATGCTTTGGCCACATGCCAAGATGTACAATATGATCATAAAATTTCTTTACAAATCTTGCAAATAAAGGGAAGCTCCCTCCTCTGAAAGATAAGCTCAGAAAGTGGTGTTGGGGACTTTCCACTGCAACACCATGCAACACAGCACTATCCTCTACAGAAATAATGATGTGGCTCAAGGAGGACGCTTGGCCTCAAGCCTGAGTGTGGAAAACTGAATTACAATACTCCTTCAAGAGGCTTCTCAAGAAAGGAGAAGGATCCTAAACAGGAGATCCTTGTGCTAAACATCACTGCAGCTCTGCTAAACAACAAGAGGATGCCAAATATTCTAAATAGACGAAATCAATAATATCCATGCTAACCCCAAATGGCTTCCATCCTCTTCATTATAAACTTTGTGAGCCTCCTCACCTTGGGGCCCACCCATTAGGGTTTCCAACTCCACATGAGAAATCTCCCTCCAAAATTACGATGTACCTTCATCAAGGACACTCCTCCATACTGCGTTGTTTGATTTGGTCAAGGTTTACCTCTTCAATCTGCCCCAACCATTTTCACACTCAAGTGCCTCCAATCCAACTCTCAAATGTTTGTCTATGCTG
Source organism: Pinus albicaulis (assembly GCA_034641835.2). Classification (NCBI taxonomy): domain Eukaryota; kingdom Viridiplantae; phylum Streptophyta; class Pinopsida; order Pinales; family Pinaceae; genus Pinus; species Pinus albicaulis. Next base: position 592,769,480 of record CM076584.1, on the reverse strand, counting down.
ATCCTTGTTCACACTGAACTGGTTACATTGCTGATCTCTTCTTCTTCATGCATGCATGTTGACTTAGTCAAACTTGACTTTGTCCTCATCTATTTGCCCCTGTTCACACACAAAAGTGTAAAATGCAGCTACTGTGATGATATCCTTTCACATTATGATGAGTTTTATTCATGTTTTTACCATGCATGGGCCTCCTTACCCATTTATCCAACTACTAAGTGCAAAAATAAAAAATTAATATTCCCCTTAGCTACTTGCTAAAGTAGGAATATTACATAAAATTACCTTAATATATCTGTAGGAGAATTGATAAAATGTCTTCTGTTGTCCGGAGGAGGAATCAACCACAACAAATGCATAGCTTGTTCCACCATTCCTTGATCAAGATGGTGGTATTACATCATTTGGAGCAAAATGGTATACCTTGGGAGGTATTCATATCACATGAAGTCTTCACAACCCCCCAGCTTGCTCCTCAACCAAATTTTCCTTCCTCATCTGCACAAGTACTCCCACCCCAAGAAAATCTCCCTTCTTCCCCTTCTATTGATGCATCAAAAAAAGAGGATGACATTGGAAATAATGAACAAGGTGATGGCAATGGAGGTGATGAAATAAGTGAGGTAGAGAAAGAAATTAACGAGGAAGAGAAAGAAGGAAATGATGGTAAAGAGGAAGGAAATGAACATAGCAGTGATGAAGAAAAAAATAATGACAATTTAGAGGAAGGCAATGATGATAGTGGTGCAAATGAGTCTGCCAAAAGTAAATAAAGGGATGATGTAGATGAACAAAGTGATGACCAAGAAAATATTGATGAAAATGAGGAGGCTGAAATTCAAAAGGGTAGTGAACAAAACTCCACCACTATAGAAGAGGATGCTGGAGGAAATGAAGAAGAGGAAGAGGAGGTAGATCACAATGAATATGAGTTTGATAATATTGATAGAGACCAAGAGGATTATGATGAGGCAGAGTCCATGGAAACAAATGATGAACATAAGGATGAGACAGCAGATAGTGAGAAAGAGGTAGAAGACATGGAAACAAATGAAGAAATTAATGATGAAAATAGGAGTAGTGATCATGACAGTGAGCAAAGTGATGATGAGGAGAGTGACAATATGGAAGAAGATGATGAGGCAGAGACAGAGTTTGAAGAAGTTGGCACTGATAGGAAAAGCAAAGAGAAACATGATAGCAAAGGAGATAGTCATGATAGTCATGACAACTGTCATGACAGTCATGACACCAATCAACCTCCTAGTGAACATGAGAATGACAACAGTGCAGGAGATGATGAAGAAAAGGACCATATCGATGAAAAAAACCAAAGTGAAGAAAGTGCAGAGGCTGATAATCAAATTGAATAACAAGATGACAGTGCATAAGGCAGTAAAGAAGGTAATAATGATGATGTTGTTTAAGGTCAAGAAAGTAGTGATCAAACTATGCATGGGATGAATGATGGAGATCATAGTGAAGGTGAAGGAGCTGGTGACAACACCAAGGGTCACAGCCATGATGAAGATACTACCAAAACCACCCTCACTCCTCTTGCATGCACATACCACAGAGGGCCAAGGAAAGTGTTTGCTGCCTCCAAAAGGCAAGGGGCCTTACCATATGCATCAACTCCAAGGCTTGACAAGGGCAAGGAAAATATGGAAAAGGGTAAGCGGTAGGTAAAGGTGGAAGAGGAGGATCCTGAAGTAGAAAGGGAGTTTAAACTTATCCATATAGACAGTGATGAAGAAAATGAAACAAGAATTTAAAACTCCCTCCTCCAGACAAGAATGCACAAATAAAATGCCTAGAAGCTGAGTTGGAGAGTGAAAAGGATGCCATTCACTTCTATCAGATGGAAGACAAGAAAATGAGTGCCCAGGAATCCATATATGAGGCTAGAGCACTCAAAGCCTGGAAATAAGCCCAAAGAGCACAAGTCAAACTAGAATAATATATGGGCCCATATGAAGAAAGTGAAGGTGAAGAGGAACAACCTAGGAAGAGGCCAAAAACCACGGGGTTAAGGAAAGCATTGGCAAAACAAAAGGAAGAGGAATCAGCCCTAAAAGAGAAAATTCCCTCACTAAACTCCTTTCCATGGAAATTTAACATGATCGAGAGTCATGGATTGAGAGGGAAAACATACACCTAGAGGCCAAGCTGAAGAAGGCAAATGAAGGCTTAGAGCTGCAAAGAAAGATGACAAATTATTATGCAAAGAAACACAAGCTTGTTTGTGCCAAACTGAAGGAAGCCCTCCTTGAGGCCCAAACCCTAAATGAGGCAGAAGAGCATGAAAGCCTTGGATTTTTGGTTGAGGCTTCTCAAAAGTTATCCAATACCCCTTAAGGGAGGTCTCCACCAATTTTGAGAGAATTTGGAGCAATTTTTGTTTTTTGTGATTTTTAAGGCTCATTAGCGTAGCACCATTGGTGCTACGCTAATAAATGGAGAATCCCCAGGAGGAAAACTAAAAAATTTTGGACTTCTCACACCTAGCACACTTTTCTCACCAAGTTTTGGATGATTTGGAGCAGGTTTGATCCCTCAAAAGGTAAAAAAACCCCTCTTTTGACTTGTAGTTTGGCTATCTTCACCCTTTTGTCTCCCTCATCGATGCTTTCTAATGTATCCCATATTTCTTTGGAAGTCTTGTTGTGCATTACTTTGATAAATTCAACCTCACATAGTCCACTTAAGAGAGCATTCATGGCTTTGGCATTAGCTACAAAATCTAGTTTGGCATCTTTCTCTGAGTTAGACTCCTTTGGGGCATATCCCAATTCCACAACAGCCCAAACTTCTATTCCTAGAGACATTATGTACGTCCTCATTCTTATTTTCTAGAAGGCATAATTTGTACCAGTGAACAAAGGGGATTTATTAGTTGAGCATCCTTTTAGACTAGCCATCCTGGGGACCTACGATCTCCTTCCATTTGTTAAACTGATACAGAGGGAACCCTCTCTGATACCAATTGTTGAACCCTTGGTTAAATTGAGAAGGGGGGGGGGGGTGAATCAGTTTAATGCAGTCATGTTCTTATTAAACTTTCTTTTATACTCGTTCACATCCTCATTTTGTGATCAACTTAATATACAATGGAACAACAATCTTAATAAGCGAGCAGTAGGTATTAAGCAGAATAAATACAGAGTATCAACACATAATCATCATGCATATAGACAACAGATATAAGTGGAAACCCATAAGGGAGAAAACCACATCTTATTATTGTTTTGATGCAAAGGCAAGCTCCAACTCCCTCTCACCACTGATTTTCTGTAGGCTCCTACCTACAGGAGGCTACAACCTCAATTCTTCATGCTGCTACTTGCAAGGAAGCTCCAACTCCCATCTATTTTCTGCAGGCTACAACCTACAGGAGGCTCCTACCTTAGCCAGAAAAAACTGACATCTATCAAGCTACAACTTGATATGGAAACACCAACTTCCTCACTCTTTAATAAAAAAGACATGCTGATTTACCTGGATATCAGCTCTGTTCTGTTCCTTCTTCACTGCTATCCACCAGCCTTCATATCCGCCTTATATCATCTCTGAATCTTCACAGCTTCTCTATCTGCTCCTCCTTCTTCTTACCCTCTCTACCTCATTTCTTCATTCTCTCTCTGTATTTATGCATATCTATGTGATATCATTTATAGAGTTCACCTCATGAATATTTGTATTCCACAGGGAATTTGAAGTGAATATGTATGACTCTTTTCCTTCCACCTTCTCGTTTTCTTTCCTAGCACATTCAGAAAAATATAACAATATGTATACATTTCAATATTACAGTGGGGTATTTATTTGCCTACAAAGGCTTGCCTTTGCATCACAAACAATATAAAATTAATTAAAACATTTACATTTACATTTGCAACAGATATATCTCATTCAAGCCTTTCATTTCTTGGCTCACTGTATGTTTGTCTTTTCTGCTACTGTAGTGTAACAGTTTTGCATACTCTCCTACTTTCTATGCATGTAGGATGCATTTCCAAAATTATGTTCTAAATCTGGCAGCTTTATCAATGTGGAAGCTTTCTTCAACCTTCATGGTTCCAACCATAGCCAAAATCTACTTTGCAGACTTACCATATGAAATGATCTTGTTAAACCCTTCAGAACTTATCACGTTTAACTGTCGGAAATGAATAATTGAAGCCTTTTAACCAATGTTCAAAAATTCGGGATTAAGGTTGGAGCTCAACACTTTGATAAAACTCTATTAAATAACCCTTTCAGAGACAGTATTAAAACTTTAGGGAATGTTATATAATTACGCTTTAAGCAAATTTTAAACCCTCTCTCGGTGATATAAAAATAGACATTTTTAACACAGTAATTAACCTTTCGGCCCCGCTTATCATTTTATTTCATTTTTTCAAAGTTCGATCTTGGTTAAAACATAAACCACCGCACATTAATGTTGGTCCCACAGCATATTCGACCAACCCATCCATCCATTTCATCGGATGGCTGATAGCTTATCGCATTCCATAGACGATAATCTGATAGTCATCGCATTCCGTTGCACTCTCACCAACTTTAACTTTCATTAACCCACGTGATTTCAGTTCACAACTTACCATATAACTGAACCTCATAACATATATTAAACCCCAAACTTCAAATAATAACCTCGGGCCCATAAGGTGTCGTACCTTGGTTTAAAACATAAACCATCGCACATTTAATATTGGGTCCCACATCACATTCAAACCATATATGATAACAACACCATACCTTTATGCTCGTTAACATATGTGCAATTAAATGATGTGAATGTCGTTGATCTCCGATGGCTAGAAATCGGATGGAAATCGCATTTTTTTCATCACTGGGCTTTAACCCGAAAATATTTTGTGAAATAGCTGGTATTTAAATACCGCCACTTGCAACGTGTCACTCGAAGGGCATTATAGCATTTTGTTTAGGAATTCTGCTTACTGTTTAATAATAATGCGAAAACCACTAGTTTGTTTTTCAAAGCTGCTTCTATTGTTCATCGTATGGTCCCACCATATTCTTAACTCACGGTTCCACCTCTACTCTTTGATTTCACCTTTTATCTTCATCATTGATCCTTTAGATCCAACGGTTGTTGTGCCTTTATTTAATTCAATTCAGTTGTGCTATTCCATTTGATTGCACAGTTCTTCTTTTATCATTTACCTATTGGTTAGAAAACCTTTGGAGGGTTTTAACTCCGTCGCTCCATTATTGTCTATGCGATACACAGTCCCGCTTCTAAACCTGTGCCATCGCTCATGCTTGTTCTTTCTTCACCAGGGTTCCATTGACCCACAATTTCATGCTCTCGGTTCCATATGAACGCAATTTCAATTCTGCCTTCGCTACTTACTTATCTTCATCCACGTGGTTGTCTATCCATCGAACCCATTCATCAATCCTTCCAAAACTAATGCACCCAATGCCAAACCTTAATTGAAACCCAATTTTAGTTCCACATTTCACTATGTGGATATTCACAGTGCTGATCTGTGCACCCTCTCCAGTATACGCAAATCTCTATTGCATTCAACATGAAATCAACATTAATTAACATCGATGCTTTCCCCCAATTAGGAAATACACCCTCAATGGACCATTAATACAACCAAAGTCGATATAACCAATGGTTGAATTAACTTCCTCAATATGATCGATACTTCAGTGATTGATCTTTCTCAAATTTATATCAATTCCCTATTTCACACAGAGTCACTATTTCAGCCTTTAACACAAAGTTTCCCAGAATACTTCACATAGAATTTAGAAAAAAATTCCTCATTAATACATACAAATGAAAACAATTACAAAATTCCTCTTAGTCCTGGCCAGATATTCATGTCAATGGCCCTTTTTTATAGTTGGCCAAAGGCTTGACAAACAAAACTCTGGTTGTCCTATTCTACTCCTATCTGCAGATCTGCTACTTCTACTTCTTTTCTCCTTTGAATGATAGTCCAGGTGTTTCTCATGTCTTCTTCTTTTCCATCAATGACAATATTTCAAACATCGTGTCATCTAGTACCATCATGTACTATCATCATCATCATCCTACAATCATGTATCACCCTTTTGTAACATTATTTTCTGGCTCTTGGGGCAAACAAACGAGAGTGAGTCACAAATACATCACACTCTACTGACCCAAAGTCAACTTAGAGGTTAAAACCTCAATCGGACTCGATCCCAAATCAAGGTGTTGGACACATCCCATCCTGTACATAGAGATTAATACAATCCCCGGTGCATCCATTGGTCATGCTATCGGCCTCTATCCACATTTCCCACCTCATTGGCTAAATGATAGGTATTTCCCATGAGTGTGAAACTCCCTAGGTAGGATGCATGCGGGGAATAGATCAAAGAGACAGTGAACCAACTCAATATCACAACAAAGGGGAAGAGTCACACCAACAAGGTTTGGTGAACCTCGCCCTGTGGTTTCTTATAGCTCCAAGAAGCTATCCCCAAGCCCCATGGAGCTCCTATAGTTTATAGTCAAACTCAAGAGGGACCCTTAGAATAGGGTCTGTCCACGATACCATGCTTCTCTCGAAAGGTTAATAATTTTACCTTCCCTAGGGATTTTTTGAGAATATCTGCAACCTGCTCATCAATCCCAATGTGATGGAGCCTTACGAAGCCTTGTTGTACCATGTCCCAGACAAAGTGGTACCTAATATCAATGTTCTTGGATTAGTCGTGGAACACAGGATTTTCAAAATGACGAATACCATTCTGGTTATCACAAAGGATAACGGTGGTATCTAGCACATGTTCAAACAACTTACTAAAAATATTTCTCAACCAAATAGCTTCACAACAGGCCATACTCGCTACAATGTATTCGACCTCGGCGGAGTTGAAAGAAACCGATTTTTGCTTCCTTCTCATCCAGTATATCGAAGAAGAACCAAGAGTGAAGAAACATACGTATGTTCTCTTATGGTCCACCACATTACCTACCCAATAAACATTGGTATATCCATGGAGCCTCATACTCCCTGGAGTGTATCTCAACCCATGGATGGTTGTGCCCCGAAGATATCTCGAGAGATTCTTGGCACTAATCCATTGAATGTGATGAGGGTCAACCATATATTGACTCAATGTGTTCATTGAAAAACATATGTTCGGACGTGAGTTCAATAAGAACATCAAAGACCCCAACAACACTTCAACACAACTTCTTAAAGTTGAGTTCCATCAGAGTTGTCACAGACTTGGAGTCCACCATCCCACATCTCTCCAGCAACTTCATGACATATTTTCCTTGAGACATAAATCTCACCTAGCCTTTTCTAGACCTCCAAGCCTAGGAAATAGTGCATCATTCTTAGGTCTTTCATCTCAAACTCAAAAGCTAGCTCCCTCTTACATTGATGAATGAGAGGGTCAACACTTGTGAGGAAGAGATCTTCCACATAGAGAACCAGAATGAGAGGCCTTTATTTATCAACCTTAAAATAAAGGTTTCGATTAGCATCACTTCGAGTGAAGCCCAACTTCATCAAGTAGTTATCAATCCTCTAATACCAATACTTAGGGGCTTGCTTCAAACCATAGAGGTCTTTCTTCAACCTACATACATATGTGTCTCTATCTTGGACTTCAAACCCCAGATGTTTCTCCACATAAACCTCTTCCTTGATTGACCCATGTAAAAAGGCAATCATCACATCCATCTGATGGATACTCCATTCTTGCATTGCAGCAAGGCAATGTTTGACTGGATGGAGGTATAGCGGGAAACAGGTGCAAATATATCATCATAATATATGCCTTCCTTTTGAGAGAAGCCTCGGGCAACAAATATTTCCTTGTACTTTTCAGCACCTCCATAAGCTCCATGCTTGATCTTGTAGAGCCATTTCGAGGTGACAAAATATTTGTCCTCCGGTCTCGAGACCACTTCCCAGAAATAATTCTTCATAATGGACTCATACTCTTCATGCATATCATCTTTCCAAAATTGATGCTTTACGACTTCTTCAAATGATCCAGGCTATGATTGTACAACAATACTCATGGCTGCTAGGTACCCTTGGTACCTATTCAACTTCTTTCTTTCACAAAATGTTCCTCTTGAAGCAATCTATCTCTCGGCATCTTCGAGAGCGTCCCTAAGCCATGAGGGTCTCCTTTTATTTGAAGGAGGTGGATCTATATGACCCAGCACACCAAAAAATTTGAACCACAAAAATCTTGTAGAAAAGAGGATTATAGAGGTCCTCAATATTTTTTATGTGTGGATTTGATGATGTATTCTCTAGCCATTTTTTAAAATTTTCCATTAACTCTCAAAGCTAGGAGAACAATTCTTGAGGACCCAGACATGCATTTGTTAAGGGAAACCACAGACTGAAATACTCTCTTATGGGCCTGGCATTATGGTTGACTATTTTTACTCAAAGGAAAACCTAACAAGCTAGAAATAAACTAATTTTTGATGACATGGAAGCAACTCACAGAATCATAGCTCACGCAGTTTCCCTTCTAAGAGAGTTGTTAAAATATAATTTTAAAAGGAAGAGATAGGTTCGTATTATCTAAAGACTTGAAATGCATGATTGGCTCCAAGGCCCCAAGCCTTGGGGTATTCCATGTCCCTCCAAATAATTTTGAGTTCTTCAGGTACATAGGAATGTTGGTGGTCTAAATTTCTAAGTGAGATGGTGTTCATTCATCTATTTCTAAGTAAGATGGTGAACCCGAGTATGAGTTTTTCATGTAAAAATTGTTATTATTTGTCACTTTCCCCATCTTAAAAGAAGTTAAAATATCTTGGGTGGAAACAAGATTAATAAAATAAACCTAAAAAAATATAAACCACTAAAATAAAACTAAAACATATGAATCCCATAGAATACTAGAGAAAGCGTATATTAATAACAGAAAAATTTAAGCAGACCAATAGGCTCAAAAGAGATTAGACCAATCCAAAAACTATAAGCATGACAACTAACAAAATTCTTAACGAATAAATAGAAAATTTCAATGGTTAGGATGAGGAATAGGGGATAGATGATAAAACCAAATATGCCCTTCTTGTGACCCATCCTAGTGAGGGTCTAGTTTTCATCCATGTAGCAGAAATATGTAATGAAAATTGAAGGAGGTTTCCAGCTCTTTAGATTTGATAATGACTTCAAAAATTGACAAGACCAGCCAAACCATGAACCAACATATCATTTTTCAATGGGAACTCAATAAGGGGGACTAACAATCTTGTAGAGTTGTTGGCATAAAAATATATACTAAGGAAAACGCTTGATAAAGGGATAAGAGAACTTCAGGTCTTTGGAGATTCTTCATTTGTACTGAAATGGTTGCAACATTCCTAAGTTGTAACATATCGACTTATTGGAAAATAAAAATCACCTAAAGGAGATCACCTCTATTTTCACGAGGTTCACTATAGATCATGTCTTCCCAGAGATGAATGAGAAATTTGATAGTATGTCTAAGGAGAGTCTCCTCTTAGAACCTAACAAGTTTCATTTCATAGAGCCAAATAGGGACACTTCAACTAAAACTTAGTCATCCATAAAATTTCTTTGCTATAATATTTTCATATGTACAAATCACTGTATTTGTAAGGCATGGAAATATGTATGAACAATCATAAATTTCTGTTTTTGAGTCATTTTTCCTGATCATCCATGGGATGGAATAGCCAAAACTTTATTTGCAAGTATGATAATTCAATATTTAGCATGAGGATTGGGGAAAATTTAGCTGAAAATGGTCAATATTTTTGGCTCTGGTGTTGCTGCTCATGAAGAAAGCATTTTTGTTTCCATCTTGGCAATAATGATGCAATATTTAATTCCAAGTATTGTTCAAAATACAAGCTATACAAGTGAAACACTTGAACCTGAACCATTTTTCCAATTCTAATATTCTATCTTTATTTTGGGATGAATAGGTTATTTTATTTAGATTTGTGCTAAATCTCTTGACAAGTGTTTACTAAAACGGTAATACATGATCCATATTATAGCCGACCACAAATAACATTCAAGAAGGACCAATAGTTTATGAAGCAGAGTCTATTTTGGGGAAACCAGTAGATCATTACAAATCGGTTAAAAATAGAAAGCATATGATATATCATGAGATCAAGCTTCTAATAATCCCTTCAGGAACACTCGCATGGAATGTTTCATCAAATTTGGATAGAAAATGCAAAACTAATTTCCAGACAATAACACTACATAAAAAGAAGGATAAGAGATGGTTGTGGAAATTGAGAAGCAGAGCAATACATAAACAAAGACAATAGGCTGAAGCTAAGAAACACATGTAAGCCATTTCAGAAGAGGAATAAAATAAATTGTTCATTATAAAGAAGACACCTCTATTTCCAAGAAATATCATCTAATATGAAATTTATGAGCCATAAATTTACCATAAATTCTGGGGATTTGTGGTGTTGGACGTGATATTTCCAAAGAAAAACCATAATTTATATTTCAAAGCTGCATTGGGGGAAGGTACCAGCCATTGGGCAGAGCCATAATTTCTATTTCAGCTACATGGGGGGAAGGTACCATCCACTGGGAAGAGTTTAAGTTCATATACTCCCTCATAAATTATTGACAAGACTAACTTGTTTAACATCTCTACAACCTTGGCTAAATGATCATGGTTGTAAACAACACCCCAAGGATTATTAGTATTGACAAGAACCATTACTATTGTGTTCTTTTTAGCTATTGTTTCAAGGTGTTCTAAATTACATTCTCAATTCCTTTCTGTAAATAAAACTATATTCCCTGGCTTCAATGCCATTGTAAGCTAGCAATGCTTTATAAAGTGGGTACCCTGGTCTTGGCAACAAAAGTTTTGAATCTTTACAGTCCTAGACTACAATATTTACATACATGGCTTGTCTACAAACATAGGTTAAGTGGACATCATCTACAACTAGCTGGTAAGGAAGGTCGGGAGAGAGATACCTTGCTAATGACACTTATCCTCACTCTAGACCCGTTTTGTAGTAGTCTATTATAGACAATATTTGAATTTCTTGCACATATTTCATGGGGATCCACTCTTTTTGGATGTTTCTAAATTTGTTTGAGAAAATTTACCCTAAGAAGTTTGTGACAATTAGCATAGAGGTTTGATACATTAGAAAAGTGTCCATTCTAGGCACTTTTCTTGGTAGCAGAGGACATCCGGGAGGTGAAGCTATTTGTTAAGGTATCCCCTTTGTTATATTAATGAGTATGGAACATAAAGAAGTATCAAGACCTTGAGTATGGATCACCTACTTCTATTTAAGGGTATTCATCATTTTTCATGTTAGAAGAAACGATAATTGGGATCACTTTGGAAAAGTAACATAGAACCAATACCGATATGAGAGCATGACTAGATTGTTATCGAGAAAAAACTCTTAAATTGAAACATGATGCCATTATTGTCTTTAGCTAAGAATCAACTGCATATGATTTTGAAAGCCACTGGAGCAACTTCAACCCTTACACTATTCCAACTCCTTTGTACCAAATAAGAATGACTAAACACTTAAGGATAATATAATATGAGAGTAAAGGAAATCAACAATATAAATTCTGGAGAAATCTGGGCATTTACGCACAAAGATATAACTGCTAGGTTTCCACATATCCAATGGAAAAGGCACTTCTACTCAAATCATTTCTTTTGGTAATAATATCTAGTGATTCCCCTGTACGTGGAGAACCTAAATTCAGTGGATTAGGAATGGTATAACAATTCAGAGAAGTTGGGCATGATTTTTGTAAGGATAAACCACAGATACCAGGCTTCCCTAGTCTTGAGAACTACATTTAGAACCATAGTGTAGGCTATTAGTATTAAGTTATAAGACCATTATACTAAAAAGAAGGATGTCCCTCAACCTAGAGTTCTCTTTGGCATTGGAGAATGTGCCAATGGGTCCTTCGCTTCCATGGGTTCTCATCTCCTTAGAACTCCTAAAAATTGTGAATGATGACCATGCCAAAGGGCTCCACACACTACATGTCTTCATAGCAGAGCACGCTAAATAAGGATAACAAAATCCATCAAACTTGTATTAGATACACAACTCAAAGTGGGAGTGCTGCTAAAAGATACTCGTGAAGGCTTCAAAGGAAAAGGGATTTCAAGCAATTTTAACCCCTAACTTGATGTAATCAAAACCATTCTTTGCTTATAAACCAATCGAGGAACTCATTTATCAATAACATTGAGTTATGGCCATTTGAAATTTTGACTTGAGGGTTTCACATTAAAATTGCAGGCAATTCATATTGTGCTCTAGAGTATGCTTCTCTTCAATTATGGTTAGGAAAGAACAATCTGCGAAGTTTCTATTCAGTATTTGATCACCATTAGGACCAGGAAGGGGCGTACCTTTGATTAGGCCCTATCCAATTCTTCTTTGAATGGGTTAACTAAGGGTTTAAACAACTATTACATAGAGGATCGAGACCAAAAAACACCATTTCCAAATATATTAAAAGCACATTATCTCTTCATATTTGGCCTAATTTATGCAAAGGAAAGTTGTAGACCATGAAAATAAAGTTCCAACTACATTAACAAAAAATATATCAAATTCAAGCACCTTAAACATGTAGAGATTGAACAACCATTCCACTCTACCATAGACTTTTGAAGTTTACCATAATGAAGAGGGCCTCCAGGCCTTGACTTCTAACTCATTAAATGCCTTCCCAAACAGAAATCACATTATCCCAAATGTATCTACCTCTAATAAACCTCATCTATTTTTCTACAATAATTTTTGACAAGATATGTTTTAGCTACAAAGAAAGCTCTTTGGCTACAATTTTATACGGTAGATTAAGTAAAGTTATCGGTACTAGCTTGTGATTAATAATGGGTCTCTCGGCTTCAAGGTGAACTTGATCAACAAATTGTTGATGTGGTTACCTTGTGTATGTGTCCATAAAAATACTTTATACACTTGGAGAAAAATTTGGCCCAAGAAATCCCCAAGTGGCTTTGTAAAATTTGCATAAATAACCATCATAGCAAAGGGACTTATCATCGACCATCTCCCTAAGGGTCATTATCAACTCATCTAATGTTTATTTTTAATCACATGCTCCTTATTGTTCTTTCATCGATTTTCTGGGAATTTCATCAATAAAAGTTTTCATGACTACCTTTCTTTTCTCCATCATATCCTTGAGATTGAAAATCTATTTTGTAGTTAGACTAAAAATGACTAAAAAAGACTCAAAATGACTAAAAATGACGACTGTGGATATTCCAATTTTTACATCTGAAAAACTACACCACAGAAACCTCCAATACAGTATTTTATAGTCATTAAAAAACTCTTTCTCTATATTTACCTGATCAATTATTTTTATTTTTATTGTTTTAAGCCTTGATGTGTTCCACTACATTATATTTGAGGTCTCTGAAGAAGACCTTGGTTGGCCTAACTCCTAATTTAAGCAAGTGAAGCTAGGGTATGATTGAGGCTCTCCTTGCTTTGTATGTCTCTTTCACCTTTATTCAATGTCTCCATGTAACCACCCCAGCTTGGCGCTGCTCACTATAAGGGATATGTTGTAACATCCTTAACACTTGTACCAACACATTTAGGACTACCTTATGCTTTCTTCTTCTCACTACCACCAGTCCTCTATTGTATCCCCTCAAAAATGTATTTAATCTTCTAACAATATCCACCAACCAAATAATCCAGCCTTTGTCCCGACTCCCAAGAGTCAAACTCCAAATTGTTTTGATAGCCTCAATGCATGATTCACACTTCAAGTTAGAGATATTCAACATGAATCACGTGCTCACATCAGATGCAGGTTTATCTGAATCCAGTTCACCTCAATATTCAATGCACCATGTATATTAAAAATATTTTTAGACACAAGAACACACAGATTCAATGGGTCAACTCCACCCCCACCTATGTTATAGAGTGCACCTCACTTCTCTAATTTCAACATGCCCCAATGCAAGCAATAAATCTTCTTCACATGTTCACATCAGATGCACGTTTATCTGAATCTAGTTCGCCTCAATATTCAATGCACCATGTATATTAAAAATATTTTTAGACACAAGAACACATAGATTCAATGGGTCAACTCCACCCCCACCTATGTTATAGAGGGCACCTCACTTCTCTCATTTCAACATGCCCCAGTGCAAGAAATAAAACTTCTTTCTTTTCAAGTCAACTAACACAACAGGATAACATGAAATTTCTAGCATATATTTCCAATTCATTAAAATTGAAAAATAGTTGAATTGATACTACAATGTTAAACTTATATTTCAGCATCAAGGGAAAGTACATAGCTACACAAGTTCCTAGTATATTTTCCAATAATTTTCCTTGAACATCTTGGAAATTCCATAAATAATTGAAACACAACATAATCAAAAATATTTCCAGAGTAGCAATGTTGTAATAACCATATAACACATAGATCTCATAAAGAAGTAGTGTTAATATCTATATCTGCAAAATTGTCCCAACAAACATTTCAAAATGAGGAGCACCATTTTAACCTTGTAAAGGCCATAAAAAAGTGATAATTCCAAAAGAAAATACTAAAAGTAGGGTTCGACCTCGAAGAGAAATAACATCAATAATATTTGTTGTTCTTCTAATTTTACCAATAGTCTTACCAATACTATGCTCAAAAACACTTTCTTATCATCAAAATAAGCACTTCCATCCAGGAAATCAGTTTTTCTTAGTCTTATTAATAGGTTTTCTCCTACCTTATTATTAAATTACAAAACTTGTCATTTAGTAAACCACCAATAACGTATGTTTCTGCTAGAACAAGCACAAATTCACTATTCTAAGTTCAACAAATCCTACCATTTGCTGCCAGGTGTAACATTGTTTTGAAGAAGGGTTTGATGGGTTTTCTGCCTAAGTCCAATAGAACAGATAGGCGAGTCTTTCCTTTATAGGGAAGCTTCCATGGACAAATGAATGTGAAGGAAAAATACTGTATTTATGTCAAAATGGCGAGAAGCCCAATAATTTTATTTTCAATGGGTGTAATCAAATTTATCACATTCTCATAACTCAATGAATAGAGCGATTGCAGAGCATGGTAGATCTTATAGACAATATTTAGCCCTGCAGCCCGAATCACATTTACATCTGCCCAATGCCAAACTGAACAATACCCGCAGAGAAAAATATAGCTGTTGTTTGAATGGTTGGCTGTCGACAAGGGTTCATTGCTTGCGTTGTTCTCGCCCACTTGTATTGGCCCATCATTATTGCATGAGTTCAAAAGGATGGACTTTGTGCAATTCCCTTGTCATTTTAGTGGAATGGATACTGCTCGGACTTGGCACCATAGGCTGTTCTTTGCAGTGAAGCTCCATATACAGGTTTGTTTGTCAATATTTTTGGAAAAAAGGACATATTTCCATGATAGTCCCTTTTTTTTCTTTTCTAAACAGGAACCTCTATGTTTACGGATGATAAACCCTCCAACTCTTCCGCATTTTCAAAGAATGGGTTGCTGGTAATTCACCAATAGTTATTGAAGTTATCTTCTTCAATGCCTAAACAATACAATCATTAGTTAGATGAACTCTTAGCTAAACAGAGAGGGGAGGGTGAATCATTTTAGTACATTCATGGACATTTAAAACTATTTCCATTCAACTCAATTACACCTTTAGTTCATAAGCAGCTTAATACATAATGAATCAAAAAACTTAATGTGTATAGAGTAAGTAATTAAGCACATTAAAACATCACATCAACACGTAATCATCAAGCACATAGACAACAGATATAAGTGGAAACCCATAAGGGATAAAACCACATCTTATTATTGTTGTGATGCAAAGGCAAGCTCCAACTCCCTCTCACCACTTATTTTTTGTAGGCTCCAACCTACAGGAGGCTACTACCTCAAATTCTGAAAGCTACAACTTGAAAGGAAGCTCCAACTCCCATCTATTTTCTGCAGGCTACAACCCACAGGAGGATCCTACCTCAACCAGCTCCAACTGGACATCTATCAAGCTACAACTTGAAACAGAAGCACCAAATCCCATATATTTTTTGCAGGCTACAACCCACAGGAGGATCCTACCTCAACCATCTTCAACTGGACATCTATCAAGTTAAAACTTGAAACGGAAGCACCAAATCCCATGTATTTTTCTATAGGCTACAACTCACAGGAGGCTCCTACCTCAACTAGCTACAACTGGACATCTATCAAGCTTTGTTTGAATCCTTCTTTACTGCTACCTTTTCAGCCTTCATATTTGCTTCATATCAGCTCCTGATATGCACAACATCTCTATCAGTCATCTCTTATTCTTTCACTCTCCAACCGTCTGCAGCTTTCTTATATTCTTCTGTTCTCTTCCATTTTGCAACTTTCTAACAATCTTCAACTCTCTTCAATTATATTGTACACCCTCTCTCTCTCTCTTTGTTTTTGTAACGTTTTGCACATGGATATTACCTGTTTTATATAGATAACTTCATGGTTGTTTTCATTCTACAAGGAATATGAAGTGAACAGGCACGAATCTTTCCTTTCACCCACTCATTTCCTCACTCAACATATTCAGAATGTTACAACAATATATACAATCATTACAGTATCAAATTGTAGTTTTTCTTTTCCTATGGAGACCTGCCTTTGCATCACAAACAATATAAAAATAAATAATACATTTTTAGTTACAATCAATTATTTACTTAGCCCATGAGTTTCTTCGCTTTGTTGTGCATTTGTCCTCTTCTTCTTGTTATCTTTGTGTCTTTTTTGCTTTTATCGTTATATTCCACCTTTGCTGCATAACTACCCCTTTTAGACCAACTCTTCTTATGTGTTCAACCCCTTGTTTAGCTTTACTGCTGTAACATTATTCTGCCTGAGATCCTAGTCCTTTGATTTGCGTTCAAATCATTTCTTTGTGACCTGTGGGATATGGCCCACATACAACTCCCTTTATACATGCGACGGATTACAAATTTGAGCTTTAATCAACATACATATGTTTATTGATCAACTGTGCATATATATATAACATACATACAATTAGCAATCAATAGCATAAAATTTATAATATGGCACAAATAACATACACAGAACAAGGGCTATTGGGTCCCACAGTGTTGGACCAATCATATCTCATCGCAAATGCTTGCCCACAGGTTTCCCACTCTACCATTAGCGATAAACCTTAAACCATGCAATCTGCAATCTGCTCACGAGCACGATGCTGCCACATGGACTCCCTTCATCGCATCACGTCGCTTGATCCTTACCGCATCACAACCAAAAAAACATACCTTGTGAGGTCTTCGAAGTTAAACCCTATTTCTTGTGGGATACGATGTTGCACAAGGTTGACACATGTCCCTCCATTTTGCATCGAAGAAAATTTAACTTAACCTGTGGTCGCCTTCTTGCTATCCCTTAAGTGTTGCGATGTGTGGTCTCGTGATTCTCCATCCACTATTGATCTTCCCCCAAATCTAACGGTCCTCATCTGCTCACATTTCACACTTTATAATATTTACTTTGTGGTTATACTATATTTCTTATGATCTGCGATGTTGCGTCATGCCAACACATGTCTTCTCCATTATGCATCGCAAATACTTTAACTTACCATGTGATGCCTTAATACTAAACTCTTAAATTTTGCGATTTTTGAAATCAATCCTTATGCGATTCGATCTCCGTCGTCCATCTCTCACCTTCACTTTTGCAATCTAATCCTGACCATCCGTTTTCCTCCCTTGGAATTCTTCAAAGAATTCTCTACCTTAGTCGATTTTGTGTTTGTTTACACTATCTTGCTCTGTAACTTCGGTTTCTACATGATGTTCCTCTTGTGCTTGTCTTTGTTAATGAATGTCATCCCGAGTTATCACACTCAACATCTATTGATTAAAGCCCTCTCTTTCTCATGGCTCTTGCCTCTCTCTCTTGGCTCAATTATCTTTGTGTAAGACCTTTGTTCCTCGCTATGTATGGAAAATCTGAATGCCTTCATCTTTCTCTGCTCCATTCATTTCCTCCGTTGTCTCGATTGCTTCACTGCTACATTTGCTGCCTTTGCAGTAATTGTTGCATCTCTTCTATTTCTGCTTCTTTGCTGCCTTTAGTGCCTTGCTGCCTTTGCTACCTTCTTAGCTGCATTCACTACCTCTCTACTTTTTATGCTTCTCTGTCTTTGTTATATCTCTGTTGCCTTTAGTAATCGATGCATCTCTGCTATTTATGCTTCTTTTTTGCCTTTGTTTCCTTGCTACCTTTCATGCCTTCTTAGCTGCTTTCAATGCCTCTGCTACATTTGCCTCCTCTCTAAATTTGTTGTCTCTCTGCTTTTACTACTTCTCTGTCTTTGTTGTATCTTTGTTGCCTTTGGTGTCTTTCATTTCCTTTCGATGCCTTAAATTCCTTGACTACCTTTGTTCTTTTATTGCTTCTTTGCCTTAAATAATCAAGCTAAAGCTTCTCCTTGCTGCTCCTTTTCCTCTTTGTCGCTTCTCCCTTCTTTAGGTTATATTTCTATTTCTTCTCCTTTTCCTCTCTTATGCACATTGTTGCACATTACCTGATCTGCTCCTTTTCCTTATAACCGCTACTTCTCTGTTCCTTTTCCATCAATGATAATTATGGTGTAACTCATTTCAGATCCTTTTCCATCAATGACAATATTTCAAATAGTCTCATGTTGGAGCATAAAAGGTATCTTTTAAACACCTAATTAGCCTACATTAATTATCAATTCGGGAGCGACTTTTTATTTCAAGAGTGTACTCTTTCTGAGGCTGCAATTAATTGAGAGTAATGCTATGAAGATGTAGTACAGAATTCTAAATACAAGAGTAAATGGATGCTTGTAAAGAAATCTCATTACAGTAACATAAATGGAAATGCTCTGAAATCTTAACTACATCAATCTACAAACCATCGATCAGGGATATAGTAGCAGTAACTTCTTCCCTTAGAAATCGATGCAACTGAAATCACACTAAGGCAAGATAACCAATCTGGGAACTTGGAAGCAGTAACCAGTGTCCTCTACAATTGGTGGTCTTGTTCTTAAATCAATTGAAATGAAATCAAACTTAATCTACTTGCTGATGAAAATAACTGTTAAGTCCCTATATTAATAGTATAGCCCCTTATTATGTTAGTGTAGCCCCCCTTATTGTTATTATTGTACCCCTGTAACCCCCATATTGTTATTATTGTGCCCTTAAATTATTATTGTTAGGTCGGCTAGGATTACATTGTGGCCCGCTAGGATTATATTATGGCCCCATGGACTCCTATATATAGAAAGGAGGTTTGCAAATTGTATCATCCAAGAATTGTTCATTTGTGTGATGTATTGGAGGTTTCCCCCTCGAAGTGGCTCATTTCTAAGGCGTTTACATCTCTTTTCTTCTATTTTTGGAGCTGGTTACACAACATTTGGTATCAGAGCTTTGGATTCTAGGGTTTCGCTGCTCCAAACAGGTCATCGTGGAATTTTCGCTATACCTTTGTTTCTACGAAGTTTCAGAAGCGGAAATTTTTAGGGTGCGAAGAAAAAATCCTGAGGAAGCTTGTATAAAAATTTCAGATTTTGGTTCGCAATAATTTCGAAGATATGATCTGTGGAAGTCAGGTATTTTTTCAGGCTCCTAAACAGGTCATCGTGGCATTTGCGCTATAAATTTTTTTCTACGAAGGTTCAGAATCTGCAATTCATATGGTGTGAAGCTGAAATACTGAGGAAATTCATCAAAAAATTTCAGAGCTCGGTTCGCAATAATTTTGGAGATATGATCTGTGGAAGGTAGTGCTTTTTTAGGCTTCTGAATTGCATCTCAAAGAGGTGATCGTGGGAAAATTTCAATAACTCTCTCTCTAGGCATCGGATTGGAGTGCCGTAAAAAGTGGTCACAAGTACATAGACTTTAGTTTCTTTGCTACCAATTTTAGAGACAAAGGATGAAACAATGACACGTGGAAAGTCGTACAAATTCACTCTACTGAACCAGTCCATAATTAGGTCATTGTGGGAGATTGGACACAACTTTGTCTTGGAGAATCCAAATCAGGTCAGACCTGTGGCATTCAAAAGAGAATTCAGAGGGCTACTTCAGTGCTGAATTTTAGATATATAAGAGCTACAATCATAGACATAATACAATTTCAATATCGAGCTCCTCAAAAGCAAGTAAAAGGTGTATATTTTTTTTCCGAATTGCATAAGTCTTGTTTGAAGAATCAAGTTGAATTGATTCCAAAGGCATATTGTAGAATAGATATCAGTATTGGATTCTCAAATGGCCCCTAAAAATAATTCAACACCCATTAATCCCCTTAATCCCTCAAAAATTTATACTATGACGCATGAAGAGGAAGAGTTGCGGTATGAGATATCAAAATTACGGTACCAAGTACATGAAGTTTCAGTACGAAGCAATTGAAGATGAAATAGATGGTTTAAAAGCAGAAGTGGAGGATAAGTTTGATGGTTTGAAGGATCAAATAATAGCAAATATGGATGATAAATTAGTGGAAGATCACATCGAGCATCAACAACAAGTTCTCCAACTCTCAAAAGATAACCCAACTTTGGTGCAGAATCTAGTGAAACAACAGGAAGATCAACATCACATCGAAAGAAGTTATGAAGCAGTCATAGAAACAAGAAATCAACAAGTACGATCAATTTCAGAGTATCTCAGCAAGTGGAAGAAATTTCCTATAAAATATTTCACATGGGAGGATGAGAATTTTATACGGAAGCATCAAGAAATAATCAAGCATTGAGGACAACACTTGTTTGAAGGAGAGGGGCATGCTAAGTCCCTATATTAATAGTATAGCCCCTTATTATGTTAGTGTAGCCCCCCTTATTGTTATTATTGTACCCCTGTAACCCCCATATTGTTATTATTGTGCCCTTAAAATATTATTGTTAGGTCGGCTAGGATTACATTGTGGCCCACTAGGATTACATTATGGCCCCATGGACTCCTATATATAGAAAGGAGGTTTTGTAAATTGTATCATCCAAGAATTGTTCATTTGTGTAATGTATTGGAGGTTTCCCCCTCGAAGTGGCTCATTTCTAAGGCGTTGATATCTCTTTTCTTCTATTTTTGGAGCTGGTTACACAACAATAACTGAAAGGAACTTCCTGCAATAACAAAGGCTGGAAAGGAACAGCAACTCGTACTTCATATGCATACACAACAACTGTAACCAATCTATCTGCTATTTTGAAGCTATGAATCAGAAATGAACAATGAACAGAAATGGAACAACAACATGAATTGAACAACAATTATAAATTTAACGCAATCAAGAAACTAATCTCAACACTTCAACTCTGTTGACAGCCAATACCATGAAACAATCAATCATAAAGAATCATAAACCAATAGAATAGCAATTAGAATTGAATATAGAATAGCAAAGCTTTATAAAGATAGCAAGGTAAATAAACAGTGAATACACTTCTTGCAAATGATAAAATAGCAATGCAATTCGTTAATGCTCACAACGAATCTATATTCAATCCAACAGCAGTCAATCAACTTTTCAATCGTAATGAACTTAAACACAACTTCACACAACAGTAAGCAAAAATTATAAATACAAACAGTAGGGTAATTCTACCAGAGCCGGGCCCTTAGCACCAGTGAAACACTACTGGGCTACTTCAAAACTTGTGAGATGGAATGAAACGAGTCTTTGATATTAATCGAATATAAAGTATTACAGAGACTGCTCTCTTAAAGTCGAGAGTCAATAAGCACAATATTACAAAGGAAATGTTTTGAATACAAGAATTTCTAACCCCATCATCACTAAAGGGCATTGCCTTATATATCAGACCCTGACGGACAAGACGAGGAATAAGATGAGGCTTAAACAGCGATCCCTCAAGATCGAAGGATCCTAGGATTCGCTTCCCTTCGTTCAGTTATCATATGGTTTACTTTGACCGAAGTCGAGCTGTCCCCTGCCTTTTCTTAGCGATGCGTTCAAATTTCCTTATTTTTGGCAGGATTTGGTCTAATGCTGGAGGAACATCAATTGCATTCATCTCAACCTCGCCTTTGGTACAACTGTTCACTTTGTCTAATTCCGGTTTTATCAACAAAAAGAAATCTTTAGTCATATTTTTACAATAAACATAAACCTTGCCAATTCTACGATAATTCTTATAATAAATTACCTTTCTAAGGTAAAAAGGATTATGTCTATAGAAAAAGAATGAGAAAATACACAGTGATTTCATACCTTTTCCACTGCCCAACATACCCCCCTGCTTAATCTTTTTCATGTCCTCATAAAAACTATAGTTCACATGGAGAGCAGTTAAAGAATAAGTCAGATAAGGTTTTTCATCAAAAGGCCTAAAACCATGCAGTGCAGCTAAAGCCTCGAAAACATGCTCTATCTGTCCTTTGGGTAGTTCATAAATGGCTTTGTAGTCTGTAGCAGGATACCATGCAATGGGGCTTCGAAACCTACACCCTAGCCATAATGGTCCTTCTTTTAAAATAAGATTACTATAGGAAACCAAGCGTTCTGCAGCTAGCCCAAAGTTTTTATAATTAAATGGTTCACTATTTTGCACATTCTGATTGGAAATTCTCCATCAAACCTTAGCTGCTATGTAAGCCTGGTTTCTAATAGATAGGAAATAATTTGTGCCATTCAAGATAATCGATTTATGGACAGGCCCCAATGCTTGAATAACACCTTCCTTTGTCATCAAACTCTTCTGCCTAGCCCAAAATTGAAATGGGTCCTGAGGTTCACTCCTAACCAAAAAATCTAATTCATTTTCCTGCCTTTGAAAAACATTATAGGCTTTAAGCCATTTTAACTAATTTACAGCAAAGGAAATAAATGCCTGGTATTGTACATGTCCCACAAAAGGGCTAGGGTTTGACTCACAATCATTTTCAAGTATTATATTATGCAAATAAAACTCACACAAAAGGCGTTGTACCTTTACCCCATAGAGTTTGTAGCATGATACAAAGTCATCTATAGTTTTTAGCTCTATAGATTTTCCTACCCTAACTGCCTTAATCTTTAGCTGTAAATATCTTTCTAATAAAAATAAAGCATAGTTTTTGGTAGGGCATCTACAGGTTAAGACATCAGTGTACAATGAGCAGAGAGTGTCCATTCAATTGTGGGCTAATTTTAATTGATTCATTACCTTTTCAGCCTTTTCCTCTGCTTTTTGACACTTTTTGTGGGCTTTAGCTTCTGCTTCATGGATAGTCTTCATCTGTTGCTGCAAATCCTGATATCTCTTCCTAGGGACAATGTCTTCTTCCAACCTTTGCCTTTCCATTCGAGCCTGTGCCAACTCCTCTTGGATTCTGGCTAATGTAGGGTCACTTAAAGTATTCCGACTACTAGCTTGCATGTTTTCACTTGAAACGGGTCCCTCTAGAACAGCTTGTGCTAGAACAACTATTTTCTATTCCGTATCTCTATAATTAGGCTCAGGCATGGCTTTGATAACTTGGGGGTTCATCTTAGCGGCCATTATTCTCTTTTTCGAAGTTTGCTTGGTAGCTATGCTTCTTCTCTTAGGGGCTTGCTTAGGCATTTGTTTCATTCTAAGAACCCTAATGGTTTGCCTGAGCTATTCCACAAGTCTCTGAAGCTTCATTCGTTCCCTCCGAAGCTTTTCAATCTCAGTTAATTTCTTCCTCTTTCTCAATGGAATGGTTGTTCATTTTTCTAGGCCTGTTTGCTCAACAGGGTTTTGGTCCTCATCAGTCGTGCCTTTAGTTGGGTTCTCTTCTTGGTCTTCTGCTTGGGATTATTCTTCAACATTCATATGCCCTTGGCTAAATTCTTTGGGAATCATACCCTCAATTGACTCTACAATCCCCTGAGAGCTTTTAGGTTGGGATATTGCTTCGGTGTTCTCTTTTTCTTGTTCATGCTTTTCAGGGGAAGCAACCCTAGCTGACTCTATCACTTTGTTAGGGTTTTCTGTTTCATTCAACATTTCTTTAGCTGTTTCTTTGTTGACAACAGAGTTCTCTGGCAACTGATTAATATCAATTTTAAGGTCCAAAGGGCTATGAGGCTACACATATTCACTCATACTGGCCAGAATTTGGGCCAATTGGTCTTCCCTTAAAGGGCTTCGTGGTGAACTTATAGTGGTATTTTCGGGAGGCTCTGTTCCTTCTCTTTCACTACTATGATTTTCTTCTTCCTCCTCATAGGTATGATAGCTTCCTTCTTCCTCATCCGAATATCGAATTTCTCCCTCAATTTCCTCTTCTTCATTATCTTCTTCTTCTGCACTAGTTTGTTTCTCACCACTAGTGTGGTGACTTATTTCTTCTTCATCCAAATAGCGAATTTCTCCCTCAATTTCCTCTTCTTCATCAGTACGAGGACTTCCTCCTTCAAATTGTGGAGGTTGTTTATCCTTTGAGCTGGGAAATTCCAGGGGCTAGCTACTACTGCCCGGAAATCCTTCTATCATCCCCCTACTTCCTTTTGAACAGAGGGATTGTCTGTGAATTGATGGCTCAGCTATTGAGCCAGCCATTCTCTTCTGTTTCGGGGCAGGTAAGGCTAACCCTCCATCAATGGAGAATATCAAATCTTCCTAGCTGGTCTGTTGTTGGGCGAGACTATGACTCACTATTAATCTGATTAGGCAATGGTGGCTGACCACCATGTCTGCGTGCTGATATTTTCTTATACTACGGGCAATATCATGCAGTAAGGAATTTAAAAATGCAGGCAAATTTACAGTGCATTTCTGTTTTAATACAGCCAGTAACTTAAGGTGGCGTGATCTTACCACGTCTTTCCTTCTGTCACATGTTATATAGGCCTGCACTATCTTGGCCAATTCCATCTATGGTTCTCCCAATGATGTTGGCTGAACTCCTTTGCCTTTGACAACCAATGTATGTCCGTCATCCTGAAAAATATTCATGGCTTCTTGAAGCCTGATCTTCTTTTGCGTCCATATGGTTCCTTGCGCTGGTATACCAGACACCTCCGCAATTATTTCATCGGATACAGCTATCTGTCTTCCTCTAACCATGGAGTGTCCTTCCTGCAAGTTCTGTAAAAATTCGGTGGCCACTGCTTCATGGGGTTGTTGCATCCTCGTGAAATATGTAATCCATCCCAATATCTCAAAAATCTCTCGTGCAGCATCAGAAACAACTAGCACTTGTGGGTCACTCTGAATTGGTCATCCTCCCATCGTCTCTGCACCTTGTTAGTTCTTCCCAAACACACAGTGATTGTAATGGAACAACACAACACAGTGAATTGGAATAATGTCGTTAAATTTTTGTTATTCCCTAGAATGCAGAGATTTGGTTCGCATACAAGTAAAGAAATATCGGGATTTGATCTGCATGCAGACATCTGTGCCCCCCCTGAAGGATGATAGGTCGTCCTCGACCGTTAATTGAGAGAGGCAAGTGTGGCACATCAGTTGTACAACAGGAAAAAGCAAGCATAATTATGATACATTCAATCAAATTATAGCAATTACTAAAATCAATGCGTATGATAAATTGTAAATAGATATAAAATCATTTGTAATGATTCAAATATAAGGCGAAGGGACAACTTTAAGATAAACATAAGTACAGATGCGTTTATTACCCACTCAAACTAATGTGATCAATTTATGATGATTTTCATGTATAATAGGTTCGAAATCAAAGGTCAAGGATTCATATTTTCATTTGATATTTAAATAGAGATATAGGAAAAAGGGTTTAATATGACTATTGATGTGTATAATTGTGACTCCAATACCATCAGTAGAGCTCTATTTCCCATAGGTGTCCATAACCTTGACAGAGTTTCTTTCTTACCCTTGAAACCATTGTCCTTTATTTATGGTGAGGAAGTGCTTGTTAAATGTCATAACGGAGGCCATTGTGCTAGCTTGGTGACCAGATAAATCATAATTCCATTCACCAAGAAGAAGTGAAAAGTGGGTAGGCCGGCTCGTGGTGATACCTCCTGTTCCAAGGACTTCTTAATTTTTTTTTCAATTGTCCATTGGACCATATCCCTGGTTTGGTGGCCATGATGGGAATGCCACTTCACTTGCTTCCTTATGATCATGGTAGGCTGGCTCTTGATGAGACCCCCTATCCTCCATCTGCCAAATCATAAAATTATTAGTGAAACATATAAATATTTTTCTTTTCCATATAGCACTTTCCTAATTATTCATAAAGGATGGCTCAACACTCCTTAAGAGTAGGGATGGTGGAATAAGTCTGAACATCTCAATAGAAAAGAATATGCCCTTATTCCTACTCCATAAATAAAAATCAAAGAAATTTATAACATATGGGAAGAACCAACATGATAAGGATAATCGATCATATTAATTCAGTGGTAATAAGAGAGCAAAATCATGTTATTGATTATGTCCCTTTTTCCCTTTTTCTTATCATTACTAAACAACTTTCTTGAAAATGACGATTTCTTTTAATTTACTGATTACAGTAAGCTTTAATTTGTATGATTGTATATGAATAATATGTTTTCCTTTAGAAGAGTCATCAGAAATCCTCAAAATGCTAATCTAAAACAAAAAACAATCCACTCAAAAGGTGTTGTTCCTTTAAAAAGAATAACATAAACAATCTACGGAACTGTTGTTCCTTCCGAAAGGAACAGCAGAAATCTACAAAATTGTTGTTCCTTTCGAAAGAAACAACAGAAGTGTTGTTCCTTTAGAAAGGAACAGAAAAGACTCAAAACAAACGAAATAAACAGAGTTTTGAAAAGAAACAGAATTCCCTAAAACAAACAACAAAAACTCGAAATAAACAGAAGTTCGAAAAAACGAATTCCATAAAACAAAAAATCCAAATAAATGAACAATATTTATGTACAAAATTAAAAAAAAGAAAGAAATTATTTAATAAATGGGTGCCGAGGAGGAGTTATCCCCTTCAGCCAGAATTTTCATGGTATAATCTTCCCGTAATTGTTGGTAAAAGGATTCTCGGGTAAGCGGTTTATGATACAATTGTACTCGATGACCGTTTACTTTGAAGGAATGCCCAGATCCATCAATGGTGGTTAATGTAATAGTGCCATTTTCATGCACTTTTTGTATTTCATAGGGTTCGAGCCATCATGTTTGGAGTTTCCCTGGGAAATCCTGAAACCTAGAATCATATAGGAGTGCCCAGTCTCCTTCGTGGAAGATCTTATCTTTGATTAGGGCGTCATGCCATTTTGCTCTCTATTGTTGAATTAACGCTGTGTGCTAAAGAGCAAAGAGCCTAATTTCATCTAACTCATTAATTTGCTGCAGTCTTTTGGCCTGGGCTTCATTTAAATCTAGACCCACCTTTTGGGTTGTTCTTAATGTCTGAATTTCAAACTCTATTGGAAAGATGGGCTCTTTTCCAAATACCAATTGATATGGTGATTATCCCGTAGTGGGTCTCCACGTTATTCGGTATTCCCACAATGCTTCTGTAAATCATAGGCCCAATCACATCTGTGTGAGGCAATGGTTTTTGTTAATATGGATTCAATCACTTTGTTCGTGCTCTCTACTTGGCCATTTTCCTGTGGGTGGTATGGGGTTGTAATCTTATGCTGAATGTGGTAATTTTGTAGTGTTTCAGCTAATTTATTACCTACAAACTGTGGTCCTCCATCTGTGATTATGTCCCTTGGGAGGCCATATCGCAAGAATATTTGGAAAAGAAACAGTATTACAAAGTCCTCTTTAGCTTTTAAAAAAGCCTCTGCTTCAACCCATTTAGTAACATATTCGGTTGCAACTAGGATGTATGTTTTTTGGTTTGATAGGGGGTTAATAGGGCCAACAAAATCAAGGGCCCAACGTTCAAATGGTTCAATTAATAATTGAGGGTTCAAAGGCATTTCATCATACTGCCCAGGGCGACCTGCCCTTTGGCAGCTATCACAAGCTTGCACAAATTTTTTGGCATATTTAAAGATGGTAGGCCAATAATAGCCTCTTCCTAAAACCTTATGGGCAGTTCTACGATCTGCAAAATGCTCGCCACACTGCCCATCGTGGCATGCTTTCAAAATATCAAATACCTCATCCTCCCGGATGCATCTTCTTATTTTCATAT
Organism: Pinus albicaulis; assembly: GCA_034641835.2. NCBI lineage: Eukaryota > Viridiplantae > Streptophyta > Pinopsida > Pinales > Pinaceae > Pinus > Pinus albicaulis. The sequence continues at coordinate 592,741,300 of CM076584.1, read as the reverse complement.
CTTCCCCTGTATGAAATAGGTAGCCCCCAATCCAAGAGAATCGGATACTATGTTGTATTATCTACTTTTGTTCATTAAGGGATAGATGTTTAGGTAGTTTACCTATTGCCAAATAATTTTCTATATCAGCATACCATGGGGTTCTGACAGTAACAACGAACAAATTTTCATCTAGGAAGTGGTCTTCAACTGCTTTTGTATCTGTTGGCTTTGGCATTCTTGACAGAAAATCAGCTACAGGGTTCTCTTTCCCAGGTTGATCTTTGATTGTAATGTTGAATTCCTGTAATAAAATCAACCATCTTGTCACTCTTCCATTTGTAACAGGTTTATTTGCTAAGAATTTAATGGCAGAGTGATCAATATATAGTACTACAGGATACCCAGTTATATAATGTCTAAACTTATTTACAGCATGTACTAGAGCTAAAAATTCCTTCTCAGTCATAGTATAATTTAATTCAGTAGGGGATAGATTTTTGCTAATATAATAGATTACATATGTTTTCTTGTCTTCCTCTTGCCCAAGCACTGCTCCAATTGCTGTGTCTGAGGAATCAGATGAAATTTGGAATGGAAAATTCCAATTTGGGCCCCTCAGCACTGGGGCTGTTGAAACAAGATTTTTCAGATCGTTGAAGGCATTGCCACATTTATCTGTCCAAATAAAATCAACATTTCCAATTAGTGCATATAAAGGTGAAGCTATTCGAGAATAATGTTCTATAAATCTCCTATAATAACCAAAAAATCCAAGAAAGCTACGTACCTCTGTTTGTGTGGTGGGTGTGGGTATTAACAAAATTATTTGAATTTTAGCTGGGTCCACCTGAATTCCTACTGCTGAAATATAGTGCCCTAATATAACTCCTTTGGTCATCATCATATGACACTTTTCATGACTTAAACAAAGCCTAGTGTCAATACATCTTTGCAACACCTTTTCTAAATTTTCTAATGCTGGCTCAAAATCATCTCCATAAGGTGTGAAGTCATCCATATATACTTTGAGCCCTTCATTTATTAAGTCTGCAAAGATGCTAAGAATGGCCCTTTGGAATGTAGCAGGGGCATTGCATAGGCCAAAGAGTAAGACTCGATAGGAAAATCTCCCCCATGGACAGGTAAAAGTAGTTTTGTCTTGGTCTTCAGGGGAAATCTGGATTTGATTGTATCAACTGAAGCCATCAAGGAAGGAAAAGAATTTCTTTCCTGTCAATGTGTCTAATACCTAGTCAATGAAAGGAAGGGGAAAGTGGTATTTTTGGGTTGCCTTGTTAAGTTCATGGTAATCTACACATATTCTCCACTTTCCATTCTTCTTTGGTACCACTACTAATGGAGAGACCCACTTGCTATCAGATATTGGGTAGATGAAAGTAACTTCCAATAGCTTTTGTAATTCAGCTTTCACAATATCTTTGAGGTGAGGGTTTAGTCTTCTTTGGGGTTGGCAAATGGGTCTCGCATATTTTTCAATATAGATGTGGTGTGTACACAATTGGGGGTCAATTCCTTTCATGTCTGGGTAATCCCATGCAAAGGCTGCTTTGTATTTTCACAATAGTTGGACCAACTTCTCTTCTTGTTAAGAAGTCATATTTTTGTTAATGTTTAGAGTTTTTTTCGGCTCAATTTCTACAATATTACTATTGTACACAGAAGTAGTGGGTATTACTTGATTAGGAATGTCTTTCAAAGGATCTTCTTCTTCCTTATTATCAAATGCTGCGTTGATCATGTGACATTTTGGATGGGATCTGATTTGTGGTTTATTAATAAAACTATTGATGATATCATCCTTTGTTTGATCTTTAAAATCAAGAGCATTTTCTATAGTTAGAGGTGATCTCATATTTTCCATAAGATATGATACAGGTTGTTTTCTTGTTTTGATTATTGATAGGCTTGGCTGGCTAGGGGATATAGAGCTAAATTCTTGACATAGTTGTTGTGCTCAACTTAGTGTTCCTAAATTGAGTTCATTAATTGTCAACCAGGGCTAGTAAACTGCTGAAGTGTGGTGCACTATATGTGCCTAGGTATTTGTTTCTCACTACGTTGTGTTTAGTGTTTTTATGATGTTTTTGGTTTTATGGTTTTATGTTTAAAAGGAAAAGAACTAAATGTTGGGAAAGAGAAGTGAATGGTTACACTAAAACACAGCAAAACCTTTTCTAAACTTGTGTATGGCACTAAAGAACAGAAAATGCAAAGCTTGATAATGACTCCTAAATCACAACATGAACTCAATAAGTCAGAGCATGAACTTATCCAATTTGTTCATTAGAGATATGTTGGAATATCTTGAGAAGGGGACAAGTTTAGTGCAAATGAGGTTTTCCTAAATAAACAATTATCTTACAATATTACAAAGAATCTCATCCATGGCTAGAAGTTTATTGGAACACAATTTGGAAAAGATTATTTGTAGCATAATAAGATTTATACTCTAAATTAACTTGCAATACTAAAATTAATCCATTCTGCAACTTCAACTTATCAGTACTAAGCCTTGTTCAAAAGTTAAAGATTTGAATAATTTTGGGAAAAAGGCTTATTTATGAAATTGCAAAAGTTTGCAGAACAATCAAGGCCTTAAACTGATATCACTAATTCTTGTTCCTATAAATATGTATAAATAGAAATTCAAAACAAGATTAATTTGTAAATAATGAAGGCCGTGAAACCTAATTTTGATAGCTTACAATGCAATGGGTGACACTGAAATAGAATGCAACTGATCAAACTTAAAACACAGTGACCAAAACTAAACTAAGATGTCATGAACCTAACTTGAAATACAGTGAACTGGAGATGAACTAGAATGTCACTAATCTAACTTGAAGTACAGTGAACAGAGTTATACTAGAATGCCATTATCAAACAGAATTAAACTAGAAATTAAACTAGAATGACATCTACCTCCGGAGTATTGACTAAGCTAAAATGCAACTAATTCTACGAAATACTACAGCCCTACTTTGTTCAATATGAGTAATGTTTTGGAACAGCTTGTAGAAACAAGTCTGGTTGTATCCCATGCATAAAACATAAAATATAAAGTTCAAAAAAACGCAGTAAGCTCTGAAACACCACCAAAGCTATGTCTCATCCAGAATTAGTGATATTTTAGAAGAGATTGATAAAAACAAGACTAGCTGTAACAACTGATGTGATTGAGCATGAGAACATAAAGCTTAAAGAAATGTAACTAACTCTGAAAATACTACAGTTATGCCTCATTCCATATTAGTAGTCTTTTGGAAGAATTCGTGAGAACAATACTAATCTGTAGCATCTGATTCAAATGAATATAAAAACACGAAGTTCAGAAAATTGGTTAAACTAAGAATGCAGTTACTTATCTAAACATATGAACAAGGCTGCTCAGGTAGTAGGGGCCCTCTACCACCGGAGTAGCACACAAAAGCTACTTCAAGATTGGCTCAGCGCATTTAATAAAGTGATGCTTCTTTCATTAAAGGAGAAATAACTTCAAAACAGAGTGTTTCGAACTTCTAAGATCTAGCAACCAAAAACAAAATCTAACCTTGTCCCTCGGTTTCCCGAGCCATATTTATATCAAAATTACATAATTGTCTTTAATATAACATAGGGATAATTATCTTTCGAAATTATAATCAAACTAGAACTCTGATAGTGGTCTCATAATGTGATTAAGGACATCTGGACTATCCTTGTCCTATTAGGAGTCTATCTCCTAGTTTGAGTTCCCACGTGCATAACCACCTATAGAATTCTGTTCAAACTTAGTGGAGAGAAAAAAATGATGAGGGAATGATGTGGAATACGACCATATTTGTTTTTCCCTGAGATGACACCTAGAACCTGCGTAGACAAGAAGACAGTTGCAGAATCGGTAACTAGCTACAGAATGTCTGCATTCTGTAGCTAGGTGTAGTCAAAAAGTACTACAACAATGAAATCATGAAAACATAGCAAGTTAGAAATTATATACAATCTCAAAGCAATTTTAACTAATCTTATTGATCATTTAAGCCTAAAATTAATAATGGACAAAGGAAATGAAGTGGAATGTGGTGGAAGAGAAGAACATCTTTGAAGCTCAACATACCCCCACTACTAGGTTCTTGCATGTCCTCATGCAACTATTCCAGGAACTCTGAGACCTCTGCAAGGACATCCAACCCTCTTCTTTTGCTTTGCCTGGAAGTTAATGGCCTTCTGGGCTTCATTATGACTAACTTGAATCTCAAATTTGTGAGTGCCCTGGTTAACCTTTTATTTTTCTTTTCAATTTTTCACTGGCCTTGTACAACTTTTTCATTTGTAGAGACAGAGTTGAATTCATATCAGTTTTCAGCTTAACCTGCTCCCTTAGAATTTCATTCTCATTCTTTATATGCCTATTGAGTACTTCTAACTCATATTAATCTCTTCTTAGGATATCAATTGCAGATTTTGGTGGACTAGGAGTTCTGTCTCTACTTTCTGAAGCTCTCTTCTCTAGTCTCTCAACATAATTGTAAATTTCTTGTTGTGCTGGGTCTATTTTAGGAGCTTCTTCATCAAAATCCTCCTCATATTGATGCTCAGGTGTTTCTTCATCCTCAATGTTTATAATTCCAGTTTGTCTAACCTCTGTTTTCTTTAGTATCCCTCTAAGTCTGTGCCTCCGTCTTGGTTGAGATGGCCCTTCTCCTTTCTCTCTGGCAGATTTCCTTATTATCCTCTCTTTCTTAAGCTGCTTCTTAATTTGGGCCAATTTCTCATAAATAATTTCTTCACTATCCTCTTGTATTGTTTTACCAGTTTCAGTTTCAGTTTTGGAGGTTTTCCATCTTTTGCTTCATTTTGTAGATTTGTCTTCAGGTGGAGGCTCCTTGGGTTCTTCAAAGTGATTTCTCACTAAGAACTCATCCCAATTATCTCCCATTTTTCTCAAATGATGTTCAATCAAGATTTTGAATAAACCATGGTAGTATAAGGTTGTTTCCAGAAATTGAACTCTCTTTTGAACACTTGAGGCCATTTTCTTTAAAATATGAAGTAAGAAAAAGGGCAAGTTGATTTCTTCTTCTAAGAAATGTATCATTAACTGAATATGGTAAACATAGAAGGTACCAAATCTACCTTCAAAAGTGATAAATTTTTGCAAAATAAGCAACATGTTTCTCCATTTGTTCTTTAGTGCTGAACTAGGGATACCATTTTTAAAAATGGAAACTTCCATACCTGGTGACTTGAGTATTTGCTTCCATGTCTCGTTATGAAATTCTCTATTTTTGAACCACCTTTCTCCCTGCCTGGGTAATTCCGTTGCTTCTGCAATAAAGGCTTCTGTAATGGTGAATTTAATATCTCCTATTTCGACCTCAGCTCCATTGAAGGACCGTGCAAATTTTTTAGTCACCTCTTTGTGAAAACCACTAAATTTCTCCAAAAATTGCAACCACCTGGCTTGCTGTAACATTTCTCTAATTTGTGGATAACCCTCCAAGTAATTAGTTCCAACTGGTTCAGTCCTCACTATGAGACCCATAGTTTTTCTTTCCAACCTTCAAATTACTGCTCCTCTTCTCACGGTGAAAATGACTGTTAAAGAGATGTTTTTGCCCCACAGATGCTTCCTCTGTTTTACAGACTGGAATGGTTAAGAGTTGGCTACAGGAAAGAATGACATGGAGTGGTTACAGAATGATTATAATGAGGTGAGGGTGATGTAAACGAATTAATGAGTTGGGAAATATCTTGGAAGAAAAGACTGCGGAGATATTTCGTAGGAAATTCAAAATCATCATTAAATGCTTTGGCCTAGTGACGTGACTAATCCAATCACCTCAGTACTTTAACCGTTAAGTGTTTAAATGATGATCAGATATGGGATTTGGAATGGCGGAATAGAAGGAATTTTATCCAAAGTTTTTATGAGAGGTTTGTTAGGCATGATCAACACAATTAATTAAAACAACTTTTTGAATTATACATAACTTAACTATACTAAAATTTTTCATGATTTGTCATTATAATAATTTCATAACTTTTACCTTTGCCTTTCCTCTGATTTTTGTGATCTTCATATGCTTTTTTCTCCCCTGAAAATAATTAATCCTTGATTTTGCTTGTTGTCATGGATATGCAGGATCATTTTGTTGCAGATCAAGTAATTACTGGACAGTGCCTTCAGGATCTCTGCCTGCAAAATGTCTGTATGGCTGCAGAATGTCTGATTAGCTGCAGAATGTACCTGTAGAAGACTTGAAACATGAAATGGAATGGTTTGGAGCATGAATGGAATGTTGTATGGAATGAGTGAAAATGGATACTGAAATATGGTGTAATGGAATATGAATGAAGTGAATAATGGAGTGAAATGGATCACAACTTATGAAGTGGAGTGGAGTATGAAAAGTTGCTTGCAATTCATGATGTGTATTATTCAATTGCAGAAAAAAATCAAACGTAAAAATCTAGGATGGAAATGAGGTGGACCATGGAGTGAAATGAATGAAGTGTGGATGAATGAATGAAATGGAGTATGGATGAATGGAGTGAGATGGATCATAAGTGAAATGGATCTGCACTTATGATTTTGTAATAACTGCTTGCAGAAATAACAGATTTGAAAAGCTAGAGTGTCAGAAAGATTCTGATTTTCACTCCACCTTTTCTGTAAACATGCCAATCAATGATTGGTTTTCATGTTTATACTTTATTTTTTTATTTTTATTTTTTATTTTTTATTTTTTATTTTTTCAATCATCTGACTTCAGAAAATTTAATTAAGTTGATGAAGAAGAAAAATTATTCTTCATTAACTTCACATCACTGTTTTCCTGGAATCTCTTGACAAATTCTTCTCTTGAGAGTGGTTTGTGATACAACTTCAATCTATGACCATTCACAAGAAAAGTGACCTCTTCTTCATCTATTGTCCTGATTTTTATTGCTCCATTGTCAAAAAATTTCACAATTTCATATGGTCCAAGCCAATGTGTTTGGAATTTACCTTGAAAATCTTTGAACTTTGAATCAAACAAGAGAGCCCAGTCACCTTCTTTGAACCTCTTTTCTTTGATTTACTTATCATGCCAACTAGTCCTTTGATGTTGGACTATACTTGTTTTCTGAACTGCATCTTGTCTAATCTCATCCAATTCATTAATCTGCTCCAATCTGTGCTTTTGTGCCTCTGTTAGATCAAGTCCTAGCTGAACTGCCACTTTGAAAGTTTGAATCTAGAATTCTATGGGAAACAAGACTTGCTTTCCATAAACAAGTTCATAAGGAGTATGGCCTGTTGTGCTTCTCCATGTAGTTCTATAGGCCCACAAGGCTTCAGGAAACCTATCTTCCCAGTCTCTTCTATGTAAATGAACAGTCTTTGTTAGGATCCCTTCAATGACCTTATTAGTAGATTCCACTTGACCATTTGCTTGGGGATGATAGGGAGTAGATTTTCTGTGTCTGATTTTGTACCTCTCCATCATTTGTTCCACTAGCCTTGATGTAAATTGAGCTCCTTGATCTGTATCAATTTCCCTTGGGACACCAAAACGAGTAAAAATATCCTCAAAAAGAAAATTAACTACAGATGCTTCAGTAGCAGAAAGTAATGGCTTGGCCTCTACCCATTTGGTAACATAATCAGTGAAAACTAATATATATTTCTTTTGTCTTGATGGAGGAATAATAGGTCCTACAAAATCCAAAGCCCATTTTTCAAAAGGTTCAATATGTACCTGAGGCTGCAATGGCATCTCACCTGAAGGAGAAGGTTTCCCTACCCTTTGGAAACTGTCACACCTTTTGACATACTCTTTAACATCTTTAAAAAGGGATGGCCAATAATATCCTAAATGAAGGACCTTATAAGCTGTCCTCTTATCAGCAAAGTGTCCACCACAAGGTTCATCATGACATGCTTTGAGAATCTCAGGTATCTCATCTTCTCGAACACATCTCCTAATGATAAAATTTGGACCTGTCTTGTACAACTCATTAGCAACCCATGAATATTTTTCACTGTCATAAATGATTTTTATTTTGTCTCTTGCATTCATTATTGAAGGAAATTTCCCCGAAACTAAATAATTAGCAATGTCAACAAACCAAGGAGTTTGGGTAGAAATTGCAAAAATATATTCAACAGGAAATTGATCTTCAACTGGAGTGTCATCTTTAATGTTTTGGAGTCTAGATAGGAAATCAGCTACTGTGTTTTGTTTTCCAGGCCTATCTAGAATAGTAATGTTGAATTCTTGTAAAAGAAATAACCATCTTATGACTCTGCCATTAGTAATTGATTTATTCATTAGATATCTAATTGCAGAATGATCTGTGTGAAAAAAAGTTTCATAGCCTGTTATATAGTGTCTAAATTTGTTTATGGCATGAACAACAGCTAAAAACTCTTTTTCAGTTACAATATAGTTTAACTCTGAAGGAGTCAAATTTTTACTGGTATAGTAGATGGCATAAGGGATCAGGTATTTTTGTCCCAATACTGCTCCTAGAGCTGTATCCAAGGCATCTGTTGAAATATGAAAAGGTAACTTCCAGTTAGGTCCCCTTAAAATAGGTGCTTCAGAAATTTTTGTTTTTAGGGTCTCAAAGGCTAACTGGCAATCAGGATTCCATTTGAATTCACAGTCCTTGGTAAGTAACTTGAAGAGTGGAGATGCTATCTTAGTGAATTTTTATATAAACCTTCGATAATATCCTGTAAATCCTAGAAAAATCCTTACATATTTTTGACAACTTGGAATAGATAAGTTAGAGATGACTTCAACTTTTGACTCATCAACTCTAATCCCATCCCCTGAAATGTGATGTCCTAAAACAATTCCTTCAGTAAACATCATAAAACACTTCTCATGACTTAGTGAAAGATTTGCTTCTTTACATCTTTTTAAGACTTTTTCCAAGTTTGCTAAGGCTTCTTCAAATGTATTTCCATAAACTGTGAAATCATCCATATATACCTCTACACAATCATGTATTAGATCTGAAAAGATTCCTAATACTGCCCTCTGAAATGTTGCAGGTGCATTGCATAATCCAAATGGCAATACTCGGTAAGCATAGGTACCCCAAGGAAAGGTAAATGTGGTTTTGTCTTGATCTCCAAGTGCTACATGAATTTGATTATAACCACTAAACCCATCTAGAAATGAGAAGTACTTTTTGCCAGCTAATGTGTCTAACACCTGATCTATGAGAGGTAAGGGAAAATGATATTTAAGAGTAGCTTTGTTTAATTCTCGGTAGTCAATACATACCCTCCATTTAACATTTTTCTTTGGCACAATTACCAAAGGAGAAACCCACTGACTATCTGAAATAGGATAGATAAAGTTGACATTCAACAATTTCTGCAATTCTTCTTTAAAAATCTCCCTAAGATTTGGATTCATCCGTCTTTGAGGTTGTCTGATTGGTTTACAATTTTCCTCTATGTAGATGTGATGAGTGCAAGTCTTGGGGCTTATCCCTTTCATATTAGTGTACTCCCATGCATATGCAGAATAATGTCTCTGTAATATCTTGACTAGCTCTTCTTGTTGAGATTTGTCTAGGTTCTTGTTTATGTTCAAAGTTTTTCTTGGAAATATCTCAATTATAGAGCTGCCAAATTTATCCATAGAATGAAGAGACATCTGTCTTGATGATAAAAACTCAATGTTGGATTCTTCTTGAAATTGTTCATGTTTGTATTCCGAAGAGGATTCAAAATTCTCTAAAGTATTCAAAATTTGGCTATCTTCACTAATTTATGAAATTGTGAAGAGAGGTTGTAAGTCTTCTTCATCCTCTATCCATTGAGTATCATCTAAATCTGTAATTTTCTTTGCTGGAGGATACAAGGTAAATTTCTTAGTTGAACTACGATCAAATATATACATATCATCGGATCTACAACTAAGGAAAGCATCAGTTGTAGCTAACCAAGGTCTTCCTAATATAATAGGATGCCCTCCTAGACTATTCTTAGGAGTTAGGATCATAAAATCCACAGGATACTCCCAAGAATCTAAGGACACTGGAATGTCTTCTATTACCCCATCAGGTTTAATCAAAGATCTGTCTGCTAATTGTAATAATGTGGGTGTAAAGAGAAGATTAGGAAGTTTCAGTCTATCCATGATTTGTCTACTCATGATATTGATTGCTGCTCCTAAATCAATGAGTGTGTTTTGGATCTCAGTTCCATTGATGTGAATTTTAACAACTGGATTTCCTGGGTCTAGATACTTTGGAATAGCAATCTTACCCATCATAATATCTGCTATTTTTCCTGCCAGTTGAATTTTATTTGTCTCTCTTATTCTTTTTCTTGTTTTCTTCATGCTCAAATCCTTTATTGTCTTTGCTAAAATTGGAATTTCCTTGATAGCTTGCAATAATGGGATCTTAATACAAACATTTCTCAGCTCATCTAGGAAATCATAATTAGGCACCATAATTTGTTTTTCTACACCCCTTTCAATTTGTAATCTTTCTGGAAAGGGAGGTGTAGAAGTGGATGTTGATGGCTGCTCAAATATAGGAGTTGAAAATATTGGTTCTTTTTGTTTTGATTTTTCAATGTTTGGGTCCTGAAAATATGTGTCTTCTTCAAGACTTTTATTTGCCTGTAGAGAATCTTCCTCAGAGTTGTCTGGTTCTTGTATGATCACAGAAGGTTTCCTCTTTTCAAGTATTCTTCCATACCTAAGTTGAACATCACTAAGGTCTAGAGTAATAAAATAGGTTGGAAATTGTTGTCCTTCTATCATGTAGGTGTTCTGAGGATTTTTATTGTTGGGGTTTGGTATGGGTTGGGAAGGCAAACGATTTGTTTTCTGAGGAAATGGTAATGGAAGTGGTTGATTTTGATGTTGTAGATTTTGGGAATTTGGTTGAGGATTTTGTTGAGGATTTTGTTGAGGATTTTGAGGAGAAAAATGTGGGTATGGTGGATAGGATGGTGGATACTGATAGTATTGGGAATGTCTTCCTTAGGGATTTTGTACACCTTGTGCCCAAGCTTGAGATTGATTTTGAAATTTGGGCCAAGGTTGCTGCCAAGAATTCCAATTTGGTGGAGGTTGATTATACATTTGATCATGTAATCCTTGTGTTTGAGGTCCTTGCCAAGGCCTTCTAGAGACAAAATTGAGAGATTTTGTGGAATTTGTAGGAGTTTCTTCTTGAAAGACAGCTTTAAGACCAGGAAGTGAAGGACAACTCTTGGTCTCATGTTTTTCTGAACAAATGACACAATTCTCTACAACTTTTTCATCAAAAGGACACTCTCTCAAGGCATGCTTCTTTCTACATCTAGGACAAAAAATTGCTAAGGCATCAGATTCAGCTTTTTGCTTGTTTTGTAACTTAAGGGTGTCTATTTTTTCACTAAGACTCCCTAAGATGTCAGATTTAAATTCATCAAGAATGTGCCCTATCTCTGCCCTACTCACTGTCCCGGAAGCAGATTTACTTGCCCTTGCAAGAGCAGGGTCTCTTGGACCTTTTACAGTTTTGGATTTCCATCTTGAAAGGTTAATACATAACTCATATATTTCAGGTAATGTGAGCTGAGATATATCCCCTTTTCCCATCATGTTAAGGATATCTAACCATTCATCCCTAATTGTTTTCAACAAGAGAGCTTTTAAGGTGTCTTGGTCTAAGTTTTCCATTTTTTCTCTTTTGATGTTGTAATGAAATCTCTCCAACAAATCTTCCAAGTTTTCATCTTATTTTTGTAGCATCTTAAACAATTCCTCCTTATGATTGACTGGCATACAATAATCCAAATACCTCTCTAGAAATGCTTGTTTCATGTCCTCCCATGTCCTAATAGAACTGTTGATCAAACTCATAAACCACTTCAATGCTGCTCCTTTCAATGTTGAAGGAAATAGTTTAAGTTTTTGAGCATCTTGTAAGTAGTCATAAGTTCTACATAGGAATTCAAATTCAAATAGGAAGGTTTCAGGATCTTCAGTTTTAAGTCCATAAAAGTTTTGAAGGACAGAGGGTCAAATGTTTTTCATGGTTGCATTGGTTTCTTCATCTACTATAGGAAACCCAAAAGAGCTTCCCATTTCTCTTCTACCTCCTTCACCTTCTACACCTCTACCTCCTTCTCCTCTACCTCTACTTCTACCCCCTCCAAATAGTGTGTGTTCTCCATTAAAAATTCCTCCTCCCCCTTCTTCTGCCATAGTTGATTCCTCTGTGGAAGTGGAAAAGTTTGTGTCTCTAGCAGGGGTCCTTGAATCTTCTTCTAAGACAGGTTCAGTGGATGAAGTGGAAGGTTTTTATAATGGAATATTTGATCTTAAGTCTTCTAAAAATCTAGGATCAGTAAAGGATGGAATGTGGGTTTGAGTTGGAGGTGTATTGGCTCTTGGTCTAGGTGAAACAGGTGGTGTTCTAGGAATCAGAATTCTGCTTCTTATGAATCTACCCCTTGAGTCTATTTCTCTACGCATATCATTTTTTTGGGGAGTTAAGAAACAAGGCTACTTAGTTACACTTCCCCGGCAGCGGCGCCAAAATTTTGTGCTCAACTTAGTGTTCCTAAATTGAGTTCATTAATTGTCAACCAGGGCTAGTAAACTGTTGAAGTGTGGTGCACTATATGTGCCTAGGTATTTTTTTCTCACTACGTTGTGTTTAGTGTTTTTATGATGTTTTTGGTTTTATGGTTTTATGTTTAAAAGGAAAATAACTAAATTTTGGGAAAGAGAAGTGAATGGTTACACTAAAATAGAGCAAAACCTTCTCTAAACTTGTGTATGGCACTAAATAACAGAAAATGCAAAGCTTGATAATGACTCCTAAATCACAGCATGAACTCAATAACTCAGAGCATGAACTTATCCAATTTATTCATTAGAGATATGTTGGAATAGCTTGAAAAGAGGACAAGTTTAGTGAAAATGAGGTTTTCCTAAATAAACAATTATCTTACAATATTACAAAGAATCTCATCCATGGCTAGAAGTTTATTGGAACACAATTTGGAAAAGATTATTTGTAGCATAATAAGATTTCTACTCTAAATTAACTTACAATACTAAGATTAATCCATTCTGCAACTTCAACTTATCACAACTAAGCCTTGTTCAAAAGTTAAAGATTTGAATAATTTTGGGAAAAAGGCTTATTTATGAAATTGCAAAAGTTTGCAGAACAATCAAGGCCTTAAATTGATATCACTAATTCTTATAAAAATGTATAAATATAAATTCAAAACAAGATTAATTTGTAAATAATGAAGGCCGTGAAACCTAATTTTGATAGCTTACAATGCAATGGGTGACACTGAACTAGAATGCAACTGATCAAACTTAAAACACAGTGACCAAAACTAAACTAAGATGTCATGAACCTAACTTGAAATACAGTGAACTGGAGCTAAACTAGAATGTCACTAATCTAACTTGAAGTACAGTGAACAAAGTTATACTAGAATTCCATTATCAAACAAAATTAAACTAGAAATTAAACTAGAATGACATCTACCTCCAGAGTATTGACTAAGCTAAAATGCAACTAATTCTATGAAATATTACAGCCCTACTTTGTTCAATATGAGTAATGTTTTGGAATAGCTTGTAGAAACAAGTCTGGCTGTATCATTCCATTCATAAAACATAAAATATAAAGTTCAACAAAACGCAGTAAGCTCTGAAACACCACCACAGCTATGTCTCATCTAGAATTAGTGATATTTCGGAAGAGATTGATAAAAACAAGACTAGTTGTAACAACTGATGTGATTGAGCATGAGAACATAAAGCTTAAAGAAATGTAACTAAATCCTAAAATACTATAGTTATGCCTCATTTCATATTAGTATTCTTTTGGAAGAATTCGTGAGAACAAGACTAATCTGTAGCATCTGATTCAAATGAATATAAAAACATGAAGTTCAGAAAATTGGTTAAACTAAGAATGCAGTTACTTATCTAAACATATGAACAAGGCTGCTCAGGTAGTAGGGTCCCTCTACCACCAGAGTAGCACGCAAAATCTACTTCAATATTGGCTCAGTGCGTTCAATAAAGTGATGCTTCTTTCATTAAAGGAGAAATAACTTCAAAACAGAGTGTTTCGGACTACTAAGATCTAGCAACCAAAAACAAAATCTAACCTTGTCCCTCGGTTTCCCGAGCCATATTTATATCAAAATTACATAACTGTCTTTGAGATAACATAGGGATAATTATCTTTCCAAATTAGAATCAAACTATAACTCTGATAGTGGTCTCGTAATATGATTAAGGACATCTGGACTGTCCTTGTCCTATTAGGAGTCTATCTCCTAGTTTGAGTTCCCACGTGCATAACCACCTATAGAATTCTATTCAAACTTCGTGGAGAGAAAAAAATGATGAGGGAATGATGTGGAATACAACAATATGTGTTTTTCCCTGAGATGACACCTGGAACCTGCATAGACATGAAGACAGCTGCAGAATCGGCAACTAGTTACAGAATGTCTGCATTCTGTAGCTAGGTGTAGTCAAAAAGTACTACAACAACGAAATCATGAAAACATAGCAAGTTAGACATTATATACAATCTCAAAGCAATTTTAACTAATCTTATTGATCATTTAAGCCTGAAATTAATAATGGAAAAAGGAAATGAAGTGGAATGTGGTGGAAGAGAAGAACATCTTTGAAGCTCAACAATATTTTCCCCTTGTTATTGTCATGTTGCCTTTTCGGCATCCAATATAAGCATCGGCAGTTTCCAACCAAGGTCTACCTAAGATTAACGAGTGTCCATCTAGCCGGTTCTTTCGATTGATAACGAAGAAGTCAGCAGGGTATTCCTAGGAATCTACAGATACCATTACATCTTGCAGTGTACCCTCTGGTTTGACTACTAATCGGTCAGCCAATTCCAATAAGGTTGTTGTTGGTTATAGCGATGTAATGCCAAGTTTTTTACAGGTGGTGGTTTTTAGGATATTGATTGCTGCTCCCAAATCAACTAAGGCATTTGGAAACAATTTCCCATGGATTTGCATTGTCACTATGGGATTTCCTGGGTCTTCATATTTTACGGGTGTTTCCATTCCTGATAATAAGTCAGATAAAGTACCGACTATTTGGACAGTTGGATTGGTGGTTGTTCTCCTCTTCGGCTTATTTATGCATAATTCCTTAATGGTTTTTGCATATATAGGGATGTCTTGGATAGCTTGGAGGAGAGGGATTTTTATACACAAATTTTTTAATTCTCCCAGAAGATCGAAATTAGGATGTTCTAATGGGCGCGGTATGATTAATCGTTCTGGGAATGGTGGAGAGGAAGTTGTTACTTGTTGTTGATTGTGTTGTTAAACCTCCTTCTCTTTTTGTAATGTTTGTTCTACAGGTAACGGATCTTCAATATGAACATTATTATTTCTCTCTATTTCTATTATGCGCCCAGATCTTAATTGAAGGTCATTGCACTCCCTCAGTTTAGTTTCTAACTCTGGGGGTTCCATTATTTGGATGGACTGAAATGGCCTATTGTTTGGGTTTGGGTTGGGCTGGGCTAGGATTTGTGGTCTTAATTTGGTCTGGGGGTTTGTATAGGGAGCTGGCAGTGTAGGTTGAGAGAGAAGGATTGTTCCAGCTAGCTGATTTGTAGGTCTTTTCTATTTTGACTACCAGTCCTGACTCTGCAAAGTAGAGGGGGAACATTGTGTTGGATAGTTATTATTTTTCCAAAACGGTGGGCAGAAAGGAAAACTAGGCCAATTAGTTTGATTTGTTTGATTTGGCCAAGATGTTGTAGGGAATGGCTGTTGTGACCAATTGGGGAAAGGTGGTTGATTTTTCCACATTCCATTATATTGTTGAGCATTGTATTAAGGAGGCTGAAAAGAAGAAAATGGATCAGTTGGCATACCTGATTGTCGTGGCTGCCATTGTCGGTGCTGATTAAATAGACATACCACTTCTGATTCTTCTTCCACCTCCTTATAAACTTCTTTTAGGCCAGGAAGCGAGGGACATCCTTCTGTAGGGTGACCTTTCATGCAAATGGCACAAACTTTGGTTACATCCAACGAGCACTCTTTGTGGTTGTGTTTCTTCCTGCATCTAGGACAGAATATCACCAAATTTTGCTCCGCTTTTGCTTTCTTTTGTTTGGCTTGCATAATATTGAACTGCGTTGTTAGAGTCCCAAGTATATCTGTCTTAAAATCTTCCAGTAGGTTTCCAATCTCTACACGAGTCACACCTTCATTAGAGGTCTTGTTGTCTCTTGTAATCATATCATGTTCTGCCAATTTTAGCCTTGTATTGCCCCTTGAACTCCTGATACACAAATCAATGATGTTAGCATAACTTTCCTGATATATATCACATTTTCCCGTAATATTCAATGTTTCAACCCATTGATCTTTCATTCCCCTAATTAATGTAGTTTTCAGCACATTATCATGTAAGGGTAAGGATGCATAAGGGGATCTTTGAAGATTGTATTGAAACCATTTCACATATTCTTTCAAGGTTTCATTTGGTTTTGTTGTCATTTGGAATATTTCATCTTTTAATTCCCGAGACCTGCAATAATCTTGATACTTCTTCAAAAACGCAGCTTTCATCTGATCCCAATCAGTTATGACACCCCCACCTAACCCCATAAACCATCGTAAGGCTGCTCCTTTTAATGTAGAATGAAATAGTTTTAGTTTTTGGGGATCGGTGGTATATTCATATCCCCTACATAACACATCGAATTCAAAAAAAAATGCATATATATCTTTTGATGTTAAGCCATGAAATGTGGGAATATGTTGAATGGGAATGGCCTTCATAGGTGCATTGACTGCAGTATCTACTATAGGATATTACAGCATAGAGGTTTGTTGGGGTGTCTACTGATTCTGATTTTGGTTCTGGGCCATTTGATCAAAGATGTGCCAATATCCTTCTGGGATCTCAAGGGAATTCCTAGGCTGACTAGAAGGAGCAGAAATGGCCTTGACAGCACTTCCTTGGTTTGGAACAATAAGTATTCCGTGTTGACCTACTGTTTGAGGTGTTTTAGGACCTTTGTTTTGAATGAGTTTAGCAGCACTTCCCTTATCTGGACTACTTACTGTTTGGACTATTTCAATAGGAGATTTTGGTTCTTTAGTTTCTCCTGTTTCCCCTTCTCCTTCATGGAGATTACTATAGTTCCCTTCTTGAGGGAAAATTATGCAAGGATTCTCAATTTCTTGGGAATCTTGCTCAATTCCCACTGTCTGACTATGTATCTTAGCAAAGGCTTCAGATGGTGACTCTGTGGCCTGAAGGGAACTAGTAGGTTGTCTAGAGATAAATCTCCTAGGTCCTACTAATGGCTGAGATTCAGTCCTTTTAAGGATTTTGTCAATAAAAGTTATCCGCCCAAGGGTCACCGGTCACTTAGTTTTTTCAATTTTAGGAGGAATTTTGTTTTGCTTAATTGGTCTATTCATTCAAGAAAACAAGCTTTCATTCCTACCTAAAGAAAGAAGCTTACCTACTTCTACTGTGAAGCGGGTTGTGAGCAAGTGTGTTTCTTGCCCGGTGCGCAGGTTCTTACCTTCCGTCTTTAATACCCAATTCTTCGCAAGAAGAAGAAAATAAATTGTGCATCACTCCTTTGAAATGGCATACACTCTCCCCAGCAATGGCACTAAAATGTTGGAGCATAAAAAGGTATCTTTTAAACACCTAAGTAGCCTACATTAATTATCAATCTGGGAGCGAATTTTTATTTCAAGAGTGTACTCTGTCTGAGGCTGCAATTAACTAAGAGTAATGCTATGAAGATGTAGTACAGAATTCTAAATACAAGAGTAAACAGATGCTTGTAAAGAAATCTAATTAGAGTAACATAAATGGAAATGCTTTGAAATCTTAACTACATCAATCTGCAAACCATCGATCAGGGATACAGTAGCAGTAACTCCTTCCCTTATAAATTGATGCAACTGAAATCACACTAAGGCAAGATAACCAATCTGAGAACTTGGAAGCAGTAACCAGTGTCCTCTACAATTGGTGGTCTTGTTCTTAAAGCAATTGAAATGAAATCAAACTCAATCTACTTGCTGATGAAAATAACTGAAAGGAACTTCCTCCAATAACAAAGGCTAGAAAGGAACAACAACTCGTACTTCCTATGCATACACAACAACTGTAACCAATCTATCTGCTATTCTGAAGCTATGAATCAGAAATGAAAAATGAACAGAAATGGAACAACAACATGAATTGAACAACAATTATAAATTTAACGCAATCAAGCAACTAATCTCAACACTTCAACTATGTCGACAGCCAATACCATGAAACAATCAATCGTAAAGAATCATAAACCAATATAACAACAATTAGAATTGAATATAGAACAACAAAGCTTTATAAAGATAGCAAGGTAAATAAACAGTGAATACACTTCTTGAAAATGATAAAATAGTAATGAAATTCATTAATGCTCACAACGAATCTATATTCAATCCAACAGTAGTCAATCAACTCTGCAATCGTAATGAACTTAAACACAACTTCACACAACAGTAAGCAAAAATTAGAAATACAAACAGCAGGGTAATTCCACCAGAGTCGAGCCCTTAGCACCAGTGAAACACTATTGGGCTACTTCAGAACTTGTGAGATGGAATGAAACGCGTCTTTGATATTAATCGAACATAAAGTATTACAGACCTGCTCTCTTAAATCCGAGAGTCAATAAGCACAATATTAAAAAGGAAATGTTTTGAATACAAGAATTTCTGACCCCTTCATCACTAAAGGGCGTTGCCTTATATATCAGACCCTGATGGACAAGACGAGGAATAATATGAGGCTTGAACATCGATCCATTAGGATAGAAGGATCCTAAGGGATTCGCTTCCCTTCGTTCAGTTATCATATGGTTTACTTTAACCGAAGCCGAGCTGTCCCCTGCCTTTTCTTAGCGATGCGTTCGTATTTCCTTATTTTTGGCAGGATTTGGTCTAATGTTGGAGGAACAACAGTTGCATTCATATCAACCTCACCTTTGGTATAGCTGTTCACTTCGTCTAATTCCTGTTTTATCAACAAATCAATGTTTAGTCATCTTTTTACAATAAACATAAACCTTGCCAATTCTACCATAATTCTTATAATAAATTACCTTTCTAAGGTAAAAAGGATTATGTCTATAGTAAAAGAATGAGAAAATCCATAGTGATTTCATACCTTTTCCACTGCCCAACATCTCCCCCTTTGGCATTGATGGCAACACATCCACCAATACTCCAATACTTCCTCCATGACTTCCTCCCCCTTTCATTCTGAGAAGTGTGTTTCTTCCTCTGCTTGCTTTTCAGAAGAGCCTTTCTTATTCTACTTACTTTTACTCCCCCTTTGATAAAAATGGCAAAGGGTTGCACATCTCCCAGTGTAGATTCTATCTTTTCATTTCCTCTCTCCGAGTTGTGTTTAGGCCTTCTTCTTTTGACTTTATACCTTGTTGTTCCATACTGGTGTACAAGAGTTGTTGGGAGAACACTTTTGAGAATCATTGAAATTGTATATACACAGTAAGTTGATACCATCCCAAAGCACAAACTACTTGCACTTGTTTACAATTGAAAGTGATGATAAGGACACTTCATAGCACAAACTTATATAATCAGACTTATATGATCATAGATGCATCATTGGAACAATAATAAAATATTGAGAATGATTCATATGACATATAAAGTCTGCTCCAAATATACTTCAGTCCATATTATGATCTTCATCTGAGATACAAATCTATAGTACACATCTATTCAAATATGATGATGCCAATATATCTTTTATATTTGTGGTTCACCTTTACTGCCTGTTGGTGGTGATATGAATTAGGTTGTTGACAGGGATATAACACTTAACAGTTGAAAGGTCCTTGTTACTGATGTGAAGAATGAATAAAACCAAAGCTTACAACTTATTGTGAGATTAGACAATATCTTTCAATCTAAGAGACCAAATGACTTTACTACTTGTACAATGTACTTTCAAAACAAACACTTGAGGCTAGATACATTCAATGTATTGGTCAGTCTCACTTATCAACTATGCAATTTTATTTATGAAAAGGGGGTATGTATGTCAATGATCATTCTCTATTTAATGGTGAAATACCAGTAAATAATCTATGTTGAAGTATGGTTTAGATGAATTAATAACAGAATCTTGAGCTTCAAATGTAAGATTAACACAACTAGTCCTTCATACTTCAGATACTTTAACTATTTTATCATAATGATCTTCAACAAAACATCTTCAAGTTGTTTAATTGAGATCTCAGCAAATAAACTTCACGCAGTTTTATGAATGATCTTAAGAAAGAGGCCTTGAAGATATATATATACTGACTTGAGGAAGGCAAGCAGTTATATCTAGAAATAGATATTGCTTCAATGCTCAATATACTACTTCAAGTGTAAACAAGATAATGATCCTTTTGCACTTTCATTGACCCTTTAATGCTTTAATAATGCAGATAACGCTGGGTATACTACCTTGATGTACTTCTTCCATAATACTCTAATCCTGAGGACATG
Source organism: Pinus albicaulis (assembly GCA_034641835.2). NCBI lineage: Eukaryota > Viridiplantae > Streptophyta > Pinopsida > Pinales > Pinaceae > Pinus > Pinus albicaulis. Next base: position 592,720,734 of record CM076584.1, on the reverse strand, counting down.
TACCATACCACTGCTTCACTGATAACACTTGGCATTCTACTGATAGGCGGGTTGCTTGATCCAAATACTAATTGATATTAATTTGATAAACTATGCAGTAATTTCACTTCAGCTCGCACATTCACCCATAGTCAAGAAAACCTTCATAGTTTCTATTATTGAGCTCTCCATTGTTCTTAACAACAATCATCGATATACTGAATCTGATCCTGGCATCATTAACCTTTTTCTTATTCTATCATTCTGGTTTAAAATAATGTCACTGCATATTCCTTTCTAGGACTTCTTCAGAATCATTGCTGCTCTATATACAATTCAACTGTTCTAACATAATGATCTTCAAGAAGGCATATTCAATTTCTTTACTTGGAATCTAAAAGGGCAGACCACTCATAGTTTTATCACTCATTTAACATCTTTCCTCCAAGGGGACATTTATCTTACTCATCCTTCTTAAATTTGTTTCATTGCTAACTCTTGTAATGTGATGCACAGTGTGATCATCCTCTATGGATATTTCCAGTTCTATAGATCAAAGGATAATTTTTGTGATTTTAATCATTCATCACTTAGTGTGATGTTGTCTTCTTAGCTTACATGTTCATGGCTGATGTTCCCTCTACCACCATGGCTGCTTGCTCACTTCTCTCCTTCCGTCAACCTGTTGGCTATTGAATGCTTCAAGTATTCTTCTTCCTCTATATTTCTCTGTTAGAGGAATTTTCCTTTCCCTTTCTAAACTTTTAGTTGTTCTTATTCCATGGAGCTCTTCTTAGACTACTTTTACGGGGACTAATTATGAACTGCTCTCCCCCTGGGATGTTGCTTCTTATTTATTGTTGGCTGGATATTTGTGTTGATTCCTAGAGAAGCTCCCCCTAAGACTATGATGGATTCATTATGTTATTGAAGTAATAGGCTCCCCTTTTCTCTTTCCCTTCCATACTTTATTGGGGTTCTTCATAATGTCTGCACTTCTTTTTCATTCGCTATTTTGTCTGATTTGATTGGATTCCATCATCTGTCTAGAGTTCTTTAATGTATATGGCATCTTACAGTATTTTTCTTTGTGATCAAGCTTGTGGCATACATAACATCTTATTTTACCAAGGTACATTTGAGCTAATGCATAATATTTTGTGCTCCCTTTTGAACATAATTTACATTCAACAAGTTTATGTCCAAAATCATTGCATGCATAACAGTAGCTATGGAAATGATTTGTGTACTTGGTGATCGATTGTCTTCTCCATTTGTTTGCTTGAGGTATCCTTTTCATTGGCTACATCTTTAGTTGGTTGGACTGGATTTTCTTTGTCTGATAGTATGCCGAGTATGTTTAGGTTTGTGGCAGTCAAAACAAGTGATACTTCTCACATGAGGAAGGAACCTCCTTTGACATCTTTCGAATTTGTTCAATTCATCCTTAGGAGTGTATGAGCCTTTAGCAGTTGACTGTTTCTTCCTCTCATTCTCTGTCCTTTCATGTTGTTGCTTGTTTCTGTTTGTTTATTTACAAATCATGTTCTTGTTGGCTTCTACTTCTGTAGGAATCTTTTGAGCTACTTTCGTTACAACTTATACAAAAATGATATTCTTGTTATCTTCTACCTTGGACTTACTAGTTTCTCCTCTATAGCCTATCCCAATATTTATGAGAGGATATCTTTGAGCATTTAGTACTTTTTCCAACTGTTCGGAGCTTTTCATTCACGGAGTGTTCATAGATAACTCCCTTTGGGAATTTTCTAGTTTATTTCTCAGGCCTACTACTTCTTCTTCCAATTTCTCTTGATCCTGATGTTTATATTTAATTTTCTTAAGCAGAATGTCTTCCACATTCCTAGCTTCTTCAAGTTCTACTTTCAACTGAATGATTTTTTCTAAATCAGGTTATTCCTTTACATATTTCAGGAGAATTTATTTTTGTTTTCTGCACTTGAGTCTAAGTCTGTCTATTTCCTCTAGGTCACTCCTTAGCTCACCCTCAAGATCTACCTCACCTTCTTCCTAATCTTCCCGAAGGAATCCTTCAGGCTCTTCTTTGGCCATCAACACAAATTCATAGGTTCCTTCTTCATTTGAGGATTCATCTGAGCTTTCAAATGCACTGCTATCTTGCTGAGTATAAAATGATTTTATATTGACTCTCTTCCCTTTCTACCAATTTTTTTTCTCTGTCTCTTGTGGTTGGTTCTCTAATTTCTTATGAGGACATTTAGATGAATAATACCCCACTCTTCCACAGTTAAATCACTTAAATGGAATTTTACCTTTGTATTTAACCTTGCCTTTATCGAATCTTCTAACGAATTTTTCCTCTTCTTCATCTGAGCATGAACATGTGTCTTCCCTCTCTTTCATACACTTGTCTACCTTAAAGCCTGCCTCCCTCACATTTGACTTCCCTTGTGGAAGTCTCATCTCATAAGCTATTAAGTTTCCAAGCAATTGGTTCATGGTCAAGGTTTCCCAATTTGTTGTTTCTTCTATGGCTAAAACCTTAGGGTTAAACCTGGATGGTAAAGATCTCAATATATTTTGCACAATTACACATTCCTTAATGGGTTCTCCTAGAGCTTTCATGTTATTCACAATTTCCGCAACCTTTAAGAAGAAACTGGCTATATCTTTATCTTTATTCATTTTTACATTTTCAAATTGAGCTATATAGGTTTGCAGCTTGGCCATCTTCACATATTTATCTCCCTCATGGATAGTTTCTAATGTATCCTAGATTTCTTTGGAGGTCACACTGTACATTACCTCGATAAATTCAAACTCACATAGACTGATCAAAAGTGCATTCATGGCTTTTGCATTGGATATGAAATTTTGTTTGGCATATATTTCTGTGCCAGTATCCTTTGGAGCATATCCTTCTTCCACAGCAGCCCAAAATTCTATTCCTAGAGACATTATGTATGTCCCCATTATTATTTTCCATAAAGCATAGCTTAAGCCAGTAAAAAACGGGGCTTTATTTTTTGAGAATCCTTCTAGGATAGCCATCTTGGGGACTTGGGATCTCCTTCCAATTTTTAAAATGATACAGAAGGAATTGACTCTGATACCATTTGATGAACTCTTAGCTAAACTGAGAGGGGGGGGGGGGGGGTGAATCAATTTAGTGCATTCATGGACATTTCAAACTCTTTTCATTCAACTCAATTGCACCTTCAGTTCATAAGTAGCTTAATACATAATGAATCAACAAACTTAATGTGTGTAGAGAAAGTAATTAAGAAGATTAAAACATCACATCAACATGTTATCATCAAGCACATAGACAACAGATATAAGTGGAAACACATAAGGGAGAAAACCACATTTTATTATTGTTGTGATGCGAAGGCAAGCTCCAACTCCCTCTCACCAATGATTTTCTGTAGGCTCCAACCTACAAGAGGCTACTACCTCAAATTCTGCAAGATACAACTTGCAAGGAAGCTCCAACTCCCATCTATTTTCTGCAGGCTACAACCCATAGGAGGCTCCTACCTCAACCAACTCCAACTGGACATATATCAAGCTACAACTTGAAACAGAAGCACCGACTCCCATGTATTTTTCTGCAGGCTACAAACCACAGGAGGCTCCTACCTCAACCAGCTCCAACTGGACATCTATCAAGCTACAACTTGAAACGGAAGCAACAACTCCCATGTATTTTTCTGCAGGTTACAACCCACAAGAGGCTCCTACCTCAACCAGCTACAACTGGACATCTATCAAGCTACAACTTGATATGGAAGCACCACCTCCCTCACACTACAATAAAATCATATGCTGATTTACCTGAATATCAACTATGTTTTAATCCTTCTTCACTGTTTCCTTTTCAACCTTCATATCTGCTTCATATCATCTCTTGATATGCACAACATCTCTATCAGTCCTCTCTTATTCTTTCACTCTCCAAACGTTTGCAGCTTTCATATATTCTTCCGCTCTCTTCCATTCTATAGTTTTCTAACAATCTTCAACTCTCTTCAATTCTGCTGCACTCTCTCTCTCTCTCTCTCTCTCTCTCTCTCTCTCTCTCTCTCTCTATCTCTTTTTGTAACATTCTGCACATTGATATTACCTGTTTTATACACATAAATTCATGATTGTTTTCATTTTACAAGGAATATGAAGTGAACAGGCACGAATCTTTCCTTTCACCCACTCATTTCCTCACTCAACATATTCTAGTGAATCTTACAACAATATATACAATCATTACAGTATCAAATTGGAGTTTTTATTTTCCTACGAAGACTTGCCTTGGCATCACAAACAATATAAAAATAAATAATACATTTTCAGTTACAATCAAATATTTACTCAACCCATCATTTTCTTCTCTTTGTTATGCGTTTTTCCTCTTTTTCTTGTTGTCTTTGTGTATTTTCTTCTTCTGTCATTATATTCCACCTTTGCTGCATAACTTCCCCTTTTAGCTCCAATCTTCTTCCATGTTCAGCCCCTTTTTTAGATTTACTTCCATAACACTATTTTGCCCAAGCTCATGGTCCTTTGGTTTGCATTCAAATCATTTCTTTGTGACCTCTGGGATATGGCCCACATACAACTCCCTTGATACACGTGGAAAATTACATATCTGAGCTTTAATCAACATACATACATTTATCGATCAACAATTCATATATATATATATATATATATAACATACATACGATTAGAAATCGACATCATAAACTCTATAATATGGCACATATAACATACACGGAAGAAGGGCTATTGGGTCCCACAGTGCTTGACCAATCATATCTCATCACGAATTCTTTCTTGCAGGTTTCCCACTCTACCATTAGCGATAAACCTTAAACCATGCGATCTGTGATCTGTGCTCGAGTGCGGTGTTACCACGTGGACTCCCTTCATCGAATTGTGTTGCTTGATCCTTACCGCATCGCAAACAGAACAACATACCTTGCAAGGTCTTCGAAGTTAAACCCTATTTCTTGCGGGATGCAATTTTGCACAAGGTCAACACGTGTCCCTCCATTTCGCATCACAAAAAATTTAACTTAACTTGTGGTCACCTTCCTGCTATCCCTTAAGCGCTATGATGTGCAGTCTCGCGATTCGACCTTCGCCGTTGGTCCACCCCTAGATCTAACAGTCCTTATTTGATCGTACTTCGCACTTTATAAGATTTAATTTGTGGTTATACTCGATTTCTTGCGATCTGCGATGTTGTGCCATTCCAACACGTGTCTTCTCCATTTCACATCGCAAATACTTTAACTTACCATGTGATGCCTTAATGCTAAACTCTTAAATGTTGTGATTTGTGAAATCACTCCTTATATGATTCGATCTCTATCGTCCATGTCTTGCCTTCACTTTTGCAATCTAATCTTGACCATTTGTTCGCCTCCCTTGGAATTCTTCAAAGAATTCTCTCCTTAGTCAATTTTTCGTTTGTTTACACTATCCCGCTCTGTAACTATGGTTTTTGCACATTGTTCCTCCTGTGTTTGTCTTTGTTAATGAATGTCATATCGAGTTATCACACTTGACATCTACTGATTAAAGCACTCTCTTTCGGTCGGCTCTCACCTCTCTCTCTTGGCTTAATCATATTTGTGTAAGATCTCTGGTCCTTGCTATGTATAGAAAATATGAATGCCTTCATCTGTCTCTTCGTCTTTTCTATCTCTGCTCCATTCGTTGCCTCCACTGTCTCGGTTTCTTCTCTACTACGTTTGTTTCCTCTGCGGTAATCACTACATCTCTGCTATTTCTACTTCTTTGCTGCCTTTGCTACCTTACTGCCTTTGCTGCATTCGCTGCCTCTCTACATTCACTGCCTCTCTAATTTTGTTGCTTCTTTGTCTTTTTTGTATCTCTTTTGCCTTTGGTAATCATTACATCTCTGCTATTTCTGCTTCTTTGATGCCTTTGCTGCCTTGCTACCTTTGGTGCCTTCTTAGCTGCATTCGCTACCTCTCTACTTTTGTTTCTTCTTTGTCTTTACTGTATCTCTACTGCCTTCGGTGCCTTTCGTTTCCTTTCACTGCCTTAACTTCCTTGACTTACTTTCTTCTTTTGCTACTTCTTTGCCTTAAATAATCATGCTAAAGCTTCTCCATGCTGCTCCTTTTCCTCTTTGATGCTTTTCTCTACTTTAGGTTATACTTCTATTGCTGCTCCTTTGCCTCTCTGCTGCACTCTGCTGCACATTTCCTGATCTGCTCCTTTGCCTTATAACTGTTGCTTCTCTGCTCCTTTGCCATCAATGATAATTCTGGTATAACTCCTTTTTGATCCTTTTCCATCAATGAAAATATTTCCAACATAGTTGGCACAAGGTCCATGGTTAATGGGCATATCTAGCATACCCCATGTAGGGGAGGAGCATTCCTGTGAGGATTGTTAGAACAACTGCTCCAATTTTCCACTAAACCACAACCTATTATGCATTATTATACTTTTGCACAAATTTAAACACATTAAGGATTATAATTTTTGATACACATTACATTTATCTAAATTTCAAATTTTATTAGGAGAAGTGTGTCCCTTGTTTGAAATTTGGTTCTTCCTCGCTATTCTCCCTTATCCCCTTGACTATGCATATTGTGTTTTCTTAAAATATTTATGAATAGGATAGTTAATGTTGTATTACAGTATGGCCTTCTCACATAATTGTTGGGCTTTTAGTTATAAACAGAGCAAAGTTTAAATTTTCTAGGATTCTTTTAGAATTATGAGCCAAACATAGTTTTAAATATTTTTGAAGTCTTGTGCATTTTATTTATGTTTTCAAAATATACAAAAACCTTAATTCCCTTGCTTGAAAAATCCAGAGTGCCTTATTTTTTGGATCATTGATTCATATTGACATTGTTTATTTCCACAGTAGACATAAGAGCTTCATTGTTATGTGCTGATGACACTTTAGAATGTAAATGATTTGCAGATATGACTAGTTATTTCCTTTAAGAATATGCGAAAGGATGTGTTTTTTAAACTTGTTGTAAACAATTTGGCTGAATAAGAAACATGGCTCCCTATTACAAAAATTAAATATGTCTTACTAATGGTATAAATTATTGTAAACCTTTGCTACCAAAACTGATACCAAATATGTCTTATTAAGAGTATCAATGTTGGAAAATTTTACTACAGCTGTTGGAAGTGATATTTTGTTTCTTACAGGTTGACTTAATTTCACTATTTTAGGATTGTAGTTTAAGGTGTTCTGAGAAGTTCAAAATAGGATTGAGTTTTTTTTACCTAATTGGGCCATAGATCAAGTTTTAGCTGTGAAGTTCTCTTGTTCTTCTATCAATATCATTTTCACATGGTGAAAGTGGAATAATTCAATGTATAAGAAATCAAAATAGTGGAATGAGATAGGATCTAGTCTTCGAAAGATAAGCATCTGAGTGTTTAGGGTGTTTGTAGGGTGATTTCCATGGTGATATTTCTACTATTATTACTATAATCCTTTTTATTTGCTTGGAATTGTTGTTAGTTTATACCTAGAATTATTGGCCATCGTTCTCCTCTAGCGCACACAATGGATATACTATGTGGAACACTCATCAAATATAGTGCAGTAAGGGAAGTTTTGATGAGAGTTCATGAGAGTAGTTTTGCTGATAGTAGCGTGGTGGTGTAGTGTCGGAAAAACACATTGTATGCCAATGCTAGAAATGTAGTGTCTGGTACAGATGTTGTTCCTAGAGGGGAGGATAAAGGTGCAAACAAGAAGTATAGGAATATACGTCAAGATAAAGAGGTTGAGTGTGGTGTTGAGGCAGGAGGAGAACATGATGCTGATGTAGATGATGAGGGGGAAGAGAGCCCTCAAAGATTGAATGAGGATAGTGAGAATTCTTCTGAAGCTAGTGATTTTCATGATGATGATGCCAAATCTAGTTCACGGTGCCCCTCCACGACCTCATGGTGCAGAGGACATAGAGGAGGTAGTGAAAATGAGGAACTCTATTTCAAAAGGTAGTGCACCAAGTATAATAGGGGAGAGTGATGGCAGTGCTAGAGCTGATATTGCAAACACTAATGTGAAACAACAAACTCTGGGTGGTAATGGTGAGGAAAATTTAATAATGGGAACAACAATCTCTACCATGGGTAGAATGAAAAATAGTTAGAGTGCCATCAAGGGAGATGGTGTTCATGAAACTGACCAAAATGGGCATAAAATTGAGGGTGGAAATTTGCATTCCACTGCACCTGCTGCTGATGAGATTCCTGGTATAGCCATGCAGGTTGGTCACATTGAAAAGTTAGATGACTAAAATGTTGTGATTGTAGTTCCAACAAAGTCAAGTTTAGGCCAATTGGCTTTGTACCATGTGTCAAGTTAGAAAACTTATCCCATGTATGGGGCACACTCACAACTTCAATAGACTTAAAACTTATTAGAAGAATTCGGATTTAACAAGCAATGTAATATAGATAATTTTAAGTTTTTTTTTACCTATTATGTTATTTATGTCTCTCATTTTCAGATTATTGTGGTCTTATTGGTAGGGATGGGTGCACTGCATTCAAGGCCTAGGAAAATGGTTGGTGAGAGTAGGCCCGAGCCTTCCATAAAATATAGGGTGGGGCCTTTAGTAGAGGTATGGTTCTATAATTGTCTACGTTTTTGTTTTAAAATTTAAAAATACACAGAGGACATAGGACATAATACATCATTTATTAAAATACACTAATAGGAAGCTTAAAAAAGCTCAAATATAAGTATTGCATTAGTTTTAACTAAAACATAACTGATTTCTGGTGAAATACCGCCCTCCCATCTTATGTTTCATCTATTTGACATGCCATATAAATTATGATGATTCATAGCGAAAATAATTTATGAGCTATTCTCTTGCCATGTTGATTCCATACGTCTCTTAGTGGTGGGAATTCTTTCTGATCTCTTGATTGTTATAAATTTACAATGCATGGCAGTTGATTTCATTACCATTTATATGTCTGTAGTATGCCACAACATATTTATGGTTTGATGTGGAGTGAAATATGTACTTGTTCTTGCTTGCAATTTTGTGGTTCTCTATAATTTATTTGGTTTAAGAGATGAAAGGTCCAATACCAAGAGATTTCTTTCTTGCAAGTCACTACCTTTTGTCTGTTAATTTTTTTTTGTTTCCTGTGAGCTAAAAAAAATGTTTTGTATGTGAACCCTTGTTAAAAATTGTATATGTATATGCACTTGTGTAACTAGACTTTTCCATGCAATGTTGGAAAGGAAACTAAGAGACAACATATTAGCTTAAGAATGGAAGGTAGGACCATGGATTTGAGATATATTTAAGAAGGAGTTGTATATAGCAGCTTGAAATTTGAAAGAGAAGAAAGTGAGTTTTCACCTAAACTAGAGACTGAGGATTGAAAAAACAGATTGTATTCCAATGCTAGCAATGTAGTGTCTGGTACATATGTTGTGCCTAGAGGGGAGGATAATGGTGCAAACATGCAGTATAGGAATAGACGTGAAGATGAAGAGTTTGAGTGTTGTGCTAAGGCAGGAGGAGCACATGATGCTGATGCAGATGATGAGGGGGAATAAATTCCTCAAAGATCGACTGAGGATAGTGAGAATGCTTCTGAAGTTGGTGATTTTCATGGTGATGATGCCAAATCTAGCTCATGGTGCCCCTCCACGACCTCATTGTGCAGAGGACACAGAGGAGGCGGTGAAAGTGAAGAACTATGTTGCAAAAGGTAGTGCAACAAGTATAATAGAGGAGAGTGATGGCAGTGCTAGATCTAATATTGCAAACACTAATGTGAAACAACAAACTCTGGGTGGTAATGGTGAGGAAAATTTAATAATGGGAATAACAATCTCTGCCAGGGGTGGAATGAAAAATGGTGAGAGTGCCATCAAGGGAGATAGTGTTCATGAAACTTACCAAAATATGCATAAAGGTGAGGGTGGAAAATTGCATACCACTGCACTTGCTACTGATGGGATTCATGGTACAACCATGCAGGTTGGTCGCATTGAAAAGTTAGATGATTCAAATCTTGTAATTTTAGTTCCAACAGAGTCAATTTCAGGACGATTGGATTTGTACCACGTGTCAGGTTAGAAAATTTATCCCATGTATGGGAAACACTGACAGCTTCAAGAGACTTAAAACTTATTAGAAGAAGTTGGAAGAAGTGTAATATAGAGAATTTTAAGTTTGTTTTTACTTATTCTTTTGTTTATGTCTCTCATTTTGAGATTATTGTGGTATTCTTGGTAGGGACGGGTGCACTACATTCAAGGCCTGGGAAAATGGTTGGTGAGAGTAGGCTCGAGCCTTCCATAAAAGATAGGGTGGGGAAATTTTAGAGGTATGGTTCTAGAATTTTCTACGTTGTTGTTTTAAAATTGATAAATACATATAGGACATAGGATGCAACACATCATTGATTATAATACACTACTAGGAAGCTTAAAAAAACTCAAATATAAGTATTGCATCAGTTTTAACTGAAATACAGTTGATTTTTGGTGAGATACCTCCCTCCTCCCATCTCATGTTTCATTAATTTGACATGCTATATAAATTATGAAGATTCATAGAGAAAAAAAAAATTATGAGCTATTCTCTTGCCATGTTGATTTCATACGTCTCTTAGTGGTGGGAACGCTTTATGATCTCTTGATTGTTATAAATTTAAAATGCATGGTAGTTGAGTTCATTACAATTTATATGTTTGTAGTATGCCATAGTATATTTATGGTTGGATGTGGAGTGAAATACATACTTGTTTTTGCTTGCAAATTTGTGGTTCTCAATAATTTATTTGGTTTGAGAGATGAAAGGTGCAATACCAAGAGAGTTCTTGCTTGCAAGCCATTGTCATTTTTGTATGTTAACTTCCTTGCTTTTGTTTACTGTGAGCTAAAAAAAAATTATGTATGTGAACCCTTGTTAAAACTTGTATATGTTTATGCACTCATGTAACTAGAATTTGTCACACAATGTTGGACAAGAAACTAAGAGATGGCATATTGGCTTAACAATGGAAGGTAGGACCATGGATTTGAGATATATTGAATAAGAAGCTGTACATAGTAGCTTGAAAGTTGAAAGAGAAAAAGGTAAGTTTCCAGCTACACCAAAGACTGAGTATTGACAAAATAAATTGTATGCAAATGCTAGCAATGTAGTGTCTAGTATAGATGTTGTGCCTAGAGGGGAGGATAATGGTGCAAACATGCAATATAGGAATAGATGTGAAGATGAAGAGATTGAGTATGGTGTTGAGGCAAGAGGAGAACATGATGTTGATGCAGATGATGAGGGGGAAGAGAGTCCTCAAAGATCGACTGAGGATAGTGAGAATTCTTCTGAAGTTGGTGATTTTCATTATTATGATGCCAAATCTAGCTCACATAGTAGTGATATAAGATTTGAGAGGCCAACCATAGATGGGGATTCTAAATGTTCAAATTATAAGGGATAATGGCTGACTGGTGCTAAGGGGAGGGTTGAAAACAGTGCCTGATTTACTCTTGATACTCAGAGAAATAGAAATGTGCTCTACATCCAAAAATTATTTTCTTAAAGCTACATCGATGGCTTCCAAAACATATACATTTGATCCCTAGCCAAGTACATGAACTATATCATGTTGCAAATCCAGTGTGATTGTAGGTCCCTTTGCCAAAGAGCTCCCATTTATCATTATTTTAACATGAAAATAAGTGATTCCTCTTAAAGGGATGTGGGTGGCCCATACTCAAGATATGATCCCATACTAATGAATACAACAAGGGAATATCTTGAAAAATAGCGTCACCTCGAGGATTTCTGTTGCCAAGAAAAATGCCTAGAATAGACCTTTTCCTACTACAACAAGTCTCTTTACCAAATGCCATTCACTTTAGGGAATAGCTACTCAAACATATTTAACAATCACAAACAATGGTTTCCCCTGGAATATGTACAAGATTTTCAAAGATTGTCTAGAACAGATTATTACAAAATGAATATAGAGTGAGGACAAGTGGCTATCATGAGTCATGGCCACTCAGAGATGCGGGTGATGCTGATCAAAATTATGGTTAGAGTGCTCTATAGAAGTGGGAAGGTTGAAAGTGTTGGTTTTACCTATAGCTGCATATGTGTTCTCCCACAGAAGAGGTGCAACAGTGATGAGAAAATTTGCACCAACAAATCTATGGCAGCCTTAGATTTGTGCATCCTTGGGTTGTTGCGAGGTTGAGGTGGCACAATTATAATTTTCTTTTCTAGTTTTGGAAGTAGCTCATTGTTTTGTATTTAGTAGGTTTTTTTCAATGTTGTTTAGGGCATATTTTCTAAGTTTAGAAAAAGTGCATGAGCTAGAGGATGTTCCAAATTTAGGTAGGTTCTGTTTCCTAGGAAAAGCTATCATGTATGCCTAGGCACACATTTTTAGGTAGCCAATTGTAAGTATTTATGTTCCTAATATTGGTGCATCACAAGGATGGTTTTTTTTTGTAATTCCTTAGCATTTTCTTCTTCTATAAAAGAAAGATAGAGCTTTGATTATTCAAATTTAGTAATTTATAGTGTGCTATTCTGAAGCTTGTTATTTGTTTTTTTTCAGACTTATGTGTTTATAGATCTAGGACTGTGTTTTCTGTTGTGTGGATAGGAGGTTAAGTTATCAGTTTCCTAGTGGTTAGTGTTTCATTTTAGGATGTCCTCATACCATGTTTTGAAAATTTAACAGGATATCAAAGCGTATTTTCTGATATTTTCCAATATGTATATGGAATGGAATAATACCTGTGAGAGGGAGTTGTTGGAAGTTTTCAGTGTCTCCGATGCCCCAACTTCTGCAATTGAAGCTAAACTGTACTTGAGATAAGTGTTAGTGCATGTGAGAGGGTTGTGGGTGAGATTTTTGTGAGATCCCAGTGAATGAAATGTTATTTATAACTAGGAGAGTTGATTTGCACCCATGATAGGTTGTTGGTATCATTTTTACCCCTCTTCGATGATTTTTTTGGTTGAGGTGTGTTCCAGGAGTTACATATATGACTAGTCACTAGTCTTGGTCTCAGAGTGTGACTGCCTAGTGTGTGCATCCAACTTTACACCTTGGAAGTGAATTCTACAGATGTTGTTAGAGGAGGTTGATCCATGGAGTTTTTTGGAGGTTAAGGTTACAGCTCCTACCAACCCTATGCAGTTGGGTTAATACACTAAGAAGATGGCCAAACTGAAGATTTCTTGATTTTGTGAAATATCATTTGATCCTCACATTTTAAAGAACTTGGTTCCATATGATACCTTGATCACTCTATATGTTAATGTTAAATTTTATTGTTTCATTACAATTGATTCCAAACTTGTAGTTCTTTCCAAAAATCCCTAGGGTTATATTTTGATTTCATTGGAAACTTTTACTATTCACTTTTTGCAAATTCACTCTCTTTTGGCTTTACTAACAACATTGCAAAGTTCTCAATGCTTTGGTATTTTTTGTATGGTGCCCTTGCTTTGTTACAATTCTCATCCAACCATTGGTTCACTCGAATAATATTAGAGAATTTATTGGAGTTCAATTCAGCTTCTAGATAACTAATCGGTGGGATGAATTCTTTTTTTGTTGACAACTCTAACCTAGTGAACACGTCAATGGGTGGAATGGTGGTTGGTGACTTGATGCTTTGCATCAACCATATTTTATATAGTTGATGCAATCAAATTTATCTCAAATTGTGATAGATTCAAAAGCTGATTTTTTTGTATGGTTAAATCGGGCATTTGATGTACATAGAATGCATTAGGATGTGAGGTTGTGGACAAGTCTTACTAGAGTGTCAATCAGGAGCCTTTAGAGCACCATTTCAACACGATTTTATAAGAAATGGTGCTCCTGGGGATTTTGCTATAAACTCTGGAAACATTGGTCCACAACCTCACATCTTAATATATTCTTTGTACATCAAATACCTATTTCAACCATACAACATAATCATCTTCTGAATCTATGAAAATTTGTGATATAAAGTTGATATTTTCACATACACATTCAAAAAAACATGCAAAATGTCTACATAAGTATGAAGTTTTAAACATGTCATCTTAGTGGATTAATCATGGAATGTCAACTGTTAGTACTACACAGATAATATTGTTGATATTGAAGTTACAAACTACACACTTAAACTAGAACTAGATAATAGGAAGAGTAAACAATGATTTTATGAAATGAAATAGGCCATCATGCCTAAAATGTTATCTTTACAAAATAGGTCATAATGGCCAAAGAGTCATGTTTATGAAATAGGCCTTGTGTCCACTTTCCAAAATAAATATATTATATTAAAAAATAGAAACTGAAAGTTTGAAAATTGAAATATTTAATATCATAATAAAAGAAATGAAAAAAAAGAATTATTTCAATAAGATAAGATAATTTTGTTAATTTCCAACAAATGATCAATCTAGTATTAACTTTTCATTTCTGTTAGCACTACCACGAGCATACACATGGATGCGGATGTGGAGGTAATTGAAAAAAAGAATTTTTTCCTGAAGCTCATACTGTTGTGGCCCTGGTTGGGCTAAACATGGCATTAGGCAAGGGTGGAATTTCAACATGATGTCGGATCATCAAAAGGTGCAATATTTTGATACGTTAAAATTAGCTACATTATATTTAATGACTTGTGTCATATTGGATGGCCCTATATCATTATTACTTTCCGGTAAGAGGTATGCAATGCTCCCAGAAAATGGTACAAATGATGAGGAGTCTTGGGCTGCAATGAATATTGCATCACTAGGCAACACACCAAGAACATTTATCAAATGTTGGGTTTTAACATTTGTTGAGTTGTCAAAGACAATGGAAACCAAAACATTTAGCCACTAATTCGTAAAATGTCCTATAGAACTCTAGATATCAACCTTTTTCATGTTTAGCAATATAGTTATTGCTTTGTCATATCCAGGGATTTTGTATCCATTAGGGGAAATTATTGATAGACTGAACCATAGAATACCAGTAGGGGGAGTAAAAAAAATTGAATGGTGTATGCACAGTTATTATATACTTCGTAGGTATAATGTATTTTTACATCTTATTGTGTTTAGACAAAATGACCTGAATATGTTATCATATGTGGTTTTATCAAAAATTACTAGAGTGTAATCAGTTATAAGAGTACGCTGGTTTCAGGGAAGCGACTTTTATTTCAGAATTGATTTATACTTTCCTTCATATATTATCTTTCTTTCTATTTCTTGAATAAATTGCAGAGAATTATGAATTGGTTAACAATCTAATTAGATGAGTAGGTTGGGACCAAGATTTGGTTACCATATTTTCACCTCTATCTTTGTTTGTTGCCATTTTTTACATTAATTTATTTTAAATGCCATACATGGTGTAAGATTTTCTTCATCCCATATGGCCACGAAGTCTCATGGAATGTTAAATAAAAGACATCTATGTAATGACTTTCCGCTTAAATTCTTATAAGAGCTTAAACGTGCAAATGGTGCTTCTTACCTTTTTAATGCATCCATTACTCTAGTTAGAATGATTTTGGTTTTCGGTGATTTTTTTTTGGATTCTAGAATTAAATATTGAGATGTAATTGAGATAGCGACAAATGTTAAATTAATTCATCATATCAAACTGTGACACCTTAGAAAAATAATTAATGTAAAAATGTTTATGGAAAATACTGTCATTTGGAATATTTTTCAAGTTAATGTGCTTTATACTGCAAAGTTTACAATAATAATATCATATTAATTTACACAGTTACTATTGGAATGTCGAGAGGTTTATAAAGGAATATCTAATTTTCAAATTTTTTGTTCATGTCACAACAAGTAGGCGAAAGGAGATGCCTTAATTCAGAGCTTTGGCATGGTCATGCCGGACCGCTTGTCTCCTTACCTGTTGTTGGGAGCAAGGTTGTTTATTTTCCATAGGGTCACAGTGAGCACGTGAGGTGGTTTCTCACTGATTTTTAATTTGAAATCTTCTTTTGGATAAAAATAACTGAAAATAATGAATGCTTATCTTATTTTAACCATAAAATGTGACCCTAGTATTTTGAAATTTTAATGTTACGTAATGAAACTGATCATAATCAATGTGATTTCAGTTAGCTACTTCAATAAACAAGGAGGTTGAGGCTAATATATCTAATTATCCGAATCTTCCAACTCAATTAATCTGCCAACTTCACACTATTACAATGGACATGGGTTCTCTTCATTTCATCCTTGCTTTAGTTGTGAACACTTTCATTCATATCGTTATATATACAATATTTAAAATTTAAAAAACACCTTATTGAATGCCAAGCAGATTTGGAAACAAATGAAGTATATGCTCAAATGAAACTTCAACCTCTTAATATTGTAAGACATTTTCAGTTTCATTATTTGTGCCTTTCTGTAATTGCTAATTTTGGTGAGAAATGCTTTGGTACTAGTTCCATTTGTGCAGGGAACTAAAAATCGATGATACTGTGAAACAAGAGCAAAAATATTGTTATCTTAGTTCTGACCTTGGCACAACAAGCAAGCAACCGAATAATTAGTTTTGTGAAATGTTAACTGCAAGTAACACTAGCACCAATGACAGGTTTCATGTGCCACGTCGCATTGTAGAAAAATTTTGTCCTCCACTTGTGCAGTTATTATTTTCCCATAGTTGTTCTATTTTTTATTTAATAGATAAGTGCATATAATTTTAGACCTTTTTTAAGAGAATACTGCATTCTATAAAGGAGAAAAAGGTATGGGTATTTGTCATATTTTTCTCCTATTAAATTTTGTTTGTTTTGGGCACGATTTCATTTAACAACCACCTTCCCAAGAGTTGACACCTAGGGATATTCATGAAAATGAATGGAAGTTTCGATATATTTTTCGGGGTAAATTATAACAGTTATTGTAATGTTGTTTTGGAATAAAAGTGGATAGTGAATATGTAATTATGTGAAATGTATTTTGATACTCTTATATCATTGCAATGCATTTTGAAATGTATACATGTAGTGCTTATATCAAACTTGTTGCCACATTTGAGGTCATATGTGGTAGATCTATTTTAAAATTCTTGTTAATGGTGTTAGTACCTATCAGTACACTCTAAAAAGTATCGTATATAGCTAGTCCCCAGTTACTTTACCTTTGAATGTGGAGCCAACATGTTTAGTTTTTATCTGGATATAATTTGTTGGCTTCTGGGAATTGGATTCTTTTTCCCTTGAAATAGTACGCTGACAAATGCAGATTGTTATATTGAAGCTATATTCCAGGTTAGTATCGCAATTTACAAAGTCTTGTCTTATTCTTTTTTAGTTTCTTGTTGTAATTTTGTGTCATCAATACTTTTCTCCACCCATTAGATTTCTATTGACAAGTTTTATTGTAGAAGTGTGACTATTTCTTAAATACAACTAGAGGAAATGATACAACTACAAAAGTGGAGCATGAGACATTCTTAGTAGAAATTGCTAGTTCTACTGTGTTTGATTATGTTGAATAAAATCAAAATTGCAATGTACCATAAGCATGAGAATTCAAACTATTGGTATAAAAATGTGTGCTTCTATTTGCATTTATTACTTTAGTTTAAGATAACATTTCATCAACAAATTTTGTACACAGAACACAGTAGGTACAAAATTTATTCTATGGTGATGTTTTATTTTCTTTGTTTATACAGGTCATTTGGCCAGAGAGTGGCCTTATTTCCCAATTGAAGAAAACTTGTTCAAGCTTCTTGCATTTATGGTGAAAAATGACATTAACAATATTTTTTATGTTGAGGTATATATCGTATAAATATTTTATAGTCTACTTTAGTTTATATTCTAGTGTTCATCGAATTTCATGTCTTATACTTTGCATTGCATTTTTATTTTTATTTTGCATAAAATAAACTCAGTATTGATGGTAAGAAGTAGAAATTGAATAAATAGGAGAAAAATAACACTAGAGAGACCAAATGTAAATTAAAGCGAGAGAAGAGAATTGGTCTAGTGGTACTTGTAGAGCTAATATCTCGCATAAGACATACACATAGAGACTGATGGTCAAGTCTCCAGAGTTGGTGAATTCACCTACAATGTCTTGGTAACAAAATGATAATGTTTGAAGTGATGAAACAATATTTCATGTGTAAATTGTAATCCAGCCAATATTAAGTTGAAAACTCATATTGTAATACTTACATTTTATCTAATATAATTTGTGGTTGGAATTATTTATAGTTGCACTTGATATTACTTAATATTGTAATTAACATATGTAACTTTGTGTTTTCATAATAGATGAACATGTGCGTTGTATGACATTTTTTTTTAATTTAGTTGCAAAATCATACTAATTAATTTATGTTGATTAATAATAAACACATAAAATCAATCTAAAATTACTAGATAGACAGCCTATGTTTATTAATGATGAAAAAAAATAACATAAATATACGACTAAATTAGTTGCCTTTGACGACTGTTAATGAAAGTAAATGAAATGAATATAAACTACTAAAGTAGTCATTTATATAATGAATATTAAACTACCAAAAAAAGATAAATGATAAATTTGTGATTATAAATGACAACTAAATTTTTCATATATATGACTATTAGTAGCTAATTTACAGTATCTTATAACACGACTAAAATTTAGTCATATTTTGTTGGTCATTAATTGGTTTCAAACAATGACTAAAATTTGCATATATATGACTATTAGTAGCTAATTTATAGTATCTTATAACACGACCAACATTTTGGTCATATTTCTTTGGTCATTAATTGGTTTTCTTAGGTGATCATTTAGTAATATATTTTATTGTATATTTAGTCATTAATTATGACAATTAATGACCAAATTAATGATTAAATAAATGAAAAATTCAATGACTCAATTAATGACCAAATCAATGACTAAATCAATGACAAAATTAATGACCAAATATACTATTAGACAACCAATTAATGACTAAACTAAAAACGACTAAAATTTGGTCGTGTTATAAGATACTATAAATTAGCTACTATTGGTCACCAATGGAAAAATAGTTGTTTATATGCAAATTTTAGTATTTTTTTTAGTAACTAATTAGCCATTTTGTACAAGTGAAAATATTAGTGGTTTGTTCAACTATATTTTTTTTCTTACATGGCATCAAAATACACATTTTTCTTAACCTATCTACCACAAAATATAAGTAATCATGAATTTTCCTTGACATAGGAAGACCACCTACAAAATCCATTGAGATACTCTCCCAAGGATGTGAAGGAACTGAAAGTGGAGTGTACAATCCAAGCTTCCTATTGCTAGGCTTACTTGTTTCACATAAGGAACATCCTCTAATAAAATGAAATACACTACCAATCATGTGTGGCCAATAACAATACCTTTGGATATTCACTACTGTCTCACCTACAACGAAATGTCTTGCAATCAATGATATGTGTGCCTCCCTTATGATATTGTTTCTTTATCCCCGTGGAATACATAACTTGGCCAAGTGATACAACAAAATTTTATGCACATGATAATCTAACTCTTCATTTTGGTTTCCTTTACTCAAGCTCTCATACACATCTTGAAAATCACTATCATTTGCATATCGTTCAATGTAACTTTCATTCATAATGGAATTGTGCTTGAGTACAATAGTTGAATTTACAATAGGCCTAGAGTGCATATTAGCTACCTTGTTGTAGATTCCCTTTTTGTACCTTATAACCAAATGAAATTGTTTTAGAAAACCCATCCATCTGAAATGTATTGATTGCTACAAATTTGGCTGTGATTGTAAGTATTGCAATAGCTAATGGCCGGTATGGATAATGGTCTCTTTCCCCATCAAGTAATTCTTACATTTCTTTACACTTTGTACCAATGCATATAACTCTCTATCATGGGTGGGATATTTAGTCACAACTCCACTAAAAATTTCAGAATGAAACGAAATAGGCTAACCATGCTGCATGAGCACTGCTCCCATAGCATAATCACTTGCATCTATTTGGATCTAAAATGGTTGTCTAAGATCTAGAAGTGCTAAAACCGGTGTTGAACTTATCTTTTGTTTTAAAGAATCAAATGCATTTTTCTGCAAATCTCCCCAATGGAAGACTTTCTTCACACTTGTCAATGCATGTAACAGAGTTGTAATGGAAGAAAAATTAGCAATGAATTTCCTCCAATACTGTGTTGCTCCTAAAAAGCTTGTTAGCTTTGTAACTATATTGGGCTTGGGCCAATTCCGGATGAACTCTACTTTGGAATGATAGATCTTCAACTCACCTCCTCCAACAATGTGTCCCAAATACACCAACGAATTCTTACCAAAATCGCACTTTGACATCTTTAAAAACAATTGCTCTTTTTTCAAAACATCAAGTACCTTGTTCACATGCATGACATGTTCTTCTACTGATTTGTTGAATATGAGTATGTAATCTAAGTAAAAAATGACAAAGTCATCTAGAAATGGTCTAAGTACATCATTCATGACTCTCATGAAAGTAGCTGGAGCATTTTTTAAACCAAATGGAATAACTAACCATTCAAACAATCCTTGTCTAGTTTTGAAAGTATTTTTCCAAATGTCCTCTTCAGCTATTCTAACTTGATGATAACCACTTCGCAAGTCTAACTTAGTGAAATACATTGCATGCTTTAATTTATCTATCAAATCATCAATGTGTGGGAGTGGGTATATATTCTTTACTATGATTTTATTCAGTGCATGGAAATCGATACACATGCGCAAAGTCTCGTCCTTCTCTGGAAAAAAAAAAAATTGGTGAACCACATGGCGAAGTAGATGGGCGTATGATACCTTTGTTCATCAATTCTTGAATTTTTTTTCTTGATTTCCAAACTCTCCATAATTGACATGCAATACATACTAATGTTCGGAAGTGGAACATCCTGATGTAGCTGAATCTCATGTTGAATTCCCCTCTTGGGTGGTAACCCCTATGGTTCTTGAAAAATCTCGCCATGCTAACTTACCACATCAAACAAATCAGATTTAAATTTTTCATCGCATCCTTCAAAAGATTCATAGTCAACATCATCCTTTTTCTTGATCATGAGAAGCACAAAATTTTTACTTGCATTAATAAGCCTCTTCATTTTCCCTGCATTAACTAAAGAAATATTTAGTTTCTTTTGATGAGCTCTCATAATATACTCCGCTCCATCCTTAAAAAAATGATATTTGTTCTCATGGCGATAAAACACCGATTTCCTGTCATACAAATATGGACTTCCTAAGATAATCCCAAAAATGTCATGTGGAACCACATTTAACTCGACTTCATCAAAAAAGTTTGCAATAATAGAAAATCTACATATGCATTGCCTTGTAACCTATAAATTGGCATTCTTAACTATCCAACCCAACAAGTATGGTTTATGATGTTTTACTGTTTCAAGGTTAATATTTTTTACTAAGTCTTCTAAAATCAGGTTTGCTTGTGACCCTGTATCAAATAATGCATCAATATTTGTATGATTTGAAATCACTCTAACATGGAAAAATTGTATCCTTGTGTCTTCATTTGGATTGTTGTTGTGACTATTTGAGGAACTAGAACTTGCTATGGCTTCCTTTCCTTTGTTAACCATGGCGATTATCTTTCTATCGTCTCCTGAATCGGATCCAAGATCTTGTTGTGTAGTGGCAGTCATCTTTTGTTTCCCTTTATTATTTGGTTTCTTTAGCCTTAGTTTGGGATGTAGTTTCCAATAGTGGGCTTCATCATGCCCCTCCTTGGAAAAATTTTTACATGTAGTTTTCTCCCCTTCTTTCTTGATACTTTCATTCTTCTTTCCCTTCCATTTTCCTCCCTTCTCTTTTCCCTTACCCTTAAATGAGTTCTTCTTACTACCCTCTTCCTGAATTTTCTTTCCCCTTGATTCAAGATGTGTGGCTTACACACATACTTCATTTAAGTTGTTTGGGTTAAACATAAGGACAGTATGTTTCAAGTAGGAATGTAAACCTCAAATATATCTCAAGAGTGTATATTGTGAATTCGATTTTACTCATAATAACAAAGCCCTCTTTATAAACTCCTGAGTGTACTCTTGAACAGTTTGGCCTTTGAGCTACCTAAATTTTTGCTAACTCATAATTGTTTTTCATATAGGCTAATGGATAAAGTTGTATTTTAATGGAAGAAATGAATTCAACCCAAGGAATGGAAATCTTACCATGGATTCATAACTCCTCTTGAGTCTTGGCCTCCCACCAAACTAGTGCTGCTCCTTCTAGCATTAATGAAGCCAAACGGATCTTTATGTCATCCTCTTGTAGATTCTTAATTCTGCATTATACTTCCAATTAGAAAATACCCAAATCATACTTCAAAAGGTGATGTTTGAGTTGAAGAGTTCTTTACCTAGTTGTAAGCATGTTGAATTTAATGCAGTTGCTCATCCCACAACTTAGGATGTTTGCTACAATATCCTATCAATAGATGCACAATGGTTTTGTTCACCACCTCGGTTTTTCCATCAGTTTGCGGATGAAAAGCAGTACTATTTTTCAACTTTGTGTCCATCATACTCCATAGATTGGACCAAAAATTCCCAATGAACCTAGAATCCTTGTCACTAACAATAGAAGTTGGAAATCCAAAATGAACCCAAACATGTTGAAAATGAATTTTAGCAGTTTTTTCAATAGTAATGGTTTTCTTACATGGCATAATTATACACATTTTACTGAATCTATCCACAACTACATAAAGATAATCATGTTGTTTTCTTGACATAGGTAGACCTCCAATAAAGTCCATGGAGACACTCTGCCATGGCCTTGATGATACCAGTAGTGGCCTGTACAACTCAAGCTTCCTATTACTAGGCTTACTTTTTGCACACATAGAACAACCTCTTATAAAATGTGACACACTATCTATCATGCGAGGCCAATAGAAATACCTCTGTAGATGCGCCATTGTTTTGCTTACCCCAATGTGTCCAGAAATAAGAGATGAATGAGATTCTCTCATGACACTTAGCCTCTCTCCTTGTGGTATACATAGCTTTCTCAAATGAAACAATAAATTGTTATGCATGTGATAATATTTTTCTTCAACTTGATTCCCTTCACTCAAACTAGCATACACATCTTGAAAATCAACATCATGTGCATATTTTTCTATGTAACTCTCATGTACAATAGAATCATTTTTTAGTAAAGTAGATGCACTAATGATTGGTATTGAAAGCATATCAAAAAATTTATTGAAAATGCATTTCTTTTACCTTATAACCAAGTGAAATTTTTGAAGAAATATCCACCTGAAATGTCTTGATTTCTACAATTTTGTTTGCAAATGCAAGTAATGTAATGGTTGGTGATTGGCATGCACAATCGTCTCTTTACCCATCAAGTAGTGTTTCCACTTCTTGATGCTTTGTACCAACGCATATAGTTCTTTGTCATATGTAGGATAATTAGTTACAACACCATTAAATATTTCATAATGAAAATTGATAAGCTTACCATGCTGCAAATAATTGTGCCCATGGCATAATCACTAGCATCAGTTTGAATCTCAAATGGTTGTCTCAAATCTGGTAATGCAAGGACTGGAGCTGAAATGATCTTGTCTTTTAAAGCTTCGAAAGCTTGTTGTTGTTTTCCTCCCCATTGGAAGCCTTTCTTCACACTTGTCACTACATGAATAGGAGTTGTGATGGCAAAAACGTTAGCAATAATCTTTCTCCAATATTGAGTTGCACCTAAAAAACTTCTTACCTCGGTTACTATTTTGGGTGTGGTCCATTTTGCAATGGCTTCCACTTTAGAAGGATCAATTCTCAACTCTCCTCCTCCTACAATGTGTCCCAAATAAACCAAATAATTCTTTCCAAACTCACACTTTGACAAATTAAGAAACAATTTCTCTTTCTTCAAAACATCAAGCACTCTATTCACATGCAAGACATGTTCTTCTGTTGTTTTGCTGAAAATAAATATTTCATCTAAGTACACAATCACAAATTCATCAATAAATGGACGCAAAACACTATCAATAACACACATGAAAATTGTCGGTGCATTACACAAACCAAATGGCATAACTAACCTCTCAAAGAGTCCTTGTTTGGTTTTGAATGCATTTTTCCATACATCACTTTCTGCAATTATTACTTGATCATATCCACTTCGTAAGTATAAATTAGTGAAAAAAAAATCTTCTTTCAGCTGATCAAGAAAATCATCTATCCTTTGGACTAGGTAACAATTCTTTACCATAATCTTGTTCAAAGCTTTGAAGTCTATGCACATGTGCCAAGTCCCATCTTTCTTTGGTATCAAGACTATGGGTGAACCGCATGGCAAAGCGCTTGGCCTTATGATTCCTTTGTCCAACATCTCTTTGATTTTCCTCTTTATTTCAGCATTCTCCATTATCGACATTCAATGCATACCGATATTTAGAAGAGGACAATATTGTTGCAACTGAACCTCATCTTGAATGTCTCTTTCTGGAGGCAATCTTGTTGGCTCCTGAAAAATCTCATGATGTGCATCAACTACATCATATAAATATGATTTAAACCTAGGATCACATCCCTCAAATGATTCATGATTAACATCAGCTTTAGGCTTAATCATTAGAAGAACAAAATTCTTACTTGAATTCACCAACCTCTTTACCTATCCACCATTTACCATAGCAATGTTTGTCTTCTTGCAATGTGCTCTAACAATGTACTCCTTACCATCTTTGAATAAATGATACTTGTTCTCATGGCGATGGAATATAACTTTCCTGTCATACAAGTAAGGACTCCCCATCACAATACCTGTTATGTCAAGCGGAACCACATCTAATTCAACTGTGTCAACAAAATGTGCAATTATTGCAAACCACAATATACACTTCTTTGAAACTTGTAAATTTACATCCTTACAAATCCAACCTAATGGATATGATTTTGGATGTGGTATGGTCTCAAGGTTAAGTTTCTTGCCCAAATATTCAGATATAAGTTTGCTTGTGGCCCACTGTCAGACAATGTGTCAATATTAGTATGTTTGGATATGACCCTCACATGAAACAATTCAATTCTTTCTTCTTCATTTGGAGCATGTATGTGACAGTTTCATGTACTCGTACTGTGTTTACTTTCAATTTATTTTCCCTTCGTGTTCTTCAATCCCATGGCTATAATATTTGATTCATCACCTGAATCTTCTCCTAAATCATGTTGAGTTGTAGCTGCAGTTTTCTATTTCCCTTTGGTATTGTATTTCTTGGGCCTCATTTCAGGATGTAATTTCCAACAATGGGTTTCATCATGGCCTTCTTTTGAACAACTTTTACAAACCACTTTTTCTCCCTCTTTCTTAATAGATGGATTCTTTTTTATTTTACCTTTTGAGGTCTTCTATTTTTTTTTACCCTTAAAATGTTTCTTCCTACCCTCTTCAAAAATGTTCTTCCCTCTAACTTCTATATGTGTGGCCTGAACACATAATTCATCTATACTTGTGGGGTTAAACATGAGAATAGTATGTTTTAGGTAGCTATGTAAGCCTCCTATGTACTTGAGAAAAGTATCTTGGCTCTGCCAATCTACCCCTAATAAGAGAGCTCTTCTCCTAAATTCTTGGGTGTATTCTTGCACATTCTATCCCTTCAATTGCCTAACGTTTTGCCAATTAGTTATGGCTTTTTGCATATGAGCTAATGGATAAAAGTGTTGTTTTATTACATAAATGAAATTATTCCATGATATAATAATCTTACCATGCTTCTTGATCTCCTCCTTTTTCTTGGCTTCCCACCAAACAAGTGTTGCACCTTCCATCCTCAATGAAGCTAATTGGATTTTGGTATCATCATCTTGAAGGTTCTGGATTCTCAAATAGACCTCAAATTTCTTAATCCAAATATCAATATTTTTTGCATTGACTTCACCATTAAACATTGGCAATTAAAACTTAACATCAAGTTTTAAAAAAGGACTTTTACCAGTGTTCTTTGACTTGTGTGGCTGATGAACTGAAGATGAAGTAGAGGATGATGATGATGATTAGGGTGAGGATGATGGCTATCCACTGCCTCCATTTCCTACATTACCCTACTTTGACTCATCTTCATCTTTGTGAGCTCCTGAAGATCCCTATCCTTCCTTGTGAAGTTTGGATCCTTCTCCTTCTAGACTATCATTCCTTTATTGATAAAGGATTCTAACCATCTCAGTCATGTCAAGGAATGCTTTCCTGAACACTCTTTCTTCCTCTTTGGGGTCAACTTCTTCATGGATTTCTCCTTCTCTATGAGATATAATTAAGGTAGCTTCTACTTCCTTAGGAGGTGAACTAGGTGGTGGAGATTGTGGCAATATTTCTCTCCTTTGATTTGGATCTTCTTAAGACCGTTCTGCTCCCACCAATTTTCCTTCTCCTCTTTTGAGCTTGAGCCTAGTAAGCATATAAAAATTGTAAGAAGTTAACCAATTATTTGCACAAAACAACACCAGAGAATAAACTCTAGCTCTGATACCAATATGATATGAAAGTACTATATTAGCTTTTTTGTGCTAAGTGTCTTTTCAGTTTATAAACATGTGCATACTTGTCTCTTTAGTTTGATTAAGGATTGAGGATTTTAAACATGAATTGTAGATTATTTTAGAGAATTAGAAGCATGAAATAAGCACAAATAACACTGAAAAGTAGTGTAAAATAGAGAAATAAGTCACCACATAATATTTACATAGTAGGCATGATGAAGTAGTTCACCCCTCCTAGGATACATCTATTGGTCCAACTCCCACTGGCATGTCCATCTTTCATTATGCTCAAAACTTTGAAAATACATATATTTACAGGCCTCTAATGGATTTTTTATCTACAAAAATGGCTTTAGAATGCTCCAATTAGTCAAGAATGACTCTTCATTCACTCTGAATGGGTGAAAATTGAGTCTCCTACTCATTTGTCAAGTTACACCTAGAAAATCTCCACTAAATGTGGAGGACTCCACTTAACTGGAGTCAAAATAGTGGAATCCGCCCAAAAGGCATGTTTCCAAACAACCAACCGAAATAGCTATTTAAATTAAATTTTAGTGGTTAGGTGGCCACATGCCAACCCAAACCACGTAGTGACCGCAACCGCAGGCGGAACCCACGACTTAAACTGTGGTTGGATAAGTTTAAACTCCGGGTAATTTTGTTGATCACGTGGAGATATGTAATGGTAATTTTTGCATGTGATAACACATATAGGAACAGTTGTGGTGACTATCAGCTAATGGTTGGAGGTCGCGTTAACCGCGGAGTTTGATGTTGTACATATGTCCACCCGCAGGGACCGCTGTTGGTCCCCAACCCCCAATGCAGAATTGCATAAACTTTAAATACATCCTGCAGACTTATAAGGTTAAGAATCATGTGTGGCTTGGGCAGTTATGTCGTGTGGTTGCTCTTTCATATTTCGCGGGTTCGACTCCTACGGCCTTAAAAAAAATTTAATACACCACTAAGGGGACACTTGGCGGCCTCAAGGTTGGCCACATGTCACCCTTTGATTCGCTCATAAAAAAAAAACATGTACAGCCATTAAAAAAATGATATATCACCACTTTTCATCCACTGATTGGCCCAGATAAAAGGAAAATTCTTCAAAATATTCCTTTTTGCTGACTGTACATCCATCCTACTCACTGGGCATCCCATTCAACCCTGTCGCAAATTTTAGTGGTTTAGGATTTTGATCAGAATGCGATATCTTCCTCATATGACAACGGTTTTTCGAACCATTCATGGCACCAGAATCAGGAAGACGAGATCTATGCAACCATCCTAGTTTCAACCCAATCCAATAACTTTCAATTTTGTGCAAAATTTATGAACTCCTGATCACATATCCAACATGTACATACCACCATCTATGCCTATCACTGCATATGAAATATACACACAACACCATATATACTACAGACATACAAATTCATATGCAAACAATACCACATATGAAACATTAAACATCACCATAGGTACAATCAATGTATATACGACATGTACAACATATACACAACAATAGCATTGTACATCCATAAACCAGGTATTGACCCCACAAGCAACCTTGCTTCTACTGTCTTTCCAATATCCATGCTTATTATAGCATGCCACATATCACTCTACTTTCACATTGTTGATGTACCTCTCAGCATTACTGTTGGACTGTATTAATCACTGTTAAATGACTAAGACGTTACACATAAACTGTCAATCCAGGGACATCTTTTATTTCAATGACAGTTGCACTGCATGTGCTGCTACATCAAACCAGAGGCAAAATTAAGATGAAGAGAAATCATTGTTGGATATATTGTTGACACTTAACACTTGTGCAGAAGTAAAAGCAATCTATAGGAATGTAATCATGCCTCAATTTAATGGTAACTAGTGCACCACACAAAAATTACACCAACTCGTATTTCTAGTCACATATGTGTAACAGCATAATAATATCGAAACTGAAGCAGATCTACTTACATCCAGAAAATCAACAACAACATTCCACCGATAGGAAAAGAAAATAAGAAATGTAGTACAACTACTTTAACCACTGTAGTCCTTGCTAAAGAGGAGGGCCCTTCCTCCCTAACATGGCGCAGGAAGAGATAGAAACTAAATGGAAATTAAACCAGATAATGCATGTAACAATAACACAATATTTATGTATTATGATGATTGAAAGTTACAGAGTCAAGCTGATGATATATATCCCTCTCTCTCTGGTTTGTGTCTTTTAAATATACAAGATACAAAAGGGAAATTTACAACCAATTGATTAGAAAATTATTTCACATAAAATTCAGATTGATTACAAAATCTAAGAGATCTTTCCACCATGATTCAGTTGTAATAAGTCAAATTTGATTATTGCAATTGAGGAAATTTGGAAAACGGACCCAACAAAAATTCTGCAAATATGTCCTTTGAAGAACTTTGTGTTTCTCCAAACCAAGACCAAATTTTGGAAAACTGCTCCTCGAAAAACTAATTTGTTCTGTTTTGCACAAAACTCAAGTCTCAGATTCTCAATATTCTTCTTCATGTGCCCAAAATGTCTAACGCAAAATTCTCACTTGTTATCCCAGCGAATTTTTGTGTTGGAATATTTAATTATGAACTGAAGATCGAATTTGCAATCTGAAAGAGATCTTTGAGGCTAAAATCATGAGCTATAACAAATTCATTAATAAACCATCATTTACAAAATAATTCAAATAATATTCAATTTATTAAAAATAAAGGAGAATAAATATTACTTATCCATAGGAGCATAAATCATTATGAAATGGGATTAAACGATAAATTATGATAAATAATGTGATAAAAGAATGGTCGGAATGGATGAAATATATGTTAAGAAACAGTAATAATACTGATAATTTAGTGGCCCAACATCTCCCCCAAACTGAACATGTTGCATGTCCACATGCAACAAAATGCCTCTGTATTAACCAAGCTGATGAGGTAGCCAAAGCTATGTACCCACAAATGCATTATAATATGCAAAACTCATCTAAATTAATTTTATCAACCTCAATTTTAGAGGCTTCCCCATATGCGGAACCTATTTCTCATTATCCGGCAATTGGACATTTCCACTCTTTATTTATCATAATTTAAAAACCCAACTGGTAGAATTATTTAATTCGGAATTAAATTCCTTTATCAGGCACATAATATAAACCCACTTTAACCCCACTTAAATAAACTCTCCTTATTTATTTACTTCACACTATGGTTAAAACCCATATTACCAGTCGTGAATCATATCCACTCTATGACTTTCATTTCCATGGTTTTGACCATGAATAAACATGCTACCATATATATTCGCTCACGTTTTCCATTTCCACTTCAGGTTAAAACTAAAGTGCCACAATATATATATATATATATATATATATATATATATATATATATATATATATATATATATATCTAATGTATGTTATTTCCACATACCTTTTTCACCGTTGATCTTAATCATTCACACATTCGACAGAAATCGCACATAAACTTACCTTCCATTTAACATTTCCTATCTTGTGCAAAATGGATGGTTTTTAAATGCAACGTGGCAACCTCTGAATGTTATCGCACTCATTCTAGGATTTACCACTTACCATCTTTGCGCTATGCGAAAAACACTGCAGTTTTATAAAACCGCTTCCCTCCTTCTTCTGTGCCATCAATTCATATTTTCCTGTCTTTATTTAACTCATGAATTTGAATAGAACCCTGGCTCCAACCTGAGGGAATTTCACAACGATTTTTCCAATTTCAAAAGTTGATCCATTTCAAATTGTTTCTGCCACTAATCCATCTCATCCATTTGAGATTCTTCCGTCCTTCTAAACAATATCAATACCTCTCCTTTTAATTTCCATTTTCACTTGAATGTACCTCTGCTGCATATTTTTTTCAAACTAATTTCTAGCTCAGATCTGCACACTGGAATTAATTTTGATTTTCAACTTTCAACTCTTCAATGCAGACTCCTTCTCACATTTAATAAAACGCTCAAGCAATCTATCAATTGTTACTCAATGAATTTCAATATCTTCCTTTGCTCAAGACATAGTCTTCTTACTACTGATCATTGTAGATTAATTCCAACTCACGGAATCCATGAAATTCTGGTATATACAAATGTGGCCTTTATAAATATTGCAACCACATTTTTCTATAAGACGAGATGGGTTTTTATCCCAGCAACATTATCCAGATTTCCTTTCATTCGTGTCCACAACAACCACTTCTTGATGTGGAATCTTCTATCAACTTCCGGCTTTCATTTTTAATCCTGTACCTCTCGCTTGTCACACCACATCAATTCCTCTTCAGCTCTCGGAAATTTTAATTTGAACCTTATTCTGTATTCTCCTTGCTTCTACACAATGTGAATTGACCACAAATTTAAAGGACCAAATTCCTTTTAAAGGCATCAATCCATTCTGTGATCGGTGCTCAATATTAGCATACGAAATCCATCAAGAATTTAATCACAAATTGAATCTTCAATTTTTTAAAATACAAAGTATCTAATAACATAATTCTTATGAATTTATCCAATCACCTACACACATATTTAGCATGCCAAACTCTGATTTTCACATGAGTTATGAACTAAATAAATCAACGGATAATCCTTCACTGAAGAATCGAATTTTCTTTTTATATATACAACCAAACAATTACAAATACTTCTTCTTCTCTGGCCTGATATTCTAGTCAGTGGCCTTTTTGCCAAATTTTCCCATAAGCTTACAAGAACAAACCCATGTTGGTCTAAAACCTGAATCTCTGCTCTCTACTACTATCTCTTTATGCCTTGAGGCTTATAATTTATATAAATGGACTCTATAACCAATTCTGGTTTAAATCCATAACTTACTCAACAAATTCCTAAGAATCCTCTTAGTCCTAAAATCTATCCTTTGTCCCTAAAAATCCTTTCAAATCCATAAAATCATGAAACTAATTCTAAATTAAGATTTATAATTAATTTTCAATCTCTCATTCCCTATGGAATCTCAACTATCCTACTTCCCTCATGTTCTCTAATAATTCAGGAACATTTACAAATTCCTCTCAATAATTAATTAATTATTTTTTAAAAATCACTCAAAACATTAATAATTACATTAGGGAACCCAACTTTCTTAAAAACAAAAGAACCCTATGTCTAATAAAATACACATAATTTTGTGAGCCTAATGCTCCTACATCACAAGCTATAATTAAAATAATCAAGATGCACACCTCAACTCATGATATTGATGAAACAAAAGGATTATTCCCCAAATAATTCTTTAAAATAATAGATGTTAAATTAATGAAGTTGCAACAATTTTCATTTTCAACCAGATGTATATGAAGTTGCAACAAAGTATGATACAAGTAAGAACAAACTTCATTAACCGTTTTCTCAAAAATTACAAACCAGATTTTGCTAAAATATTGCAAGAACATTTTTACTATATCAATGCTTCTTGAATCCGAAAATCGAATATATAGGATGAACGAATCTTGAGATATAAACAAAATAGTTGTAGGTAATGATGTTTAATTTCTCAAAAAAAAATTAAATCAAATTTTCATGAAATTTCATAGGTTTGTTCTTAATACTTGTGCATACCAAAAATCAAAGAAAGCCAGTGAACAAAATTCAATTTATCAGCAAAATAGTTGTAGGTAAAATTGGTTTTTATTGAAACATAGCAAATCTTTCTCCCCCAAACTGGAAAATTAGCATGTCCTCATGCTATATTAGAAAACAAGTTGAGGTGGTTGTTATGATCATTGTTGAAATCTTTGCTTGGTGTATAAGAACATAAAATAAGAGATATTATGTGAATGAATAAGGATATCTATGGATGATAAAGAATATTAATGGCATGTTCATGATAATGAAAGTAACACTCCCCCAAACTGAAAGATTTTGTGTCTCTGAAAAATGGAAAGTGGTAAAGAACGAGAAATAATGGTTGAAAAATATGAGTGAATAATGCTCAATGGTTTTTCATGACATTCTCCTAAACTTTTAATAAATAAAAACCTTATGCTATTTTACCTCAAGTTTTACCTCCATAAAAATGTGGAATGGCATGTATGTATTGACATTTCTTGAAGCTGATGTAGGTTGAGCTGATGCTGAAAGTGATGCGGAAGGTGGAAGCCATGCAAGCTGAAAAAAAAAGTAATCAGAAAGTGTAGCACAGTTTCCTTCCACCAAACTGATTATTTTCCTTGTGAATGGCATGGGATAATATTGGATAAGAAGGGAAAGATGCAATCCCTATACCCATAAACTTTGGTTGTTATGAGCATAGAAATTATGAGAATTATTTATCTCAATCTTTTCTTCTCAAGGTCTGTCTAATTACCTAGGATTCAAAATCAAAATTAGGCCTCTTTATCCCACCTCAAAACAGTAGTGGTGTTGTTAAGCTATGAATAAATGGTGTCTGATTGGGCAAAGAAACTATCTTTGGTTAAAGATATGATACTTGTAGAACAAATGAATGATGGATTAGATGATACAAAATGTCAAATATCAAATATCCTAAAAGTTTTATCCCTGACATGTAAAGTAAAAATTTATAACTCAATAATAGATATAAACCATAACCACCATCATCTAAGAACTGATTAAATATTACCCCATGAACCATGAGTTCTAGAAAACCTTGTATTTGCAAGAGTCGGCTTTATCGGAAATTAGCTTTGAGAAAACAAGGTAACCAAGTAGGTTATAGTATTAAATTAACTTATATACCATAGGCATAGCCATTGCTGCCAACAGGCATCCATAGCCTTGACAAGGATGCCTTTTTAACCCATTGAGATAACAGTGTACCATCTATTAGGAATACGTACATAGTTACAAAAGCCTTTCAATTTACTTAGATATCAACTAAAGATCATTGTTCTGGCATGGTAACCAGTTAATAACAATTCCATTCACGGGAGCTAACAAAAGTGAAAAATCTGGCTCGTGATGAGACCTCTTGTCCTTCGATTTTATGACTGAAGGCCATTACCGTGGCTTGGTGACCAGCAATAGTAATGTCACTTTATTAGGACCTATGATCGTGGTAGGTCGGCTCATGATGGGACGTCCTATCCTGTAGTTGACTATTTATGTTTAAAATTCAACTATGATTATTGTTAATCAATAAAATATTACTTAATAGATGGGATTGCACGTCAGTGCCTTAAGAGATAGGGATGGCGTAAAAAGTTGTGTAGTAACTATTTTCAACTTTGATATTTTTGCTTCTAAAAAACTAATAGCCTTCAAATGACTATTGATAAATATATTTTTCATTGCTAAGATTGGGGTTCATTAGATAATGGCAGAAAAAAAAAATACAATTTTGTTGTCATCATCATAAATTTTACAAGATCAGGGACTTGACCAATTAGGAAAGTTGAAAGCTGGCATGATGAAATCATCTTTTCATAATTATTCCTTAAAAATAAGATTATGTTTATAGATAAAAAAAGATAAATTGACTACCCAATCATTATGTCAAAGAGGGCCTAGACCATTAAAAGTATTTCCCATTCACCAAAGAGAAAAATAAATCAAAAAGACCTACATATGTTGAATTCAAAGTGAAAATTGGCCAACAACAATGGTTTTGACTGAGGTAACAACCATGACTTAGGTAATAACAGGGAAAGGGGAAAAGGATGATGTTAGGAAGGTGACATGAAGGAGGATTAGTCACTTTACAAAATAATGAGGAATTAAGAGTGAATCATTACTGACACGACTTACCATAATAATCATCCTTATTATTATATATGAGACCTCCCCCCAACTAAGGTATGTCCGTCATCAGTAATATTTGGTCATGTCATAAGTAAAATACCAATTAAATCCACGGAGTCGGTTGAGGACGTACCTGGAAACTTACCTTGGCAGAGTAACAACACCAAATACTTAAAAAAATATCGCCATGGAGTAACATCACCGGAGGAGTAACATCAGTAATAGCACCAGACACTTAGAAAAATTCCTGGAGTAACAACAGTGACAGAGTAACAATAGTGACGGATTCACAGTAGTGATAGAGTCACAGTAGTAATGGAGTGACAGCATTGACGATGTCACAATAGTGATGGAGTAACAACAGTGACAAAGTCACAACACTGACGGAGTAACAACATCCAACATTTAGAAAAAATTTCAGGAGTAACAGCGTCGTGAAACTCAAGAACTCGCTTCTTTTATTTTCAGAACAAAAAAAAAAAAAAATGTGACTTTGAAGTAAACAATACCTGAAGCATAAAAAAATAAGAAAAATCTAAAAATAAAGGACTCTTTATTGAAATCAATAAATAAATAAATAACTTAAGCTACAATGGTTATGATTTTTTTTCAACAATGTTGTTCGTGAATGGTGAGTGAATGGAAAAATTATTTTTCGGAAATGACTTGGATCTTCAAATAGAAACCAATTCCCCATTTCTCATGTTATAAACCCCTTAATTGATGAAAATAATTCATGTTGTTTTCTCCGTGTGAGGAAATGTCTTTGAAAATGTTCTTATTTTCTTCAAGAATCATTTGTTCATAAATTGACCTCATTTATTCTCCTCGGACCTGCAAAAAATGAGCATCTACCTGCAATAAAACATAAAATCATTGAATAAGAGAGATGCGCGGGATATCCTCATTCAAAAAAAAAATAATAGTTACTCTGTAAAACAAATCCATGAAAAGATAATCAAAGAAAAATTATTTGTCACGTGCGGGAGAGCAGTGGCCAACCATACTAACCAACCGTGTTTTAATCATAAATTATTTTTTTTCCACCAAATTTGAGTGATTCCAATGCCAAATGAAAGATAATTCAAATATATATCTCCAATAGAAAAATGTTTTAAGAACTTCATGAAATGATATGTCAAATTTTCTTAGAACAACCCGAATAACAACGCCATTTTCAATTTCCCAACTTAGACCAATAGTCAATATTTTAAGCATAAAATTTTCATTTGATGATGGATTGAACTGATTAAAATTGGAAATTAAATTAGATTTATGTATATATCTCCAATATAAACAGGTTTTTAAGTCATGAATAATTGATGGGTCAAATACACTAATGAACAATCAGAAAAACAGAGTTTTAAGAGTGTTGATTTACGATAAAAATTCAGTATTTTGGGCATAAATTCCTCATACGATATCGTAATAGAAATTTCCTTTTGAACTAGATTCATAGGGGGATATATCATAGAAAAGGGTTTCCAAAATCTAGTCATTTAGGTCTCCAAAAACTAACTGCCCCAACTTTGTTCCTGGGCTACCTACTAGACATCCTGTCAATGTTTTGGTCAGAAATTTTTTGTTTTAAATCCAAATCAAGTGATTAAAATTGGGTTAGAAATTATACATAAAGGGCTACATAGGATAGAAACATATTTTGAAAATATTCCTATTTGGTCCCTCAAAACATGACTGTCCCGACTGTGTTTTCACTAATTTTCATCAAGCCCGCAAGCCATAAGATATGATAATCAAGGAATTTTTCCAAGAAGGTGATAAAAATGAATGAGTATTTATATGAATTTCCTTTTTCCAATATAATACATCTACATACATAAATAAATTTGAATATTGATCATCGATGTTAATTTTCACAGGGTGTTGCAACAAAAACAACTATTTTTACATATAAAGTATTTATTTATTTATCTCTTCATTTATTGTATTTTCTACACTACACTACTCTACCTTGAAAAATAAAATATACTTACGTATAAGAGTGCTTCCAATGAAGCCATTTTTGAAATAAGGCTTCAAGTATGAACATACCCATAATTGAAAAATGTATTTTAATAAGTACTAGGGTATGAGAGACCAACTTCTCTGTTAAGGATGGTGCCAAGAATTGTTGAAGTATGGAGTGATGTTGTAGGAAAAAAAAGAGTAAAATCAGTCTTCAATATAGTATTGATTTCCCATATTTTTTATATCGTGAATTTCTTCGACTGGATTCCAGATTGTGTTGATGCTTTGTTCCTTGACCTCATCCCATGAATTTTGGGGGCTTTCCTGTATTTAGTTAGAGTGGGGGTGTTTTGGTTTCTCTGTTGTCCTATAAGCACACATGGACACTATTTGTATCAATCCTTGCTAAAAGTTCCTCGGACTAAAAAAAAACTCACACTTCTAAGTGCCCCAATGTAGCAACGGTGAGGTCGCTCAGGTATGTTAGAGCGATGCGCAGGTTCTTACCTCTCGTCTTACCTTCCAACAATTGCTGACTAGGAACACCCTACCATCAAACAAACAATTATGGCTAATTGTATCATTACTGCTATCCTCGGCAACGATGCCAAAATTTTGGATTGTATTAATCATTATTAAATGAATAAGATGGTACACATAAATTATCAATCCAGAGACGTATTTTATTTCAATGACAGTTGCACTGTATGTGCCGATACATCAAACTAGAGGCAAAATCAAGATGAAGATAAATCATTGCTGGATCTATTGCTGAAACTTAACACTTGTGCAGAAGTAAAAGCAATCTACATGAATGTAATCATGTCTCAATTTAATGGTAACTGGCGCGCCACACAACAATTACACCGGCTGGTATTTCTAGTCACATTTGTGTAACAGCATAATAATATCGAAACTTAAGCAAATCTACTTATAGCCAGAACAACAACAACAACACTCCACCAATAGGCAAAGAAAATAAGAAATATAGTACAACTACTTTAACCACTATAGTCCCTGCTAAAGAGGAGGGCCCTTCCTCCCTAGCAGAGTGCAGGAAGAGATAGAAACTAAATGGAAATTAAACCAGATAATGCATGTAACAACAACACAATATTTATGTATTATGATGATTGAAAGTTATAGATTCAAGCTAATGATATATATCCCTCTCTCTCTCATTTGTGTCATTTAAATATACAAGCTACAAAAGGGAAATTTACAACCAATTGATTACAAAATGATTTCCCATACAATTCATATTGATTACAAAATCTAAGAGATCTTTCCACCATGATTCAGCTATAACAAGTCGAATCTGATTATTGCAATTGAGGAAATTTGGAAAGGCCCCAACAGAAAATATGCGAATATGTCCTTCGAAGAACCTTGTGTTTCTCCCAATGAAGACCAAATTTTGGAAAAATTCTCATCAATTAACTAATTTGGTCCGTTCTGCACAAAACCCATGTCTCCGATTTTCAATATTCTTCTATGTTTTTCCTTAAATGTCCAACGCAAAACAATCATTTGTTATCCTAGAGAATTTCTGAGTTGGAATGTTTAATTATGAACTGAAGATCGGATTTGCAATCTGAAAGAGATCTTGGAGGCTAAAATCGCGAGTTATAAAAAAATTCATTAATAAACCATCATTTAGAAAATACTTCAAAATAATATTCAATTTATTAAAAATAAAGGAGAATAAATATTACTTATCCATAAGAGCATAAATAATTATGAAATGGGATTACAAGATAAATTATGATAAATAATGTGATAAAATAATGGTAGGAATTAATGAAATATATGTTAAGAAATGGTAATAATAATGACAATTTAGTGGCCCAACAGTTACTTGTCCATAAACATAATCATAGTACAAGCATAAAACATTAATCATATCCACACGATACTAACCTCGTAGATCTGTCAAAGTTACTTTACCACTTGATTCCTCATAGTCAGGAACCTCTTCATGTCATTCACATGCATAAGTAATCATTCCTCCACAAGAATGATCCTTGAAACCCTGTCATATAGTGACATATATACATAGTTACATACATATATATAATCATTAGCATAAAACAATCATGATCCTGTCAAGTAACATCATACATACATACATATATACATACAAACCATCAACATAACACCATTAATATCCATGATGACCCTGTCAATCAATGACATACATACATGCATACATGTATACATATGTAAACATCAACAAAATGATTATCGCAATGAAATGGCTCGATATAATAAGGTCTAGGTTAAGAGAAATTCCTTATTTGTGCACATCATGCACAATGTTGAGAACAACAATTCCCAACATAGCCAAGGCATCTAACACCTCATTCATTTTACCTTTTATGTTTCCTTTCTCATGTATGTACTGCCACCATCCATACAATGGAACCAACCAGTCCAACCTACTATAATACTCTTACCTTTTGCTATGCTTACTCATGCACTGAGCTTCATTCATGTCTTACATTACATGTTGGGTACCACATAGCACTCCCCAAGCTCCATTGAATTTCCTCTTTCCCAAGCAATTTCCAAGAATCTCAAAAAAAATGAAATAACAAAACATGAACAAGAAGAATACCATGAGAACTAAAAGCAATAAAACACCAAAAAAAAAGTGGCACAACTATGCATGATACATAATCAAGACCGCAAATCAAGCGCCAACAAATTAAAATAACAAAAGCACGAGACTTTACAACCAACACCATGACTCAATCCCCATGGTTCCCAAGGAAAGATAAACATGAGCCTTCTTCAATATTTCATAACCGTCTCTCTTTCCATGTAATCCCTACATCATACTGCCATAAACACATAACTGTTAGTGCATAAATAAGCATAAACGCATGTTATTTACCTTACCTTGTTTTTCCAAGTACGCTGACTTGTAACTAAACACACATGTCAGCCATATGCACCAAACATCAAGAAAACATATCTATCAATTCAAAATAAAATTTTACCCAGACTAACAACCATGTCATAACCAATAATTAACTCATATCCATCGGTCATAATACATAATGCTACAACTATCACATACTTACACTCAAGTATATACCAATTATATCAACACACATGTGTTATTACAACCATCTTAAAACAAGACCATTTCCTCATGTAATATTATAGACACATATACTCATATCATTCAATTAATCAAACATTCAAACAACTTGAAAACATACAATGTTAAATATATCAACTAAATGACATAATCAAACACTCAAAATAGTCAAGCACCAAGTATACGACATAATTAAACTCATACCTTAATGTATCTTAGGGGAGGCTATCTTGCCTACACCATCAATATTGATTAGCACAATATAACTTCACAACATATCATCTCAGCATAAA
This sequence comes from Pinus albicaulis, assembly GCA_034641835.2. Classification (NCBI taxonomy): domain Eukaryota; kingdom Viridiplantae; phylum Streptophyta; class Pinopsida; order Pinales; family Pinaceae; genus Pinus; species Pinus albicaulis. The sequence goes on along the minus strand of CM076584.1, from coordinate 592,681,041 downwards.
TAAGATCAAGATATCCATAAACGTAACCAACTAACATGTTCACATCATAAACTCATAATCAATTGTCATTCATACATAAAATTATCATATGGGCAATCAGCCTAAATTAGTACATTACAATATCACAATTATATCAATTCATACATGAACATAAGAACCCTAACCATCTACATAAGACAATCCAAGTCAATATGATACATATAACATCAAGATCTTAATGAAATAACCCTAATCATCAAGTTATTAGCATATACAAACAACAAGCTATATATCACGCTCATCAACAACAAGTAACTTAATCATCAAGCTAACTAGCATACCACAACAATAAATTAACATATAACATGATCATTAACAATGTATAACATATTAATTGAGCTAAATACAAGTTAACCTATCCATCAATGACATATATCATAATCATCAAGTTAATACCATTCCTAACTAACCAACACATGTGCATATAATCACACTAGTTAACTAACATCTATCATGTATGTAACCCTAACATCAATACAATGAAAGGCATGCACATAACCATAATGCATATGAATACATTAATCAACTAGCATTTATTACACATGTAACCAAAATAACAATAAAATGGAAAACATATAATTAACCATAATTTTTACAACAATCATGAATCACATACCTGCATGCTTTTATGACGATCTTCTCTTACCCCAAAGTCCATTGTTGCAACTTCACATTACTGATTTGCATCTCCTACTTTGTCTCAACCAACACATTAGCATCATAACATACCAATATCATCATGATGACATAATTGTATACAATTACTTTAAGTACAAAAACCTCTTTCAAACCAATGCAAACTTGACCACATGCACCCACTTGACATGTATAATCAATCATGAATGACCAATGCATGTCCCACATATAGCATCACATAAGAAATCATACACGGAAAACACCCAAGCATGACCAATATGTGACCTAGCATAAACAAGAAATGCATACACAACATGTAGCAACATGTAAGCAAGGACACAGTCAATATGTAAGCATGAGAAACACATAACCAGTCATACACTCGTGACAACATGTTGAAAACAAGATTCATCATCCCTTCCATGGCCACACGATTTCCACCATGGCCAATAAAACATGGATTTAACAAGCACATATAGACTACAAACATATTGTTATCACCATAATAAATAAATAAATAAATAAATAAATAAATAAATAAAAATTCTAAACTTGGACAGTTTACATTGTTCCTAGTCATGGTCTTAGATAGGTGTTGGGTCATTTCATGCTTTAAAGGGTAGGTGATAGGGTAAGAGTCTCAAAAGTCTCATTTTCATATCCAAATAAAGTTTCACAACCTTATTCCACAGTTTGAAAGTCACATCTTAAACCTTTTGAAAAAAATGTTGGAATTAGCCATGAAACGACACTTTTGTAGCACAGACAATGTAAAAAACCCGTTTTGCGCTACGAAAGCGCTTCTACTTTCGTATCTCTTTTCCCTAAAAATAAATTAAGCACGATACAAAAGTTCGAATTCCTAGCGGATCATGTCAAATCAACAAAACTTTCAAATTCCGTTAATTTTACATCATTAGGTGTCAACTAGGGGTCATTTCTAAAGCATGCAACCATTCAAATTCATCATTTCAAATGTAGAGTTCATCATGATAGGTGAGCTCAAATTCGAAAGGGCTGGTATTTTGTTTCGTTTCTCATGCAAAAGCACTACTGCATGCCTTTTTTGAATACTAAGCTTTTGGTAATCTCATACCAAAGCTTCCTTCATATATTTTCAAGCGAGGTTGAATACCATTAACAAGCGAGGCTGACTACCATAAGCAAGCAAGCCTGACTGTTTTGAAATCAAGCGAGGCTAATAAACAAAAATTCAAGCGAGGTTGATTTGTTACAGAAATTCAAGGGCAAATATGACATAAGAAAAGAAAAACCATAGGTCTGGACATTTTTTAAGAACAGATCCTGAAAGCACAGAGGCCTTAGTCAAAGATAAATCAGTATTGGAGGCTTTCAAGAAAATAGGGTGTTGGAAATTTTGTAAAAAATTGCAGGAAGGACACAGTCGGGTGACAAAGGAGTTTGCCCTACATTTCACTGGCTCAAACACAAAAATTGGAATCCTAAACTTGTCAATTACTCCTGAAATCATAGCTTTGGTGACAGAGATTCCTAGGGGGCAAGAGAGATGGTTCAAAGGCTTCACATTTGACATGCAGGAATGTAAAGTATTTCTAAAGCCCAAATTTGCAGAAACAGACTTAACCAAGGCAATTCCAAGGAGCTACATCAAAGACACCTACGAAAATTTTCTCTTCAACATACAGAGGTATTTTACCTGTGAGGGAAGGTATCATAAAGTATATTCATATCATTTTAAACATCTATTGCACTTTACTGGCATGATTTCTCTAGATTTTCCATTCGTTCTATATAGAAGTATAGCTAAGATGGCAGATAAGGTGCAAATGAAATCTTAAGGATGTAAAACTTCCCTTTTTCATCATGGTCTAATTAAACTAATAGTTTTACATGAACTCCAAAGGATCAAAATGGAATGGTCATCATTTTTTTTTTATGTGGTTTTGGAGTGGAAACACAAGCTACAGGCATTAACCCTAAGGCTAAAGAAACCCCACCAGCAGAAACTAGTAAGCTTGTAATGACAAGGTCAAAAATATTTGTTAAGCTAAAACCTAGAAAGCAGGTGAAAGAACAAGTGAGTAAAGCATCAATGGTTATTCTTAAGACTCCTCAACCTACAAAACAAAAGAAAGCTGAAGCTAAAGAAATGGCACAAGAACAATTAGCTAATAAACCAATTCAAAGGAGATTGACTAGAAGTCAAATTGCAAAGGAAAAGGGTAAAGTAGTGATTTCAGGTGAGAGTCCAGGCTTAAAAGGTAACTTAAATGATATTTTACAACCCATTGATATTGAAGAATCCCCTTTGGCACAGGCAGATTTCATAAAATTTGAAGAAGGAAAACTGAAGAAGATGAAATCTTCTAAGAAAATGGAATTTGAGGATGAGGTTGCAGCATTTGTATGCAAGCCCAGAAATTCTTTAACCAGACAATCCAAAAATATTCAAGAGCTCAATATCGAGTTATAGAAAATAGAGGAAGCCTCCACTGTTCATGAAGAGTTTATAGACCTTTCATCACCAATACCTGAAGGTGACAAAAACAGGGTATATTCCACTCAAACAGAAAAAACAAGTTATGAAGAAATGGAAGAAAGGTTGAAATTACCTAATTATGAAATTTCTAGACCAAGGAAGAGAGAGAGAAGGTATGCTATTAAAAAGACAAATTTCAAGAGGATAAAGGTTGTCCGGGAAGTTGAAAGGGTTTCCAAACCAGGAACAATCAACAGTGAAGCTCAATATTTTACTTGGAATGTACCTGCAATTAAAGAAGCTAGATTTGTAAGAATGATGAATGTTCAGTTGAGGGCTACCAACATGAAATTGAGGAGACAGATTGAAGACCTATAAATACAGCTAACAAAATTTGAAGAGAAGCTACAGCAACAATGAAATAGAGAATTAAGTGATAAATCCTTAAAATAGTTTTGTCATAAAGCAGAAGATCATTTTTGAGAAAGAACATCTTTTAAAGCCAAGTTGTTTTGATTTTTGATGTTGATATCAATCTTTGAAGATTTTTAAATATCCTCAAACTGTAAATTTTTGAAAACTATGTTAAAGGGAGCATACACAGTAGTTTTGTAGCATACATAGCAGTTTTGTAGCATGCTACGAAACTACTGAAGATGATTTTTTGACATTTTGTATATGTATTTTGGAGGTAAGGATTGTCGGGTTTCAAGTTTTGATGCTGCTGGTGGAAATATGAGGATCACAAATGAAGAATCAGATTGCAAAGCAGAAGAAATAAGGCTTAAAAGAAGTGTTTTACAGTGATATAAAAACTGCGCTACGAAAACAGACTATTTTCGTAGCACAGTTATATCTAATCTCCTTTTCCATTTTTTCGAGGATCTCTTTTTGCACAGGTGGAAGATTGAATTTTTAATGGAATATTATCACATGTGACCTATATGAAAGAGTCATCAATGCCAGCAAAGCTACTTGAAGATAAGCATGGAGGTTAAGGGCTAAAAAGCAGGAACTTTGTCTCCTGGTTTTTAGGACAATTAAGTCATGAATCAACAGGGTTTACAACAAGGCTGGAGGCATCATAAAGGTCGAAGACATGGATTAGCAACTGTCAAAGAAAGTATTTAATTTTTAGATAAGTTTGTTTGAAACATGTTTAGGAGTTTCACTCCTATTTGAATTAGGATTCATAAAAGACAGTTAGTTGTCAGTATGTAATTAATAGTTTGTTGCATGAATAAAATAGGTGTCAAGGATAGAATTCGAATTCTTCTAATGATGGATCATGGAATCCAAGATTTTAAAAGCTTTGTATGAAGCATTAGGTCAAATTAATCAAGGTTTTCATTTTTATTAGCAAAATAAGTTGTGTTATTGTAGCAGACTGTGTGTTGTTTCAACTTAATACCGAGATTGGTTTTACTACTCAATATTCACAAGTGGTTTATGTGTTTGATATTTCTATGGCCTTTTTCAATTACCTATTTGCAGTGGTATGAGGATGTGTTACTTAGAATTCATTGGATAATGCTCTAACTTCCTTCACATGCTTGTAGACTGTGTTTATTCACTGTGTTACTGTTTCACTTATAAACCTAAAATCCAAGTGTCTTGACTTCCATGTTTAGCTGATTATGATGTTTTGTTGAAGACTACTTTGACTACATGGCCCAATAGATGTTTGCTAATTTGTAATTCAACTAGTTATACATTTTTTTCCATTTTTATTTCTAGAGTTAGCCATCTAATCATTAATTAAAAATCTTAAACCTATTGAGAGAGCCCTCTTAGGTTGAGGAGGCTAAGCCTCAGCCAAAAGTTTGGTTTGAAAGAGTTACTCAGAGTCTACTTGATCAGCAGCCTATTAGGGTCATATTTTGTGATAACACATACTACACATGCATGCAACTAACATAAATGCATTATCCACACACCGCCCATCTAGTCCAACGGTTGAACCATGCTCTAATACCACTCTGTGGTATCAGATATCACACAAGGAGAACAAAAACCAAACACAATCATCATGCATCCACAACAATCACATAGAACATAAGCATGAGGAACATATGAAATTTAAATTTATTCATGACAAACACACACATCCCAAGGAGAGCACAACCATGCTCTAATACCACTCTGTAACACCCTCTTCCCACATCTACCCAAGTAACCATCCAACTGGGGAAAACATGTGACAAGAGGGTAATAATATGAGATTCAACCTCCTATATGACCTTAAGGAAGTGGAATCGATGGAAACACTAAAAACACACCTTACATTGCATCACTGACATCCTTAGGAGGTAACCCAACCTTCCAGGGCCTTATTCCCTGAGGGGGATCTGATTTTTAGCCACTTTGAGGCTGAGCTACGGGCTTGTAAGGGAGAGGTAGCGTCTATAAACCATATAGTCATGGGATATCCTTGTCAAGGTAGAAGCTAAGGCCTAGACAGCGAATTTTATGCCTGTAGCTCCGAGATTTGTGCCACATTTTCAGCCCCTGATCCTAGGTCACTAACCATAACTTTCTGTAACTTCATGAGAGGGTAAATAACATTGAAACAAACATATGGAATCAATCACATCATCAATAACTCATCCGACCCCACCCATATATGATAGGAATTTCATCAAACATGTCACAAACATAGCATCTACAGGTATAAACGTCATATTTAAACAAAGGGGTCTCTTTCTTATCTGAGAATGGCTAAGAAAAATTGCTCCCCTACATCATAAGCTACCATACAGTAAATTTTACCATATACATGAGATATTCATTTACAAGAAAAAACATGAATAGAGCCATACATCATCACTAATCAAATGCATGCTCATAACCATCATATTAATAACAGAGATATAAGGGATTTAATAGAAATAAAATACATACATAAACTATTATATTTGCATATCGAATACCAGAGAACTAAGCTCTTCATTACTGAATGTAAAAACTAACCGGAGATGGGACTTCCACATTCCACCCGACCATAGATTGGTTGAGCCAGATCTTACTTCAGCCAATCACCCCAATGCCATATTCAAAGCATGAATGTGGGACTTAATAAAACACATCAATCACAATTAATCTAGGGCTTCCAGAGGCCAAACCATGTCAACCCTCAACTAGTGATTCCACCTCACGGTTGGACATCACAACCATCATAGATTGGTCTCTAACCAAGATTCTCCAAGGCTCCAGAGTGTTTGTTCCAACCAAGGCTCCAGGACTAGTAACTCAACTCTAGCTATTCTTGTGCTCCAAAGCATTTTTCCAGCCAAGGCTCCAGGACTAGTAATTCAACCCACCTAAGGCTCCATAGTATTTGTCTAACCAAGGTTCCACGACTAGTAACTCAACCCAACAGTTGTTCGTCAAGCTCCAGAGTGTTTTTCCAACCAAGGATCCAAGAACTAATAAATCAACCCAACAAATAAAGGAATAATGTGAACCAACCAGAAAACAATCAATGGAAATAAACCCATAATACCATCATTGTCCAGGAAATGGACAGGCTAGGAAATCCACATGGATACATCACGCATGGAAAAACTAGTGAGTAAATCATATATCCAACTAGGTACATTCAATAAAAACCTATTGTAGATGTTGATCCTTATGTCCTCTTGCGCTTTCCTTCCTTTCCATTGTTTTCTTGATCCAAATCTCCACAAATTCCACTCTCCAAGAGTTCTCCAAGAACATTCTATGTGTCCAAGAGTATGAGATAGAGAGAGAGAATAATGAGAGCTTCAAAACTGAACTGACAAAATCTTACCAACTGATCCTTAGAAGCATTTTTATTAGTGACGCCTGTATTTTCTTCATTTTCCATTATTTTCCTTAATTTTCCTCCTCACATGTAACCTTTGGCCTTTCACCTTCATTTTCTCCTAATTTCCATTATTTCCATAAATAAAATGCCAATTAATTCCTCATGCCTTTTCCATTTCCTTTTCCTTTTCCAATTTCCTTAGCCATAATAAACCAAATGAACACCCACTAGGATTTTTTTTCCAACCATTCAGCCTAGAATACGTGTCCCATCACCGTGGTTGTTACAAAAAAAACACCAATTATATCTCATAGGTTAAAGGAGATCGTTCATGAAGAGTTGATTTTTCTGAACCTTTTTTTAAATTTATTTGTAATGTGAAAATATTCAATGGTTTATATTTTTTTTGCTTAAATTAAAGATACCTTAAAACACTTCTACCACATATTTCACCCTCTACAATTCATAATGATACATCAATAGAGATTGGCCTATAAAAATGTTGGACTATCCTTTATATTGGTTAGTGGAAGCATCAAAATTGGACAAACATCAAAACCAAATTATTTAGCCAATAAAATCCTAGTTATATTCTTATGTTAGACTACTAACATGTTGTACATAGTTAAAATCCTCAAATCGAGTTAATCAGAATAATATTTCTAGGTTGGGCCTCTAAATTAGGTCAATGAAAATTTTAAGATGCCGAGTTTAGAAATCATATGCAGATTTTAAAAATTCTCATCCCTGAGAACAAATAATATTGATTTGGATGATTTATATATGCATGGTGAAATAGGCCTCTAAAGTTACACTCTATCCCTCAAAGTATAAATATTGTTGTTATCACTGGAAAATTGGACAAGAAAAAATGACATTATTAAATGTCAAGTAGAAGGATTTATAGGGCTGAGGAAAATTAGAGGATCTGAAAAAAAATTAAAATCTCTAAGGTCAAGAGGAAAAAAATAAAACTGCGCACCAAAAACACAGGTGAAATGCGCCTTGCGTGCATTTTTCTTCAATAGGCACACTAGTCTGCGTGGCTTTCCCTCAAAAACCACGCGGTCGTGGGAGTATCGGAAGTCACTTTCCGAGACCACTTGACACGCTTTAGGAAATGATCCTCCACTTGAGGCCGCCCAATGACAGTCACCTAAGCCACCTTGGGACCTCAAGTGAGCACATAAAGGAATCAACCCTCTCTCTTAGGTCATTATCCACAAATGTACCAAGAGAGGGAAGGAGGATTTGAATTTGCCTATAAATTTCCACCATGAGATGAACAAAATGAGAACACATTGTTATGTTGGCAAAATTGCTCATGAGAAAGACAACAGTGTGTAATCTAGAGCAGCAGTAGAGTGAGGATTCGGTTGTTGGCCACCCAACAACTTCAATCCTTTGGAGTAGAGAGAGACCTTGTGACATCAGCTAAAGGGTAAAAACTTCCTTGCACTGGGTCTTACAACTCCATAATTCTAAGGATCCTTTGGCAAGAGTGTAACGTTTTATATTTCTTACTTATAGTGGTCAATAAGAGGGGACCTTGATTCCATCGTTTGCATTATTTACACGTTTGACTCATTGTGAGATTTTGTTTTTGTTTTAGTTTAGTTGTGTTTTCTCTCCTTATATGCATACTACATTCCATAATTTAGTGTGTTTTATATGTATTAGCATGTGTTCACTAACCTGCTAACCATATTTTATGCCTGTGACCATAACTTGGAGGTAGTGACCACTCCTACCAAGCATTGGTAGATTGGTACACTTCTGCACGAAAACCACCACTACAAGATTGGCAACTCCACTTGCTTTACCTTTTAGTTAAGTGGTTGTGCTTGTTGCAGGGACCTTCTCTCTACTCTAGAGTGTTGCTGGGATAACTCCCCTTCTCCTCTTCTCTCCTCATTCACCCACAATGAAGATTTATAGTTCAAGAGTCATGAAAATTCCATTTGCAGGAAAATTGCGTGTTTTTTAGTCATACAAACGCGGCGATCCATGCAAGTTTAGCGTTGACCTGTGCGCAGAGTCACACGCCTGTGTGAAAATTTTCCACACGGAAACTAGAGACAATATTTTCCTGTGGTTTTCTTCAATTTCCCAATTGTAAAGTGACTATCAGCACTGTGTGTGGTGTCCCATGATTGTTTAGAACTTTCTTTTGGTTGCATTTTAGTATTTCTAGTTGTATAGTTTTAAATTTAAAGTTTATCTTCACAAAACTCACATAATTTAAGTAGGGGGAAATTGAGTTGCAATATGAATTAACTCATTTTGTGAAAATAGACACCAAAAAAACATATATAATTAGTAGGAGTAAGTGGCCCTAATCCACATATTCTTAGCTAGTTTTTAGTTTTCCTAGTTATATCATTAATTTTAGTTTAATTTTTTTCACTAGGAATTAGGACTAGGACTTAATTATCTTAAGAGAAGAAAGTAACCTCTATTGCCCTTGCATCTTTTTGGTGACCCTGGGAAAGCATATGAAAGCTCTCTTCTAATAATTTTCCATCTCACTTTAGTTAATCATTTAGATTAATTAGGCAAATTTGTAAGCGGCCCACTATACACACATGATTTGTTTATTGCAAGGAACAACCAAAACATAGATTAGTAGGGGACTTGTAAAGGATAACCGCATATCCACATCTTAAAGTTGTGTGATTGTTCACTTTTTCTCACACACTTCCACACCATAAGTGAAGTAAAGACTCCTTAAAACTAACCTAAGTGAACTAATTAAATTTCCCCATAGGAGCCACAAGAAAAATTATAGTTCAGGTTAGGACCATGGAGGTAGGCATCCAATAAGCTTCCATGGTCAGTTTACATTTTGAGACATAGAAGTTGACTGAATAGGGAGCTTTAAATCTGTCTATCCACCCATATAAAAGAAAACCTGAGTGCCACAGATTCCCGATTCAGAGGGGGTTAAGCTTAGGCCCAGTCTGCACAGTATTATTTGCGGCTACCTGACCCATCTAATGCTCGGTACTGGTAGCTAATTTACCAAGAATCAAAAGAATTGAATGCTCACGTGGGATGATGGTACTTAGTCTCCAAATCTAGGGCTTCCTTCGCTATAGGTGACAGTGCAGGAAACACTAGATCCTCTACCCATTACCTTGGTCGATTCTTCAGCTGCTAGAAGGCGTTTCTAGTTCTTTCGGGACATTAGCACCAGTACCCATCAAAAGATATTGTCGCAAGGTCCAGTTACAATTTAGAGTGTGAGGATGTTTAGGTCTTTTGGATTTTTACTATCATGCACAAAAAACAACCAAAACCATTTTTTTTATTAATTGATCACATAGAACTAATTTAAAGGAAAATTAACATTCGTTTTCGCTTTGTTTTATGTATGTGGTCATCATTTTTTCTTTGATATTTCCCCTCTCATATAACTGAAGAATTTTTCCAAAACCATACCTATTCAACACCATAACAGACCCAACGGGACCTCATCGATCTAGACGTCTTTTAGAGCTCCCCCCATTATCAGGAGGAGTTCCAGGTCTTTCGCCACTTAGGTGTTAATGACGGAACACCACCACCATTACCGGTTCATCCTTTATCGGGGAATCTGTAATATTCCAAAATTTTCCTACAATAAATTGGAATATTCACTTTTTCTATTTTCACTTAGGAGTTGAATAATTGGGTGAGAAGGCCCATTCATAATAAAAACATGAATAAAATCCTTCTGAGTATGAAAGGGGATCATCAGTGGAACTAGATTTCACACCCTCATGTGTGAAAGGAGACATTTGCAAAGAGGCTAGGTCAAGTTTGACCAACTCAAATAGTGGAGAGGTATCAGGTGGAGAGAATCTTGTGGGACAGAGCAGAGAAAGAGGAGGGAAGTTTCCTTGATGAAGGAAACCCTAAAGAGTGGGACCCAAGGAGAGGGAGCTCTCATGTCTTTAAAAGGAAGGGAAAGGCAGCCATCATTACTCATGCATATGATTATTGATTTCTTGTCTACTTAGACTATTTGCATTCTCCAGCTCTTCAGCTAAGTTGCAGTGCTGCTTAGCACAAGGATTTCTTGTTTAGGAATCCTTCTCCTTTCTTGAGAAGCCTCTTGAAGGAGTTGTATAGATTTTCCTCACAACCAGGCTTGAGGCCAAGCATCCTCCTCCAGTATAGCATTATTTCTACATCAGAGTAATGTTGTGTTGCAGGGTCTTGCAGTGAGGGATCACAACACCTCTTCCATCACTTGTTTTTTAGAGGAGGAGTCTCTCTTTCCTTTGGGAGATCAGTTTGGAAGCCATTGGAGCTTATTGCAGATCTTGGCATTGGGCCAACTCATTCCCTTGCCCCTACAATGAAGTTTGCTTCAGTAACTGCATTATTTTCATTGAGAATTTGCTGTGGGGTTTTGCATTGTTGATTGGAGGGTGAGATCTTCAGTGATAGGATCGGCATTTCACCTGAAGGATCCATTGGATGAGATTCAGCCATCAGTTTCATCATCTTCAACTATCTTCATCCAGTTCCATTTTCTGAGTTGCAGATGCTACCCTGCAACTCCAACATTTTTTCCATTTTGTATATTTCAGCCAATCCTTCTAAGGATTGATGTATTATTTCTTTCAGGAGTTAAAGCATTGCTCCCCCACTTTATTTGAGCCATACATGTTCATATCTTTGTATTAATGATATTACTGTAGCAGTGCCTCCTACAAACTGTGCAGTCTTAGCCATGGCTTATCATATGTAGCAGTGTTTCTTCATTTCCTTGTACATGTGTTGTTGAGGCTCTCATTGCATAGCTTGAGTGATTGATTCCTCAAATAATTGTATACATCTATTTCTATATTACACATTTTTTTTCTATTCATATCTTCATGTGTTCATGGTCATAAAATAACATTGTTATTCCAGCTCTTGTTCATTCATTGTTGCACCCCCTTCATCGGGCACTTTCTGAAGACAACTAGGTGTGGGAGACCTGTTTAACCCACCTAGAGGGATTTATTTTTAGCCACATCTTGGATTTCATTCTTAGACACATTTTTATAAGGGTTCCCGGTCCTGGTTTCAAATCATGTAGCAGCCATTCCTGGAAAATGCGTTTTCCAGTCATGCCTTGCTAGCAATTCCCAATTTTGGATATTACGGAATCTTTAGTTGGGAACTGTTGAGGGTCACCCAATGCCACAACAGTGGAAACCCCCATAGGTTCACCACATACCACTCCTCCCACAACCCCTAGGGTGTAGAGGATCACTACCCATTCAGGTAGCCAAGCGAACACGTAGCTAGGTATGTCACAAACAAACCCCTTACCTAACCAAAACCCTGTGTTTTCACAGTCTGCAATGGCACTCAACCCACAATTACCGTTCTTATCATCGTTGAAATGACCCGATCTAACCAAGTTAATGAATGGCCCTATTGCACACAACCCTACATGGCCCTCCATGCCCACGAAGCTCCCTTCAGACATTCTAAAATCCGAAGGGAAGCAAGCAGAAGACCCCAAAAATCACATAAAAAAATTCCACTTGTGGTGTTCGTCAAATAGCATCATTGATGATACTATTCGGCTAAGACTATTTCAGCGCACCCTAACCGAACCAACTACAAAATGGTATGTGGAGAAACCTTTTGCTACACATGGAACCTTTAGTGCCCTTGCTACCATGTTCCTCACATATTTTCAGTTACCCATCCACCATGACTCCGGGATGAAATTACTGACACATTTTAGATAGACACCAACCATCCATATCTTGAACCATCTCCATGAATGGTTGTGACGTTGTAGTTTGTGTAAAGCTGAACTCGACGATCGATTTCTTCTAGACCTATTCCTGAAAACTCTCACTACAGAGATTTCAAAAGATGTAGCAACTCAAAAACTACATCTGAAGAGGATGCCATCAGTAAAGCCTAGTAGCTTGAGCTGATTTACACGCAGTCAGGATACATTTATAACATCCTGCCTAATGCCCCGTGCCTGAAAACTTATAAATAATTTCTAGGCGAGTCGAACACTACAAACGGATTGATTGGGTCACTGACCCAAAATCACCTAGGCAGCAGTAGTCAATACCCCGGTTATGCACATGATCCTAGCCAAAACATCCCGCAACTAGACTACCATCAAAGTCATCATGCACCTTTGTAGAATATGAACAATAGGGCAAAGTCGTACCATCATTAGTAGGGAGGACCATACCATCCTACTCAGGGGACTTAGTACGTAGCTAGAAATGCCGACGGAAGAGCTCCCCCCTAGCAGCCATTCACAAACCAGCGACAAGGACCCCAATATTCCCAATCCCTAGCACAAAACCTACCAATGCAGAATAATGCACCGGTGAACTTTGTGCAACCTTCCCAGGAACAACCACGCCAATCATATAATCAGGAGAATCCTAGCTATCCTCCTAACGTGACAAGGAAAAAATCAAAAAACAAACAAAAGGGAAATCTTGGTTATGAGGGAAACAATCAACAACACCCTTTGTGATCTTGGGTTGGGGGAAAATCGAACCGAAATCAAAACTAGGAGCCCAATAACTCCCAAGGGTAGAACAAGAGGGAGAATCTTCAGACCAACCACTCTTGTGCAACCTGTGGTGAGTATGGCCATTACACTCACCACTGTCCCGATCTCCCCAAGCTGAATAAGCTTCACGGTAACCGGGGACAAGGGGGACCCTCACAACAGATGATTTTCATGCAGGATCCCTTCCCCTATCAAGGGAAAATTAGCACCCAACAGTAGAAAACAACTCTGGACGACTCCCGAAAAAAGAAAAAAAAAGCCATGAAATTTATATGACTAGCAAAGAAATGTTTTTTTCGACACGGAATCAGAATTATGATACCCCACCAGACACCAATTCGTCAGGGGCTAGCACGAGTGCACTAACAACACCATTGACTATATCGAAGATGCCTATTTAACCTTTTCTAAACATGGCTAAGGGACCAACTAGGCAAGCAAGAAACTACTCCAAAGTGGCCCATAACCATAGAATTTTGGATGATTTAGCCCAATCTCTTACTACCATGTCAGCTTTGGAAGTATTGAAATCATGCAAAAAAACGAAGGAAAGCTTTACTTTCCACGTTAGGTGCTTTCGACCCTACCGATTCGTGCCTAATGGCTTTCGATTTAGATAAATCCACCTCTAGGCTTCCTTCCCTGGTCGCCTTCCAAATACCAATGTCTGTACAAAACATCACTATCCACTGCAGTATCATTGATGAGGGTGCATCCACATGAATCATGTCAAAATATGTTTGGCAGAAGTTAGGGTATCCCAAACTAAAAACATCGGACATCTCACTTAGAGTATACGACGAGCACCCATCTGCTCCCATCAGTCTCTACCAAAATGTCCCAGTATGCTTGGCTGGAAAGATGATCCTTATAGATATTGAGGTCTTGGATGCTCAACTGGATTACAATATACTCCTTGGGCATAGTTATAATACGCCATGTCTGCCATAGAATCCTCCGTCTTCTGAACCATGATGTTCCCCCATGAGGATCGCATCATTATTGTCGACCAATTTTCATATCATGACAAGAGACCCCTAGAAAACGCCGATGTCATTCTACCCTATGTAGACACATCTTCTAAGATGCTTACAAGGTACCAATAATATGGCCCTAGCCAGTTCAAACCGTCGTCCATCCTCGAATCATTCCTAGGAGATCCCCCTGTCATACCAGAACAATCAGTTGATATCACAGAGGCTTCAGTGTGCATGATGTCTACATCAAGCACCGAAGCCACCAGGAGACAGAGATGAGTAGTAATGACACTGATACCTCTGCCACAATGGCCTATTTATCTTATGTCATCTCCCAAATTCATTTCCTATACCCTCCACCTGGTTTTGTGTCACAACAAGTCTTGGCAACATTAGTGCTGCCAAACATATCCTTTGCAATACTAGTTTGGTACTTGGTCCCTCCTACCACGATAGGAGTCACTGGCGTCACCTCTATAGGGTTAATCCTCCTCACTCCTGAGAAGAATTTTCCCACTACGGATTTTATCGCCACCATAGCATCTAAGGTAACTCTTGTTTCAAAATGAATGGTTATGACTAAGAAAACCAATAAAAAGGGGAAGAAGGTAGAAACTCCCACCATACAATGGGAAATACAACCTTGCACCATATGTGACATAATAGGCTACCCTACCCATATCTTCCTGAACATGTACGAACTAAAAACACTCCTTAGCTCTGAGGTAAATATCGTGGCAACAAGATCCCGTAAAAAGGAACCAGCCACCAAAAATCAAGGCAGAGAATTGCTTACCAACCTCTCATTTGCTATTTGTGGCCATTATGGGCATTACACCCATCATTGCCTATAAATTTCGCAATGAGAAGAACCTTGTGTAATTTTATACCTCTAGAAGGCACGACAGTCACCAGAAAGACTCTTGTTCATCTTCCCTCCTCCTATCATACGATGTGCACTTTGCAATGAATGTGACCGCTTCATCGATGACTGCGTAGCCCTGGAACTCATCCAATGATGGTATCTAGTTTAACGTGTGTACTACGTTGGCTTTCCAAAAACCCAATTTTCATGTCCAATATGTTCTGGCAATCACACATTAGAGAAATTCCATTACATCCCTCGATTTCCCTTAATGCTAAATATTTTATGCGCAACCATCGTATACCTCTCCCTAGAAGAATGCTCTGATATTGAATCCATGGATAGCTCGACAATGGAGGAGGATGTGACAAGCAAATCCATCCTCTTAGTCACCCCCACTTGCCCTACCCGGAGAAGAAAAATCAATCGGGGAACCCTTAGTCACCCCCACTTGCCCTACCCAGAGAAGAACAACATGTGCATTGTGTAACACACGCAATCATGTGGTCGCCACATGCCCAAACCTAGAAGAACTACGCCGCTAGTACCCGATCACGTCACTAAACGAACAATATGGGAATACCCAAGAATGAAATTCTTATCTAGTATGTCAGGGATATAATCATGATTAGTGTTGCACTTATATCCCTCAGGTGCACCTGCTAATTGACATCATTCATTCATTAGAGATGCACTGCCAGGATCTTATCAATCCAGAACTTAGGAAACATAATGGAAGGTAGATTGCCCCCAGACAGCCTAGCCCATTTCCATATCGACACGTCAGGCAAGTTAAAAAATCACATCAACCTAGCATGACCCATGTCTAGCCTAGGCTGGCGTGCGAGCTATGTGACAGAATCGGCCACCAGGTCAATCAGTGTAAATAACTAAACCAACTCACGAACAACTTTCACATGATCTCTTCCCTCCCTCAGAGACATCTCTCTAACAAAGAGAAAATTACACACTTCTATTGTTAGATCTGCTCATATTTTCACCATACTATGAAATTTGAACACCTCCCCAAGCTTCGAGCAGAAAGATTAGCATTAGTTCTACACTCCCCAAAATATTTAGACCTATCCAAACCAAAAACTCCGAAATGGAATAGATAACTCTCTCCCCTACACCTGATCCTTTTCAAGCATCTACTTCAGGGAAGAAGAGTAGTGTTGGTTCCCACAAAATATACTCAGTAGTCCATAACCACGAACTAGAGGCATGCCCATTAATGGAAACATTTAGTCACCTCTGCACCAGGCACAACTTCCAAATCCTGGAAAGTACTCAGCCTAATGAGGAATCTAGCCTTGCTCCCACGCAAGCCTCCATGATGGAAATTCCTCCCCCACCAAATGCCAACAACATGATACACCATATACTATTCATATCATCATGTATCGGAACCATGACTCAGGTTATCTGCTCATCAGTCATAGGTGTTGAGTCAGCTGTGACAACAAGAGTATCTGTACCAATGATGGTGCAAACCTAATCCATTTTCACCCTTTCGACCACGTCCGGTTCCACCACATCGACGATGGAATCATTTTCATGTATATCAACCAGCTCCATTAGGACTGAACATCTTCCTCACAGCCTTGCACAGACTTAATCCCCCTTAGGACCCTTATTCCATTGAGACGATGATATCCTTGAGGCCTTGATAGAGCCAGATTATTCGTGGGATGTAATGCAACACCGCTCGTTCTTTCTTCTTGAAAAAACGTTCAACGCTAACAAGTTAGGAAACCAAGAGATTTATGCGATTGAATCAAAATACTTCCTTCCATTAGGGAAAGTTGGTTGGTTCAAGAATCCCATTCCGAAAATTGATGTGTTCGAATAAGGAACATGTCAAAAAATTTTCCTACCATCAAGGTGAATATCCCTAGAAATCCTGAAAAAGTCGAAGAAATTTCACTGGGGCAGCATGTTCACCAGAAGAGATAACCTCTTACACCCATTTATTGCAATAGTATCAATATATCTTCACGTGGGACTACTCAGAAATGTCTGGGCTCAGTCCCACTATTGTAGAACACCATATTGACACCTAGCCTAACGTACCACCAGTACGCCAGAAACAGCATCAACTACACCTTTCCAAGGCAGAAGCAATAAAATGAGAAATTGACAAGCTTCAAAAAGCCAGGTTCATCTACCCCATTGCTTACACATCTTAGGTTTCCATCTCTATTATCGTCATGAAAAAATAGGGCACCATACGCATTTGTACCGATTTTCGTGATTTGAACAAAGCCTGTCCAAAGGACAATTACCTTATCCCATTCATCGACCAAGTCATCAATGCTTGTGCAGGTCACGAGGCCCTCTCTTTCATGGATGGATTCTCTGGGTATAACCAAATCAAAATCCGTCACACCGACCAGTACAAGACCGCATTCACCACCCCATGGGGCACATTCACATACCAGGTGATGACATTTGGCCTAAAAAACGTTGGAGCCACTTTCCAGAGGGCCATGAATTATATCTTTCATGGCTTTTCAACCTTATCCTCGCCTACTTGTGTATAAATTTTATTAATACTATTATGTATTACCAGACTCTCCTGATCTAACAATTATATCCACTATTAAATAAAGAATCCTTCTACTTAATTCTTTGCAGAAATTTAATCGCCAATTGCAAACACATAAAGAAAAATCAATCGCACATAAAAATGATGTTTTTACCAGGAAAGCTTAAGGCTAAAAACCCCAACTATCATATATTATGTATATAATGGATCACGAAACAATCTCATACAAAACTCTACTCCAAGAGCTCTTAGTATAATATACAATCGTCTCACACTGTCATAAAAAATGTCGCATAAACATGCACCAATTTACTGCCTCCTGACAACCTGGCTCCACTGCTCAATCCCTGTTGATGAAGATCCTTGAATGAATTCGATATTGCCTTGCCTTGAATACGCAATCCTCATTGGCATCTCCAGTGTGTGTGTGTTTGCATTGAATGCAACCACTATAGTCACAACTAATAGTCAAACAGGCTCTTTCACCTATCTCTCAACTGGGTCCCCACTAGATCTGACATGCATGCAGTTAACAGTAGTATTTCTTCCTTTTGCATGTGATACCACTGCTTGTGAATTAATTAAATAATTAATTCACTGATATCTCACTAGTGTATCTTTAGTTACAACTAGTTACGACTAGCACAACTGAGTTTAACTCACTTAACTGAATTAATCTAAATAACAACTCACATAACTATGCATCCAACTCTGTTACAACTTTGTATCATTTAGTTACAACTAATTCCACTTTGCATGTCCCACCAACCAACCTTAGAACTCGTAATTCCTTCATTTAGTTGGTTTTCCACATCAGTTAACTAAAATCAAGTGCTTCAAGAGAATAGATTATTATTTGTTGTCCAAATATTATTAAGGGCTAATAATAATTGACATCTGATCTATTTTTAGACATGCAATATTTAAATAGACTTTGCCCATGAATCTAAAAATAGAATCTCATCTATAAATAGAATTTTCTCAACCATCCATAAATAGACTCCCGCTATAAATAGAATATGTTCACCATTATAAAAATGGACATACACCTAAAAATAGCCTATGGGACCCACCTATTGTAGGTGCTTAATTTTCACTAGGATCATCATCTTGTTGAATCTCAACACTCCATCTCAACAAGAAAGGGATTATCCTTCACCTCGATCCTGTCTCTATGGTATCAGAATTTTCTCCTGGTGAGCACCTTCGTCAGAATATCTGCATCCTGATCTTCTGTAGGAATGTACTGAAGCAACATGATATTCCACTACACACAATCTCTGATATGATGATAGCGGATATCTATATTCTTAGATCTATCATGAAAAACATGATTAATAGAGAGTTTAATGCAACTTTGATTATCACAATATATCACTGTAGGATCTAAATGAGAACCGAACAAACTGACCAGATCTTCCTCATCTAGATAGCCTCACATGCAGCTTGAATTGCTACCAGGTATTCCACTTCCACTGAACTGAGTGCCATAGATCTCTGTTTCTTGCTATACCTTGAAACAGTTGTATATCTGATACTGAAAACCCCTCCTGATGTGCTTTTTCTTTCCGTTAGGCTGCCTGCCTAATCTACATCCATGAAGCCATGCAACTTCACCTCATCCATCTGTCTGTACCATAAGCCATACTCAGATGTGCCCCTGAGATATCTCAGGAAATGCTTGTCTGCCTCCCAAAAGAGCTTGGTATGCTTAACCATTGCTTTACTAAGCTGGTTCACCGCATATCATATGTCTGATCTTGTATTAACTAAATACATGAGATAACCCACCAACTATCCATAGACAATAGCATCCAATACCTCTCCAGATGTAGTGTCCTCTTTCCTCCAGTTTCATGGAAGAGTAGTATCCATGGGTTTGCAGCCCTCCATGTGAAACTTACCGAGTATCTCCCTTGCATAATTTCCTTGAGACACAAACAATTCACCTTCTCACTTCCATATTTCCAGTCCAAGGAAATAGCGAAGGAGGCCCATATCCTTCATCTCAAACTCCTTTGCAAGGTCCTCCTTGCATGAGTGTATCAATTACTCATCAACAATCAGTATTAAATCATCAACGTAAAGAAAAATGATTAAAATCTTACCCTCCACCACAATCTGGTATAGGTTTGCAACCACCTCACGCTTGGTGAAGCCAAGTCCAGTAAAACAGTTGTCGATCCGAGTGTACCAAGCACGGGTGCTTGTTTCAGCCCATACAATGCTCTTTTGAGTTTGCACACATGCGAATCGCTGCTGAAGATCTCAAATCCTTTAGGCTGCTCAATGTACACTTCTTCCTCAATGATCCCATTAAGGAAAACAGTCTACACATCCATCTGATGAATGTGCCAACCCATCTGCACTGAGAGAGAAAGGATGGTCCTTTGGAAGAATATCGTGAGACAAGTGCAACGGTTTATTCATAATCAATCCCCTAGATCTGTGAGAATCCCTAGGCCACAAATCTTGCCTTATGCTTCTCAACACTCCCATCAGTAGCTTTCTTTACCTTGTAGATCCATCTTGAACCTACCACTGATTTATCAACCAGCCTTGGAACAATTTCCCAAGCATTGTTTCTAACAATGGAGTCATACTCCTCCACCATTTCATCTACCCATGTGGGCTCTTGCACTACTTCCTGAAAGGAAGATGGATCTGTCAAAATACATTTTCTCATGAGAGCCATGTATCCAGTGAATCGGTCAGGATTTTGTCTCTGTCTGTGTTGTGACGTAGGGACTCCTACATTCTGTGCCGCATCAAGCTTCAGCCTCTCAACTTTTGTAGTATGCCTTCTACCAATTCTGATGTTTGGCTCTGCGTTAGAGGACTCTTCCACTCCATGAACCTCCTCCTATGGCTGATCCACATCTAGAGACTCATTTTAGGGAACAATCAATTCCTCCTCTGCACGCAAGTCTAGCTCCCTCTCAAGCGACAACTTCATGGCTTTATCCTCATTGAATTTTATATCCCGTCGCACCACAGGCATTTGACTATTTGGAAAATACACACAATAATTATGGGGTGTTTCTATGTACCCCACAAATATCCCAACTTCAGCGGTCGGCTCCAGCTTCTTCCTGGCATTCTTGGTGACATGAACATAAATAGATGAGCCAAAAATCTTAAAGTGAGAAACCTATGATTTCTTACCAGTAAAAGCTTCTTCAGGTGTACTCATGCCAAGTACTATATGAGGACAATGTTTTTGAACATAAACCATAGTGTTGCATGCTTCTGCCCACAAGTGCATTGGTAGGCCCTGATCATGTAGCATATCTCATGCAGCACCCACGATCATTCTGTTCTTCCTCTCTGCAACCCCATTCTGTTGTGGGTTATGAGGCAATATGAGTTCTCTTTGAATTCCTTCTTTGCTACAGAATTATTTGAATGCGTTCGAGATATATTCACCACCATTATCACTCTATTGAGCCTTCACTTGCTTCCCCGACTCTTTCTCCACCAATGCTTTAAACTCACAGAACTTTGAGAATGTTTGATCTTTCTTCTGCATGAAGAAGATCTAGCATCTACGAGAATATTCATCAACAAAAATAACATAATACCTGTGTTTTGTTGTTGAAGCAACCGAGAATGGCCCACACATTTCTGTGTGAGCTCTCTCTAGGAACACCGAAGCACGATTCTCCTTTTCATGAAAGGTGGTCTTCACAAAATTACCCATAGTACATCCCTTTCACTGATCTATCTACGCAAGTGTGCCCTTGGGAAGTCCAGTAGAAATCTGCTGCAAAATATTCAGGGCACCATGGTGAAGATGGCCCAATCACCTGTGCCATAATTCGCCCTCATCCCGGCTCACCACTTCTTCCTCTTTGCCCACCATTTGTAGTGCAACCATCTACCTCCAGCTTGTAGATATTATTGACTCGAATCCCTATCCTCTTGGTTTGACCCATTGTTTTATGTCGCAGGAAATATTTTCCATCGCTGAAAACAATGTCAAAACCTCTGTCCTCCAACATCGCAACTGAGACCAAGTTCTTCTTTAGACCTGGAACATGCATAACATCTTTCAACAGAAATGGTTTACCTGACTCCCTATTAAAGGTAATGGCACCAATGTCGGTCGCACTATATCATCCATTGTTGTGCATCTTTATATGCATTTGGAGATCTTTCTCCTCCAAGTCACTGAAAAGCTCCTTATCTCCCATCATGTGGAAGGAAGCACCACTATCAAGATACCACACCGATCCCATTGTGCTTGAAACCAAGCATGTGATCAAAGAGAAATCATGTTCAAATTACGAGGCAAGGGCCTCACCAATTGCAGCTCCAACAGCCTTCTTGTTCTTCTTTTTCTAAGGGCAGTTAGTGGCGAGATGCCCATGTTCGTGATAGTGAAAACACTTCACCTTGGAAAAATCAAGCTTCTTGCCTTTAGCCCCAGATTTTGAGTGGAATTTCTTCCCCTTCCCTTTCCTTGATTTGGCAGCCAAAGCACAATCCTCTTCATCATCATGCTTTGATGAAGAGCCATCCCTAGTGTTACACCTGAACTCCTCCTGCACTAGATCTGTCCACAGTCGTTCCCAATCCGATAGTTTTTCCCATCCATTTATAGAGTCTTGATAACTGTGCCAACACTTAGGAAGTCCCAAGAGAGCTAGCTCACCAAATAATCATCAGCAACTGTGATTCCCACACTCCCCATCTCATCTTGACATTGGACAAACTTTCTGAGATACTTTGGAATATTGTCGCCCTTCTCCATTTTTATTTTTCTGAGTTTATCCTTCAGCGCCAATTTCCTATGGTCGATGCTACTTTGGAAAAGATTTTTTAAATCCTTCCACATTGCAAATGGAGTGGCTTTCCCATGAATTCTTGAGACAATATGGTCTCTCACACCTTCTAATAGAATCCTTCTCGTCTTTGCTACTTTCTTTTTCCATGCGTCAAGTAATGCAGCATCCGTTGAAGTGGGATTAGGAACATCACTGTCAATGAATTCCTTCAAGCCATTATCTTCAAGCACCACCTCCATCCTGTCCTTCCATGCAATTTAGTTTGAGCTACCCTCAAGTGCATACTCTAGCCATGAACCATTGAAATCTATTGCGATGTTTACTCAATTGTCGCACCAATAAATTCTTGCAGCAAATTCGAATTGTTTCCACCAACAAAACTCATCTATTACTTCACTATTTCAATCTTGTCTGCTCCGATACCATGTAGAAATTCTATTAATACTTTTATGTATTACTGGACTCTCCTGATCTAACAATTATATCCACTATTAAATACATAATCCTTCTAATTAATTCTTTGCGGAAATTTAATCTCCAATCGCAAACACATGAATAAAAATCAATCGCACATAACACATATGTTTTTACCGAGAAATATTAAAGCTAAAAACCAAAATATCATATATTATGTATATCATGGATCATGAAAAAATCTCATACAAAACTCTACTCCAAGAGCTCTCAATACAATATACAATCGTCTCATACTGTCATACAAAAATTGGCATAAACATGCACCAATTTACTGCCTCCTGACAACCTGCCTCCACTGGGCAATCCTTGCTGATGAAGATCCCTGAATGAATTTGATATTGCCTTGCCTTGACTACACATTCCTCATTGGCATCTCCAATGTGTGTGTAGTTGCATTTAATGAACCACTATAGTCACAACTGATCGTCAAATAGGCCCTTTCACCTATCTCTCAACAGGGTCTCCACTAGATCTGACATGCATTTAGTTAACAGTAGTACTTATTCAGTTGCATGTGAGACCACTGCTTATGAATTAATTAAATAATTAATTCACTGATCTCTCACTAGTGTATCTTTAGTTACAACTGGCACAACTGATTTTAACTCACTTAACTAAGTTAAACTAAATAACAACTCACATAACTACACATCCAACTCTGTTACAACTTTGTATCACTCAGTTACAACTAATTCCACTCTGCATGTCCCACCAACCAACCTTAGAACTCGTAATTCCTTCAGTCAACTGGTTTGCAACATTAGTTAACTGAAATCAAGTGCTTCAAGAGAATAGATTATTATTTTTTGTCCAATTATTATTAAGGGCTAATAATAATTAACATCTGATCTATTTTTAGACATGTGATCTATAAATAGACTTTGCCCATGCATCTAAAAATAAAATATCATCTATAAATAGAATTTTCTCAACCATTTATAAATAGACTCCTACTATAAATAGAATATGCTCACCATACTAAAAATAGACATACACCTAAAAATATCCTGCAGGCCCCACCTATTGTAGGTGCTTAATTTTCACTAGGATCATCATCTTGTTGAATCTCAACAACTTGGATGACCTCACCGTCCAATCCAAGAAGCGACCAGACCACCTCGAGGATCTGAGACTGGTATTCCAACGATGTCGACAATACAACTTATGCTTGAACCCCCTCAAGTGCATCTTCTGCATCACAGCATGACGCCTTTTACGTTTTTTCATGGCCCAATAAGGGATTAGAGTGGACTCCCTCAAGGTCAAAGCTATCAAAGAGGTACCTCCACCTCGAACCCTCAAGAAACTACGAAGCTTGCAGGAGAAGGCCAACTTCCTGAGACATTTTATCCTAGGTTACGCCACCTGTGCTAAAGGATTCCTACGTCCCCTTCATTAGGACATCCCGTTAAAATGGAATTATTGAGACCAAAAATCATTTGACATGCTGAAAGACACACTGTCTTCTGCACCACTAATTAGTCCCCCAGACTACAACGAAGACTACATTCTATATCTATCGGCATCATAATATATTAGACTAGAACGCTTTGGCCAGAGTATTGATCTAGGAGGGCGGGGATGGGAAGGAGCACATAATCTATTATGCTAGCAAAGCCTTATCAGGCCCTGCATTAAGATATGAGACTAAAGAAACGTTTGCCCTAGCACTAATTCACGCAGTCCAAAAACTTCGCCACTACATCATCCTAAAGACCACAACAGTAATCGCATACATTAACCCCATCAAATACTTTCTCACGCGTTGTTTAATGAACCATAAGTATGCATGTTGGATAGTCAGTTTCGCTCCCCCAAGAGAAAGAAGGCATTAATCTTAGTCGAGTTCATCACAGACCTCCCAAGTCATACCAAAGGATCACCGGTCAATGATTCGCTACCGGACAAACATCTCTTCCTTGTAGCGACCAAAAACCCTTGGTATGGAGATATTCTCCTCTTTTTACGAACCCAAAATTTCAGACCCTAGCTCACTCGTGACGACCATCGGCGCATTCGCCACTAGGCCTCTCGATACCTCCTCATGGGAGATGTATTATACCAACGGGGCATTGACACCATCTTACATTGATGCCTCACCCACAACCAAGCTGAGTGAGCCCTTAATTACTGCCACAGCAGGGCTTGCAATGGCCACCACCCAAAAATTTCTGTGGGCAGGATATTTTTGGCCCACTTTATTTCACAATTGCATTTCAGGAGTCAAGAGGTGTGAGTGATGTCAATACTTCGCTCACAAGGAAAGAGACCTTCCCGCGCCCCTGCACCTCATCATCGTCACTAGTACCTTCTACAAATGGGGGACTGACTTCATGACTTGCAACCCAGCAACATCGGGAAATCAAAAATACATTATTGTGGTCATCGATTACTTCACCAAGTGGGAAAAAGCTATGCCCACATATGACAACACCGTAGATACCGTTACACGATTTATGTTTAACCACGTCATTGCCCGGTTCGGTGTACCTAAGGAGTTAGTCTCCGACCACGAAAAGCATTTTGAAAATGACATTTTCCAGGAGTTATCTCGCCACCTTGGATTTACACATGAATTTGTGTAGCCATACTACCCCCAATCCAACAGACAGGTAGAAGTTGTAAAAAAAGTACTCAAAATGATGTTACAGCACATGGTGAATAACCACAAAAAAAACTGGCACCACATTGTTTTCTCTGCCCTGTGGGAATACCACACGATAGTGAAAATATCAAAGGGGCTCACACCTTTCCACTTGGTATATGAGGTCGAAGTCGTGATTCCCATAGAACATGTTGTACCTTGAGAAACAATTCCTTGCTGTGTAAAGGAATCCGTGCTCAAAACATTATCTGATGATATAACAAAATTATTATATATCTGTCTCTGTCTTATAAACCCTTAAAAATTAATAGTATAACCCTCAAATATTAAATCCATGCATGTTCTGCAATGCTATATTCCACTTATGCTGAAGTGAGCGAACGGAAGAAAAAGAGAGAAGAGGACTTCAATCAGATATGTTGTTTAAAAAAAGAATCTATCATTATAAAACCCTGAAGAAATAAGTAAAGATAACGTTAAAATAGAGGAGCACACATTAAGGTTAATTTAACTCTTAAATACACATGTATAAAGAGACCCGCAGCTCAAATTACTCTATTTTATTCACAGACATGAAAACATAGTGTAAACTAGATAACTTTCAGCATAAACAGAATGATAGAAACTTGCATACTTCTTTCATTGATTTACTATTCTCGAGTACAAAATTTGGCTTCAAGGTTCAAAAACTCGGAACCTCTGTCTTTCTTGAAATTGTCTTTAAATACAGAATCACAAGACAGTTTCCAATAATGAAACTGATTCTAATTGATTTAACTAATTTTAATTGCTTAAACTACTGACTGTTACGGAGGCACATGCCTCAAAAAATCCTATTACAATTTACATAATTTTGAGAAAATCGGATAATGTGAACTTGAACACTCCTAATCTATAAGAACAACTGCTTCTGATGTGGTTGTTGAGTCAACGGCTACTCTTGGTTGAGACGTTGGGATCCCTTTCGCTGTGTCCATTGAAAATGTTTTGCATTTTTTCCATAGCTCACTTTGGGTTATTGGGGAATTCTTGAAACTGTGGTATTCCAACATGAATGCAACAACTTGACTGTGTGTAGGCCTTTCTGTGAAGAGAGTCTTCACCATCCATAACAAATTAAAATGTCTTTGGAAGAAATTAAACATTGTTTCTCCTTTTAAAATCTGCGTCTTTTCATGCCTGTTATCCGCCTTGCTTTTTGCCAATGTTAACAAATTTTCATAAAAGTCCCATGACATAATATTTCCTTTCTTTGTCCAGCATGAAGGTAAACCTGTTCTTGTCAATTTATCAAATGATATATCAAACTTCTTCACTGTCTCCTTGAGCCCTAGTAGCATCTTCTCTGCAACTTTCCGAAGATCATTCTTGATTATCATCTTATTCACCTCCGCAGCATAAAAGTATCTATCTTGTATCCCAATATCTTCTAACTCCTCATCTGACTTGGCATTAATAAAGTTTATGAACTTTCTAGCCCAATTTTCTCTCTTGATTGCTGTTTGTTTATCAGATAGTATTTCTTCTTCATGTTCTGAGATCAGGCTTTTCTCCTTAGCAACTATATTCAGGAAATTCCAATTGGACTTCATTTCTGAGACAATTTCACCCCAAATAATATATTTAGCCTTTATAAGGGAAATATTACATT
This sequence comes from Pinus albicaulis, assembly GCA_034641835.2. Taxonomy (NCBI): domain Eukaryota; kingdom Viridiplantae; phylum Streptophyta; class Pinopsida; order Pinales; family Pinaceae; genus Pinus; species Pinus albicaulis. The sequence goes on along the minus strand of CM076584.1, from coordinate 592,653,673 downwards.
TTAACTTCTCTTTAAGGTCTTTAATCTCAGCTTCAGCCTTTTGTAATTTATGCTTATTCCCATTCGCTTCATTTTCTAGTGTCTGTATGACCTTGGTGGCCGTTTCTAACTCTGATTGAGCTCGCTTTAGATCTTCTTCTGCCATCTTCATCTCTGTGCTAAGTTGAGAAATCTGTGCTTGGGGATCTGTATCACCTGTAGGAAAAACAAAAGTACAAGTATGACTTTCAATATGGTTTTGTAAAGATATAGCAGTATGCTTTACTTTAGACAACTCTTCATCTTTCTGCAACAATTGCAGACGTAGCTCTTCTTTTTCTTTCTCCACCTCTGCTACTTCTGCAGCCATTGAATGCTCTGCAGCAGGTAACTTTAGTTTTTTCCTCAAGGAAGATATCTCTATTTCTGCACTCTTCATGAGCTTTTGTACTACAGCTTTGTCGTTAGGATCTACAACGATTTTCATGATAATCTTTTTCAATTCCTCGTTTTGAACTGATAAGGCCCTTGAATTAGCCTTCTCCATCTTGAACTGTTTGATCATTTTCGCTAGCATGTTTTCAACTTTAACAGTTGTGGCATTGGTCTTGGTTAAATCATTGACAATTAACTGTCCAGTCTGCATATGAAGATTCATCTTATCCCACAGTGGGATCTTCTTTACATCCATGGTTATATTTACCGCATTAAAACTTCTTGAAGATCCAAGGGACATCCCTGTTGGATGTGTTAGAGCCATTCTGAATTGATCCTTTTCAAGGTCCATTACAGTCAACAACCTAGTCTGATCAGCAGCTATGTGATGCTCTGCCTGAGCTTCTACATTAGCTTTTATTATCTGATTTTTCTCTTCAATTTGTGTAAATATTTGTTTGAATGAGGGCATCTTCTCTGAGTAAAGCTCAAGACCTCTAGGAGAAGAGGGAGCATTTTTTTCTTCATTTATATGGAAGGTAAAACCTGGTGAATTTGAAGAATGATCTTCGGCCAATTTAGTTCTCTTCTCCTCTCTTGGTTCTTCATCATTTACCTCAACAACATCATCCCTACTTCTTTTATTTGCACTTTCAGTTATAACAGGTGTTTGAATGCTCGTTTTTTATGTATTTATTTCGCCTGGGTTTGCCAGCTTCTCCTGATCAGGTCTGCTTACGTGAGAAAACGCAGAATATCCATTCTCAATTCTTCTTTGGGAAATCACTCCATGTGGATCATATGACCATTTTTCTCCTAATAGCAAATGTGTCTCTTCCAACATCTTAGAAACTTCATCAAAATCTTGCCTCATATTGACCTCGAAAGGTCCCACAATAATAGGCAATTTATACATAAAACCTTTCTTCATGGGAAGAAAGTGCACCTGATCTACATTAAGGCTCTGTCTTATGAATTCAAGGGCAAAAAGCCGCATAGGCACAAAATTTGGGAGCCTGTAAGACTCAATATTAGCTCCATACAATCTTATCTTTGAATATTCTTCAAACACAAACCAATCTCCGAATCTGCAACTAGGTCCTAACTGTAGAAACTCCCAGGATTTTGGTAGAAGACATGGAGGAGAAACCCCATTCAAAATTCTATAAGCAATAGACATATAATGACTGGCAAACTCAAATAACCCTACTTCGTTTTCCTCTTTTCTAGTTATGTCAGTCCAAAATAAAACTGATTGCTTTTGTTTGTTGACATCAACTATATTCAACCCCAAACTCATAAATTCTTCGACATTTTGATATAAGAATAAACAAACAATCAATGATGGGAATTTAAAGAAACCTGTAAGAGGAAAGGTCATCAACTGAGAATTTACAATCTCTTGCCAGAAAGATGCAATGTCGAGAACAACCCCAGGTTTCATCATCAATGCGTACTTTACCAATACTGATTTATCAATTGTAAGGTCATTGTATTTGCCCAAAATCTCTGCAATACAACTCAGAACTGGTATATTCTCAGCATCAAACACTTCCAAACTGAATTCTTCTCCTTCTAGTTGAATTTCCTTTGAATTTGATCTCAAATGGGACATACATTGATCAAATTCTTCACCTGAAAGGTTCTCAAAATAACACGCCAATGAATCTTCAGAGAATTGCAGTGGTGACTCGTTTTCAGGAAAGAAAAGTGCTTGGCGAATTAACTGCGTCGACACCTACAGAACGTTTTCTCCCTGTGAATTCATTATGAAGCACTTACCAGGATACATTGAAGAAATCAGCCACGAGATAAATTCGGGAAAGAAATGGGCTTTTGGGATACAGGCGGACAAGACACCGGATTTCTTCATGGCGGAAAAAACTGGGGATTTCTCAGCGTTTAGGGTCACTTGATGATACAATAAGGAATGGTTTACAGAAGACGTGGTATCCTGGACGTCTTTTTCACTGTCCATGAGGGAATTGAGGTTTGTAGTACTAGATAGTGAGACTCATTTTGCCATGGCTTAACGGACAACAGATGGCGAACGGAAAGGTGGTGGTAATAAAGCTCGAAAGGGGAAAACAACAGTAGGTAATTTGAAAACAGGATAAAAAAAACCTTTTAACAACTGCGCAAAGCCATATTAAATGCCTGTAATGATGTGTAATGCCACTGACGTGGAGTACAGCTGTCTTCCACCTCGCTTTATAACATCACCGCGGGGGCTCCTAGAGTACGGCGGTGAACTTCGACTTGCACCCCCCGCAATGAATTCAAGCTGTTGATCACGGCTCACCCACAGTCAAACTAGTCAACTGCGGGGCATTGCATTTGATAATTAACAAACTCTTTGTGCCTCCACATTGACTTGTCCGGTTTCAATATTCAATGATCACTACTCCCGCTCGGAGAGTTGCTCAAAACTTAAACATGAAGTATACATATATTCAAATAGAGATTAATGATAGACTTTAATCTGCAGTGAGCTCGTAGAAACATTTCATTTTTTGATGATACATTATAAAAACATTATACTATAGCATATGCTTTTTGAAATTTCAGATTTTTTTTTTATTTTTCGATTTTCAAAATAAAATAGAAAAGGATATTCATATGATCCACAACAGAACGCGAGATCCCGAATTTACATGCTGCCATCAAACTCCTCGATGACACCTAGCCTCTAAAGAACCACTTAGTACAACTAGAGTTAGTCGACGAAAGTCGACGATAGTCACTCCAGCATGCCGAGGCCCATAAAAATCAGGTGAAAGCATTGTTTGATTGCAACATCACCCCTCGATCATCTACCGAGGGAGAGTTAGTCCTTAGCTACGATGTCACAAAAGAAGCACTAGGTCCAAGAAAGTTAGAAACCTTGTTGAAAGGACCCTATTTCATAAAACATTGTCTCCTAAATGGGGCATACATCTTGACAGAGCCTGATGAAACATGCCTGAGCAACCCCATCAACAGTCTTTACCTCAAGAAGTTTTACCCATAATAGCCAAGAGGGCTCAACCCTAGAGTTAACGTACACATATCAAAACTTTATTTTTGATCATATACTTGTCACAAAAAGTGGTCTAATGTCACAAATTGATTGTCAACCCAACCATTACTTTGGATTTGATGATGGAGCATCGCGATGGTCTCAAATTTTAGCAGTAGTCGCCTGGGTCATCTACCACCCTGACTGATCACCATTCTTTTCCAATAGAGTATGGATTGGATCAGTGACAAAAAATTAGGAAAAATATGATGCTATCATTGGGCTCATGTGCGACACCTTCCATCAAGGCATTCACCACTTGCATATCTACCTTAGTTCCCAGTTAGTGGTTTCAAAGTTAAACCAAGATTTTGAGGTATGAGATTTGCATCTATTTAGAAAATATTTGTGTGAAAAAAGATTAATCCATCAATTTGATCACATTAAATTCACACATGTGCCAATAAATCAAAACCAAACAGCAGATCACATAGCTAACCACATCCTAAACTAGAATACATCTCGGATAAACCATCATACATAAAAACAAAAAACATAAAAAACATAGATATCCATCAGCAATACACATCATCCATAAACACATATAAACAATGGACACACCATATAGAGCCACCAAAAATAACTCTCATATATATCAAAAATGTATGTTTGAGTACAAATGATGATTCATGTATCTAACCCATAGGTCAACCAAAAATACATATACACATAGCGAAAAAAATAAGGGAAGCATCCTCATAATGGGTGCTTTCCCTGTGTAAAAACATCCTCTAGGGTTGTGCCCCTCCAGGTTGGGCACCTGGACCCATGACTGCTCCCAGTGCTAGTACTGGGGCAACTGTCAAAACTGAGGCCACAACACGGCGCAGAGTCAGTCGATAGCCCCTCTCTCGGGCCAACAATGTGTCTAACCAAATTTCATTCAGGTCATCAACAAAACCACAGGTAGGCATACCCTGGGTCAGGTGGTCCACAAGGCCCCATGCATCCTCTAAGTCAACGGCCTAAATCTCTAGAGCATCCATATGCTCTACCATCTCTTCCATGCGACCCTTCATTTCCTTGACGCGAGCGATCGCTACAGCACACTCCGTAGCAGCCGAACTGCTACCCTCTCTAGACGGACCTTCCTCGTCACCAGGAGCTCCACCTTGGGGTTGCTCCGGACCTCCTCCCTGCCCCCCGGTTGGGAGCGAAGCCCCTCGAACCCTCCAGGGTGGATGGTGTCCTACCAACCAAGCTCTAGGATGCCTAACCTCGCCAACATATACAAGAGTAAAAAAACTACTTCAGTACCATCATAATACACATATAAACCATAAATACTCAACAAATGTAGAATAAAACACAAATATCATACTTGATGGCCCCCATGCGTATCCAGCAGTAAGACCCATATTCAGGTCTCCTCGGAAGTCCATCCCAACGTATGGGTAGGGGAGTAACATCTGAGTGTTGGCCTCAAACCAAGCCTTGGTAGTGGCGTTCTAGTAACGCCCTACCACTCCTCCCCCACCATGAGGCATAACAGGAGCCCACCTCCTCATGTGAGGATCTTGATGACCCCCCACAAGCACAACCACCACGGGTCAAAGAAGCTGCCACCCTCTCATACATGATGCTACAGAGGATGTTGTTATCCATCTATAAATTTTTCATATACTATGATGGCTAAAACAGGTCTATTAGTCTTCAAGAAACAAATTTGGAGCAAATATGTGAGTTCTTGAGGCCTTGTTGTGTCACTTGTCCAAAAAATCCACCTCTTTGATATTTTCACTTCAAAACCTTCAAAGAAAGTCCTGCTATTATAAAAGAGACTGTTTTCAGACCCATTTTCCATCATTTTTTCCTTTGGAAAATCCCTCTAAAAACCCCTTCATTTCACCCATTTTTACAATTTTTATCCCTTATTTTCCCCAAAGATTCCCTTTAAACCTTGTAAACCTTATTTTACTTGGTTTAAAACCTTTCTTTTACCCCATCGGAACCCCTCAAAACCCTCAAAAAATCCCATTTCGGCCTTAAAAATCAACTTTTTCATAAAGCAGACCTTTAAGCCCCCGCTGGCTTTAGCCCGAGCCCCTTTTCCACCATAATAATACGCTCCGTGACTGAGCACTAAGTCCATCGACCATCTTTCATCAGTGATTCCAAGTTCCTGCTTCCATTTTCTTTTTCTCGCCAATGGACGATCCTCCGATGAGATCGCAACCGTCCATTCCCCAAGATCCGACGGTTATCGCACATCACATCGACGCATCACAATTCCATGTTGATTATCTCCCCCTCCGATGGAATCCCCTGCTGATAAGATCCAAACCATTGATCTCTCTCAGATCGGATGGTTTGCGCTCCCCTCCATCGCATCGGCACATCGCAATCGCTCCTTCCACAATTCCTCATCCCGCCTGCATGGATCACCGATATGCGAAGCTCCGACCACGTCTCCACCATCTATCTCAATCTTGATCTGACAGCCCTCCGTCCATCGCATTTGCCTCTCCCATTGGCACATCACGGTTCCAAAAACCTCCTTTCCAGATCCTCTTCTCCGCCGATCGTCGATCTGCCGAAGTTAATCCTGACCGTCCATCTCACAGATCCGACGGCCCGCACTGATTCACCTCCTCTTCCACCCGCGGGCACTTTTAGCACAAAGGTCAACTATATGAGTGCCACCGCAGTTGACTCATTTGACTATGGGAGATCTTCATCCAATGGTCCAGATTTACTGCAGAGGCACCCGACCCACAAACCCGTCCGTACCTGAAGTGCCCCTGCTATGTGTATTTTCTTTCAATTTTCCATGTAATCCTATTGGTCCCACTTGACCAAGTTGGGGCCTTTCATCATGTTTCCTCGTGATCTCCACCGTTGATCTACCCCCCCCCCCCAAAAAAAATACAACGGCCCACAGGCATTTTTGCGCTCGTTTTTCCATAGCTGTCCAAAACCCATTTTCAACGTGAAATAGGAAATTTTCAAGGGACATGCGTCACCCACCCACCTTTGTCACATTCCTCTAGCCCAATACTGCTTACCTCTTCAGGCCCACGTGAATACTGTCTCCGGTATTCCTGAAACCACCAATCCTGTTCTTTGCGCCCAACTCAATTTTGAACCTTGGTCTTCGTGGTTTTCACCATGGAAACCTCCTCTGCCTACATTCCACCTCTCTGCAAAGCTCCTCCACCTCCGCCAAAGCCCTCTAAAGAAGTTAAGCCCAAACGTAGGTTTTTATAAATGTTTGATGTTTTATTGCAGGTTTAATGGTGGCCACCCCATGAACAGGCCCTCCCATAACAAAGTAAAAATTGCAGAGCCTAGGATGACGATCCTTAGGCCCAGTTCATGCAAAAAAGGGACTCGGGGTTAGATTCAATGTTTTGGCCAATGCGTTATGAACATTGATTAATCCTATAAGAATTTCCAGTGCAGAAAGAGACACCTGCCAGCAAACATCAAATATCAATGGAGAACAGTGGAAATTAAAGAAATTAAGGATTAAAGGTCAAAACCAAGCCTGAAGGTCAAGAGCCTAATCCATCGTTTCAAGGGATAAAGCATAGTATTGAAGAAAAATAAATTAAGGTCAAAACAATCAGCCAAAGAAAGCCTCCTAAGGACACATCAGCGAGGCTATTTCCTTCTCAAAAACCTATAAGGACAAATGAAGTCTACTTCACCTTTCAAAGACACCATGATAGCCATCCTGATGACAAAACCTCATTAAAACTGTCAGAACAGTTATTGCACAGTCATGGGAGGCCTCAGAACCGAAATATGATAATTACTTTTCACAGAGGTCAAACAGAGTACTTCGGCCACAATTGTCTTAGAAGAGCACACTTCGTAGTTATTACCAGCCTACCAAATATGCCTCAAAGAAAAAAAAAACTACTAAATTGGTACAATCAGTTAATGTAATGGTCATTAAGAAGAATGGGCATTTGAATACCTTTTCCCCTCTATCATAACTGACACATATGATCTTTCCTTCAACACTCTTCCTCTCTCACCTATATGTATTCACAGAAAACTCATTGTAAAGGGTTGGAAAATTGTTAATTGTTGAACTTTTATTGAGTAAGAGTTACTGAGTAGTTGTAATATAGTAGGCTAGGAAGAGAAGTATCAGACTGTAAAAGCTATTGGAATCAAAGTATGTAACTTGTTTTGGACATCAAATAGACAAGCAGATTCATTGGATCCTGATCTAAATCATTGGTGATGTTTTTCTCACTATTATTGTTATCCTCCTTATGTTTCCACTTTGTTCATTTTCTCTGATAAAGAGCAGTAAATATAGATTATGATTTACTTCTAAAGTACCCTAATTCTGACTGATAAGCATTATCTTTATGTTTTCTTCTAAATGTGTGTTTGAGGATGAATCAATAGAGTATAACCAGTTAAGAATGTTGGTGAGCCCATGTCTTGTTGAGTAGAACTTAAGATTTTGTTCTTGAATGATCTTTTCTCTGCATGCTAAGTAGAGTCCTAATCAAGGAAGTTTATGGTTAGCCCTATCCCTTGTTTAGTCTTAAACAGTTGTTTGGAAGATTTCCCGTAAGAGTATGCCAAAACTAGGCTAGGTTAAAAGTCCTTACCTGATCTTAGGTTACTTTTTATGTTTATCTTAAATTTTTTTCCCTTGAGAGTATGTCAAAAGCAGAATAGGTTAAAATTCCTTACCTGATCTTCGGCTACCCTTTGTTTTATTATATGTTTGCTTCTTTGACCACACTTCTTAATGTTCCATACCACCAACTCAACTTAAAATATCTTTCGATATAGATGACTTGCCCTATGGAAACCCTTGAATAGTTGTTGTGTAAGCAAACCATTTTATGACTCCATAGCCCAATGGTTTAGCATTGTTTTTTGACCTATCTTCCCATGATGAAACATCCTTCCACTTATTTCCTCCTTCACTTCACATGACCTTCTCATTTAATGATTCCCAACCAAAAACAAAAAAATCCCTTGTACTTCATAACTAGCCTAATATCATATCATAAGCTTTAAAAGCATATCATTCTAAAAAACATATAGAGAGATCCCTCTCTGAATACAGGAGGGCTAGATCCTAGGATTACAAAGTGGTTCTGATGTTGCCTTGTCATTTAGTATACCAATCTGCCAAATCACAAGACCCCAACATAATGGCGACTCCACTGGGGACTTCTGAGTAAATTTCATCTTAGACATCCTTAATATCTCAAAAGACCCACAACAGCCTTATATTGGTAGTTAATTACTGATGGTCGATAGCAACTCATCTTAAAACATTTTAAATCATCCACCTGGCGACTCCACAACTCTTAAAAGACCAAAAGACTCCACTGGTGATTAGTAGGCCTGCTGATTACGCCTGGTTTTCACAAAGACTCCACTGGGGAAGCCCACACTACCATTAAAACATCGTGCTCACCCATGATTAGGAAACTTTGAGGATTAATTTTTCTTTGTTAAAGACTAGTTTGCCTCTAAAGATTGTCATATCTGGCTAACTTTCATTTCTTTGGGTCTAAACCTTAATAATACTAGCTTCAAAAAGAATTTATACCAGAGCCTATCCTAACCCAAATCCTCCTGAGATAGTTGATAATCCAGAAATCATTCTTATGAAGTCTCCTGTATCTAGGGATCCAACTATTGTCAGACCCATTCACAGAGCTAACACTGTGCCTGAAGTCCTTACAGCTCTATTAGATACCAAAGTCAACTTACCCCTTTCAAGAAGACTACCAAGAACCAAGTCACTTAGTGGTATAGATCAGATAAACTTTGAGTCTCCAAGTTCACCACAACATAGTGGCCAACATATTAGCAGCAGAGAAATCCCTCCATAGACACCTCTTGATCTTCACTTCATTCATAACTTTGGTTTCTCTCACCCTAAATCTACTCAACAGTCTCTTGTTGGTCCAAGAAATTTTGTCATCCATATACCCACTATTCAAACCACCCCATTCCTCCCACAAAAACCTATCATGGTAGCATGGTATGCTCCCCTAGTGTTACCTCAACCTCTAGTTCCTTTACCTAATGACTATCAGTCCAGAATTCCCCATTTCACCAGAAATGAATCCACTATTGCTCAACAGCATGTAGACAAGATGAATGATGCCTTTGATTATATGGAAATAGAAGATGAGACCATTAATATGAGACTCTTTGCCTAAATTTTAGGAGGAGAGGCCAAGAAATGGTTTAAGGGTTTAACTCCTAATAGTATAAATGATATCCCTTCTTTACATCAAACATTCATAAACAAATGGGAAATTAGGAAGAACCCTCTCCAAAGACTTTCAGATTACAAAAACCTCAAGAGAAACACTGGGGAAAGTGTTCATAGTTATTGCACTAGATTCAATAGTGTTTATAACGCACTACCCCCAAATTTGAAACCTCCACAAGGCTCAACTTTAGCCAAATTCCCTGAAGGATTTGATCTTGAAATGGCCTATCAGCTAAGAGAAAGGGATCCCTTGACTTTAGAAGACATGCAGAAGGGATCTCTTAGTGTGGAAGCAAATCTTATTAAGAAGAGAGCTAGGATGAGGACTGAAAAGAAAGTAACATATAGGAAAGACACTGCACCTTCCACATCTAACTCAAAATTAGACCATATAGCCAAGAACATGGACATGTTAGAATGAATTATGGAGAGGTTGGCTGTCCAAACGAATTCTCAGAATAGGAACCAGCCTCAAAATCAGAACCAGAACTCTAGGAGAAACCCCCCTTAGATTAGAAAAAGAGATACTGATCAACAAATCAGACCTCCATTCCAAGAAAATTATGTTGATGAAGATGAAGGACTGATAGAAGAGCTAGAGGGAACTGTTATAAACATGCTGGGAGCAAGTAATGAAGACTTTTCCTTTTTCATAGAGGATGACTAGGCCACATATACATATTATGATAATGAAGGCTTAGAATCTGAGGACTATAGGCAAGGCTTTGATAATGTTATCATTGAGGTCCATAAACAATATGACCTCAGGAGCAAAAAGAACCAAGAAACTCCCCAAACAAGGACCTCTGAAACTACTGCTAAAAACATATTTGAAAAGGTGGTTAGAAAGGCTGCTGAAAACAACAAAATAGAAGCTGAAAGTTCTGGTAAAAACAAGGGCAAAGGCACTCAAACCACTGATAAACAGAGTGTTGACCCTAGCAGCACTACCACTTCAGCTAGTGCCCCTGTAAAGACAGTCGCAACTGATGTACATAGTAAAAACCAACAAGCTGATTTTGCTGCTAAGTTAGTGACTAACAAGACAGATTTGAGCCTTTCAAAGAATCAATTCCCTTTCAGTTTGGAAAGTGAAATTGCTAAAATCAAGATCTTTGTCCCCCTCACTAAGTTAGTCACTCAAGATGTATATAAATGTTAGCTGTTAAAAGCTTTGAACATAGAAGAAAATAATTACTCTATCAACTTAAATGATGATTGGCTAGCCCTTTTATTTGGGCCTAAAATTGAAGGAAAGTTCCAAGAAGGAGTGGTCCCTCCTTTCTATTTCAGTTTGGATATCCATGATAAGATTTTACACAATGTTATGCATGATTCAGGGGCTTCTCATAACCTCATGCCCAAAGTGATCATGGAGAGATTAGGCCTTGAGATAACTAGACCATATAAAGATTTGTATTCTTTTGACTCCAGTAGAGTAAAATTCTTAGGCCTGATCAAAGATCTTTGTGTAAACTTGACCCAAATCCCATCCAAAGGCATAGTGATGGATGTGGTAGTGGCTGATGTGCCCCCCAAATATGGCATGCTTCTTTCAAGATCATGGGGTGCTAAGCTTCAAGGTACCATGCAAATGGACATGACATATGCCACAATCCCTGTCTTCAGTCAACTTAGAAGACTTTATAGGGAATCACACATGAAATTTATGGTGAGTAGTCAAGAAAAATCATAAAATTCCCCTCTTTATTCTGTCCATACATACCTAGACTCGTTCATTCTTTGCAATGATGAAAGCTTTGGTGAACTAGAGATGGAAGGTGAGCAATCACCCAACATAACAGAAAACATGGAAGGAGATAATAGGGAGGGAGAGGCTCTCAAACAGTTTGCCCAACCTGAAAATTACAGCAAGAAAAACAGAGAGTATGAACAACCCACTGTCCATCAGCTTAGTGCAAATCATGAGAATCAAGAAGAAAGGCCTCAACTTCATGAAAATTTTAAGGAGCAAGACCAACATAAACATGCTGCAGAACCCATAGAACTGCATAATGACAGTCAGAACACACAGGACAAAGGGGATAGTAATGAAAACAACAACAAGTCTGAAACTAGCCCTCTTTGGAGTATGAGTTTTTATGGGTCTTGTAATAGAACTGGTGTAGGAGCAGGTGTGTGGCTTCACAACACAGAGAAAAATTACTCTAAAAGCCATTCATACAAGCTAAAATTCTAATGCACAAATAACATAGCAGAGTATGAAGCGCTCCTCTTAGGACTACAGTTACTGAAGAAATTAGGAGCCAGGAGGATAGCTGTTCATGGAGATTCTGAACTAATCATTAGGCAAATAAATGGAGAGTACACTGCCAAACATCCAAAACTAAGAGCCTATAGAAATGATGCCATCGACCTTTTGAAAGCTTTTGAGGAATATGAACTTGTTTTTTTCCCTAGAAGCCAAAACATTCTTGCCAATGGTTTAGCTTATGCTACTAGTTCATGTCAAAGACCCTATGACAACAAACGGTTCATAGTCCAAGTGAAATATAGGCCAGTTGTCCCAGACAATGAAAAGTATTGGTAGGTATTTGAGGGAGATAAATAGATAGAGGACTTCTTGCAATCCATAAATGAGTTTTAATTACCAAATTCCGACTCAACGTATGATAAGGATTGTCTTAATGAGGAACAACTTGTTGAAAAAGAACTTCCTCCCATTACAGAAATAAACCTACTAAACAGAGAGTTCGAAAATCAAACAAAAGAGTACATAAAATCAGGAAAAGAAGACACATACGTGCTACAGTCTAAAGACAAATGCTTACCCAAAGGACTAGCAACTCTAAAAGACTTGTTTGATTTTAACGATGTTGCCAAGAAACCAACAATAGAACCCCTTGACTCTGATATTGAGGAATGCAATATAGGCAGTAAAGACAAGCCTAAAATGATCAAGTTATCTAAAACATTTCCAGCTCACATGAAACTGAAATATATTGAGTTGTTTAAAGAGTTTTCTGATGTATTTTCTTGGAGCTATGAGGATTTAAAGGCATATGACATGGAGACCATTCAGCAAAATATACCACTTAAAGAAAACCAAAAACCATTTAGGCAGAAATTACGCAGAATGAACCCTGTGCAGTTACCTCTGGTTGAGAAAGAAATTAGGAAAATGTATGATGCTGGAATTATTCTCCCTGTGAGATACTCAGAGTGGGTATCTAATCTCGTAGCTGTAAGAAAGAAAACAAGAGAAATAAGGCTCTGTATTGACTTTAGGAACTTGAACAAAGCCTCATTAAAGGACAACTATCCCTTGCCTAAAATGGAGCACATATTACAAAGGGTAGTTGGTTCCAAGAGGATTTCTTTCCTAGATGGATTTTCAGGATATAATCAAATATTGGTACTTCCTGATGACCAACTGAAAACAACCTTCACTACTCCTTGGGGCACTTTCATGTATGTGAAAATGCCTTTTGGATTAATGAATGTGGGTGCCACCTTTCAAAGAGCCATGGATATTTCTTTCTCAGAAGAAAGAGGCAAATTCATTGTTATTTATTTAGATGACATTACAGCCTATTCCAAAATAGATGAAGAACACCTAATACACCTAATAAAGGTCTTTGAGAAATGTAGAAAATTTGGGCTATCTTTAAATCCTAAGAAGACATTGTTTGGTCTCCAAGAGGGTAAACTTCTTGGTCACATCATATTTGAAAAGGGGATTAAAATAAACCCAAAAGGGGTTGAAGGTATATTGCAGATCAGTCACCCCAGAAACATCAAAGAACTTCAATCTTTCATTGGAAAGATTATTTTCTTAAGAAGGTTCATACCCAACCTGGCAGAACTCCTTAGGAACATGAAAAACATGCTAAAGAAAGAGATAGGAGTTAAATGGACCTTAGAAGCAAAGAAATTCTTTGAACTATTCAAACATGCACTTACCCAAGCACCAGTTCTTATCAATCCTGGTTTAACTAAGAACTTCCTCATATTTTCATTTGCATCAGAACATACTGTGGCCGCTGTCCTATTACAGAAAAATCCAGAAGGACAAGAGCATCCAATTGCATTTTTCAGCAAGGCATTAAGAGATGCACCTCTGAAATATAATGTCATGGAAAAATAGGCCTATGCATTGGTCAAAGCCTTGAAGGATTTCAGAGTTTATATATTATACTCTCGCATTATTTCATTTGTGCCTCATGTAGTGGTAAAAGAAATTTTGTCACAAGACCCCATTGGCAAAAGAGGAAAGTGGATAGCTGTGATACTGGAATATGATTTGGAAATTAAACCCACTAAACTCATCAAGGGTCAAGGCCTAGCAAAATTAATGGCTAAATCTAACTTGCAAGCACTTGATATAAACATGATAGATGCATTAGATGGGCAGGAAGAATTACCAGCCCCACTTATTGAGGATCATTTCCTCAATTCATCTTGGTATGTTGATATTTTGTATGTGCTTACTAACCTCAATGCCCCTCCTGGTTTGTCTAAAACAAAGGCAATATTCTTGAAGTTAAAGGTTGTTAATTACTGCATTTTAGATAAATTTCTATATTGGAAGAATGCCAGTGGTTTATTGCTTAAATGTTTGCCTAAGGTTGATGCAGATAGGATCAAGCATGAGTTTCATGAAGGAGAATGTGGAGGCCACCTCAATTGGAAAACCACTACTAATAAAATCATTAGAGCTGGCTATTACTGGCCCACCCTCTTTCAAGATGTCCACAAAATGATAGTTGCCTGCCACAAATGCCAAATATTTGAAGGCAAGAGAAAATTGCTTCCCTTACCCTTGCAACCAATCATTGTTGAAGCTCCTTTTCAACAGTGGGGCCTAGACTTCATTGGGGAAATCCATCCTACCTCATCTACCCAACATAGATGGATACTAATAGCCACTGATTATTTCACCAAATGGATATAAGCCATCCCTTATAGGAATGCCACAGACTCATTTATCATAAAATTCCTTGAAGACCATATCCTGTCTAGATTTGGTTGTCCTAGGAAAATCATCACTAACAATGCTGCTACATTTGGTTCTAAAAATATGGTTGATTTCTATCGCAGATATCAGATTGTGCTTGGTCATTCCATAGCTTATTACCCTCAAGGTAATGGGTTAGCAAAATCTTCCAATAAGAGCCTGATAAACATAATAAATAAGTTGCTAGAAGAAAATCAGAGGCCATGGCACAACAAGTTGGTACATGCTTTATGGGCAAATAGATTGACAACAAATAAATCAATTGGAATGTCTCCCTATGAGCTGGTTGATGGAGAATTTGCAATTTTTCCTACTAGTTTAGGAGTTTCAGTGATGAAGTTGGTCCAAGAAATACAATCATAGGAAGATAGCATGATGAGAAGGATAAATCAAACCATACATCTTCAGCAAACCAGGGAAGAAGTTTATAACAGAGCACAGAAAGTACAAGAGAATATCAAAAAGTTGTTTGATAAGAGGACAAAGGCCAGTGATTTCAAGATTGGTGACAAAGTACTCAAATGGGATTCCAGGAGAGAAGATAAGGGAAAACATGGCAAGTTTGACAATTTATGGCAAGGCCTTTACATCATTAAATCTTCCATTGGTCATAACGCATTTTTTCTACAAGAGATGGATGGTACAGACCTATTTGGGGGTCCTGCCAATGGCAGGATGCTCAAGCATTATTTCTGCTAAACTCACATTTTAAATCTTTCATTCTTCATTTTAAATATCATTGCTTTATTTTGTTAAAAAAAAAAAATACAAAAACAATAGAAAAGAGAAAAGAGGGCGGATTAGAAAGAAAAAAGAAGGTATAGCCCCATACCAAAAAGAAAGAAAAATCTGAAAGTGTGCAAGCCTAAATGCCACTACTTGAAAGATAACTTCTATTTAGTCATACAGCCTAATCATGACTAGATAGATTTCAATTTACTGTTGATAGGTTAGTGAATCATATTTTCCAAACAGTTTAATCTTGGCTTTTCAGTAGGTTAGATTAGGATAGAAAAGGAATGTCTCTAATCAGATCAAAACCTGAACCAAAGATACAAAGAAGACTGGTTCTAACATGCTGAAAACTTGAACCAGGTAAAGAAAGAGAAGACAGCTCTAAAAGATCAAATCAGAGTTGAAAGACAGAAGGAAGGACTCTCATTGTTTCAAATCTTAAGCCTTTCAAGTCTCATTTTAATTTTATGTAAATAAAGTTCTATGTGCAGTTTGTTTTTAATGTCATAGCCATCACAGCAAATCAAACAGCTTATCAGATAGTTTAATCCTGACAGATAGTAGTTAGGTAGAGAATTTTTGAGTCCAACTATTTAATCTAGACTCATGGAAGTTATAAGGGTAGATTTAGATTAGTTTCCTGCTTTCAATAAAAGAAGAAAATGTTGATGTCTAAAGGTTTGCAAATCCACATGCACCTTATGAAGAAAAATGTTAAGGAAGTAGGTTGTGTAGGTAGTTGTTTGGGGAAAATTGATTTGTTATAATGTAATGATTGATCATTTTTCAAGCAGCATGATCAAAAAAGAAAGAGGATTATCAAAATGCAGGACATTGGTCTACATTTCAGAGAGAAAATTTCTGAGGTTCTTGACACCTCCAAGGAGCTGCCATTCCCAAGTGGAGGCGTTGTTAGCCATCTATAAATTTTTCATATACTATGGTGGCTAAAACAGGTCTATTAGTCTTCAAGAAACAAATTTGGAGCAAATCGGTGAGTTTTTGAAGCCTTGTTGTGTCCCTTGTCCAAAAAATCCACCTCTTTGATATCTCCATTTCAAAACCTTCAAAGAAAGCCCTGCTGTTATAAAAGAGACTGTTTTCAGACCCATTTTCCATCATTTTTTCCTTTGGAAAATCCCTCTAAAAACCCCTTCATTTCACCCCATTTTCCCATTTTTGTCCCGTATTTTCCCCAAAGATCCCCTTTTAAACCTTGTAAATCTTCTTTTACTTGGTTTAAAACCTTTATTTTACCCCACCATAACCCCTCAAAACCCTCAAAAAACCCCATTTCGGCCTTAAAAATCAACTTTTTCATAAAGCGGACCTTCAAGCCCCCACTGGCTTGAGCCTGAGCCCCTTTTCCACTATAAGACCACGCTTTGGCCATCGCACATCGACGATTCCATGTTCCTACTTCCATTTTATTTTTCTTGCCGACGGCCGATCCTCTGATGAGATCACAACCGTCCATTCCCCAAGATCCAATGGCTATCGTACATCGCATCGGCGCATCGCAATTTCATGCTGATGATCTCCCCCTCCAATGGAATCACCTACCGATAAGATCCCAACCGTTGATCTCTCTCAGATCGAACGGTCTGCGCACCCCTCCATCGCATCGGCACATCGCAATCGCTCCTTCCACAATTCCTCATCCCGCCTGAATGGATCGCCGATATACAAAGCTCCAATCACGTCTCCACTGTCGATTTGGATCTCGATCTGATGGTCCTCCGTCCATCACATTTTCCTCTCCCATCAAAACATTGCAGTTCCAAAAACCTCCTTCCCGGATCCTCTTCTCCATCGATCGCCGATCCGCTGAAGTTAATCCTGACCGTCCATCTCACAGATCCGAAGGCCTGCATTGATTCACCTCCTCTTCCACCCGCAGGCACTTTCAGCACAAAGGTCAATTATATGAGTGCCCCCGTAGTTGAATCCTTTGACTACGGGAGATCTTCATCCAACGGTCCAGATTTATTGCGGAGGCACCTGGCCCACAAACCCGTCCGTACCTCAAGTGCCCCGCTATCTATATTTTCTTTCAATTTTCCATATAATCCCATTGGTCCCACCCGACCACTCTGGTGCCTTTCGTCGTGTTTCCTTGTGATCTCCACCGTTGATCTGCCCCCCCCCCAGATCCAATGACCCACAGGCGTTTTCGCCCCCGTTTTTCCATAGCTGTCCAAAATCCATTTTCAACGCGAAATAGGCAGTTTTCAAGGGACACACATCACCCACCCACCTATGTCGCATTCCTCTAGCCCAATACCTCTTACCTCTTCAGGCCCGCACGAATATCGTCTCCAGTATTCCTGAAACGGTCAATCTTGTTATTCATGCCCAACTTGGTTTTGAACCTTGGTCTTCATGGTTTTCTCCATGGAAACCTCCTCCTCCAAATCCCTCTGAAGCAGTTATGCCCAAACGCAGGTTTTTATAAATGTTTGATGTTTTATTGCAGGTTTTATGGCGGCCACCCCACGAACAAGCCCTCCCACAACAAAGTCAAAATTGCAAAGCCTAGGATGAGGATCCTTAGGCCCAGTTTCATGCAAAAAAGGGACTCAGGATTAGATTCAACGGTTTGGCCAATGCATCATGAACATTGGTTAATTCGATAAGACTCTCCAGCACAGAAAGAGACACCTGCCAGAAAACATCAAAGATCAATGGAGAACAATGGAAATTAAATAAATTAAGGATTAAAGGTCAAAACAAAGCCTGAAGGTCAAGAGCCTAATCCACCATTTCAAGGGATAAAGCATAGTATTGAAGACAAATCAATTAAGGTCAAAACAATCAGCCAAAGAAAGCCTCCTAAGGACACATCAGCGAGGCTATTTCCTTCTCAGAAACCCGTAAGGACACCTAAATTCTACTTCACCTTTCAAAGAAACCGTGATAGCTATCCTGATGACAGAACCTCATTAAAATTGTCAGAACGGTTATTGCATAGTCATGGGAGGCCTCAGAACCGAAATATGACAATTACTTGTCACAGAGGTCAAACAGAGTACTTCGACCACAGTTATCTTCAAAGAGCACACTTCGGAGTTATTACCAGCCTACCAGATATTCCTCAAAGACATAAAAACTAATAAATTGGTACAATCAGTTAATGCAATGGTCATTAAGCAGAATAGGAATTCGAATACCTTTTCCCCTCTATCGTAACTAACATTTATGATCTTTCCTTCAACACTCTTCCTCTCTCACCTATATGTATTCACAGAAAACTCATTGTAAAGGGTTGGAAAATTGTTAATTGTTGAACTGTTATTGAGTAAGAGTTACTGAGTAGTTGTAATATAGTAGGCTAGGAAGAGAAGTATCAGATTGTAAAAGCTATTGGACTCAAAGTATGTAACTGGTTTTGGACATCAAATAGACAATCAGATTCACTGGATCCTGATCTAAATCATTGGTGATGCTTTTCTCACTATTATTGTTATCCTCCTTATGTTTCCACTTTGTTCATATTCTCTGATAAAGAGCAGTAAAATATAGATTATGATTTACTTCTAAAGTACCCTAATTCTGACTGATAAGCTTTATCTTTATGTTTTCTTCTAAATGTGTGTTTGAGGATGAATCAATAGAGTATAACCAGTTAAGAATGTTGGTGAGCCCATGTCTTGTTGAGTAGAACTTGAGATGTTGTTCTTGAATGATATTTTCTCTGCATGCTAAGTAGAGTCCTAATCAAGGAAGTTTATGGTTATCCCTATCCCTTGTTTAGTCTTAAACAGTTGTTTGGAATATTTCCCGTAAGAGTATGCCAAAAGCACGCTAGGTTAAAATTCCTTACCTGATCTTAGGTTACTTTTTATGTTTATCTTAAATGTTTTTCCCTTGAGAGTATGTCGAAAGCAGGATAGGTTAAAAGTCCTTACCTGATCTTAGGCTACCCTTTGTTTTCTTATATGTTTTCTTCTTTCACCACACTTCTTAATGTTGCATACCACCAACTCAACTTAAAATATCTTCTGATATAGATGACTTGCCCTATGGAAACCCTTAAATAGTTGTTGTGCAAGTAAACCCTTTTATGACTCCATAGCCCAATGGTTTAGCACTATTTTTTAACCTATCTTCCCATGCTAAAACATCCTTCCACTTATTTCCTACTTCATTTCACATGACCTTCTCATTTAAAGATTCCCAACCAAAAACAAACAAATCCCTTGTACTTCATAACTAGCCTAATATCATATCATAAGCTTTAAAAGCATATCATTCTAAAACACATATAGAGAGATCCCTCTCTGAATCCAGGAGTGCTAGATCCAAGGATTCCAAAGTGGTTCTGATGTTGCCTTGTCATTTGGTATGCCAATCTGCCAAATCACAGGACCCCAACAGATTCTAGCATAAGTAAATAGCTTAGATCTATCTCAGACCTTCACTATTTGTGCCACCATCCCGTCATAGCAGTGACGGACAAAATCAAATAAGTGCTCGGCCCTCAAACAACGCAAGACACCTAGCTATGGCCTCGACGACGTGTGTGGTGATGGTGACCCCGTCAGTCACACAATCATGGCCGAAGCACATCGCTTGACCAAATCTGTCACTGACTCAATCAGAATGCAACCCTCCGTGAGAGGCGCCCCACCACAATGAATTTGGGAAAATCATCGAAGGTTGACAGTCCTTGGAGGAAGCGAGTATGGAAGCACCTCACCCTGAGGTAGTAGTCCTGTCACAAAGTATATATCCATCTCTGGACAGATAGTCAAGTCACATCCCCTTAACACCATAACTCTACACTAGCTGTTTTAGCAGCGGACAAGGTAGCATAGTAACCGATCATGTGATCGCAAAAGGTCATTCTCAAGAAACTTGAGAAGACCCCATCACGCAAATTTCTAGTGGGAGTTTTCATCTCATGCCACAGCTATCCAAAGATCAGGCCAATCTCTCTCCCTCCAAAGCTTCCTGTCACCAAATAGGCACACATCAGTGACATCAAAAAACACCAAAAAATTGAAAATTTTCCCAAAAATTTTCAAAATTACCTTTGGCATTTTAGCACATTTGTTTCTCAAATAGCACACTGATCGCACACTTGTTTCTTAGACAAGCACGTGTTTATCAGTGGTTGTCATTGATGTCAACCCAAGAAGCACCAGGGGCTACCCCAATATTGCATGGGAATTTTGAACTACCAAATTAATATATTCTAGGTCAAGAATGATTTTGATGGTTTTTACTTGTCGAGACGTTTCCATTGATATATGGCATGCCATGTAATTCTTCACGGTTTGAGAGATATTCATGTTTAAAGTTTGTACCCCCAAATAGTGGGTTAAAACCCCATGGGGTTGTGGCATGGGTCATTGAAAAGTCATAATTAATATTTTTTAAGCTCCTAAAATCCCTCCCACGTTCACTTGTTGAAGCCCCTCTCAACCTAAGCATTTATATAAAATTTGATTCTCATATCCTCCTTATGCAAGGGATTTTTCCATCTGAACCAGGTCATCATAGAATTTTCGCTCTAAATTTTTTTCTACGAAGGTTCAAAGGCTGAAATTTTTATGAGGCGAAGCCAAAATCCTGAGGAATATCCTATAAAACTTTTAGATCAAGATGCGCGATATTTTTGGAGATATGATCTTTGGCAGTCAGTGTTTTTGCAAGCTCCTGAAATTCATCTCAAAGAAGGGACATTGAGAAAATCATCATAACTCTCTCTCTGAGTATCAGATTGGAATTATGTAAAAAGTGGCAGATAATACATGGACTGTAATTTTATATCTATCAATTTTAGATCTGATTGAATAAATAGTGACATGTGGCACGCCATACAAGTTCGCTCTACTGAAATAGTACATAATTAGGGCATTGTGAGAGATTGGGCATAACTCTCCCTTTAAGAATCCAAATTGGGTCAGACCTATGGCATTGGAAAGAAGACTCAGAGGACTAATATAGGATCAAAAATCACATACTGGGATATGAAATAGCAGAGATACACCAAATTCAATATCGAGCTCCTAGAAGGCAAGAAAAAGCTAGATCATGTGTTGTCAAGGGATGCAAAGGATCAGACTTTCTAGGGCAGCAAAGCAAAGTAAGGTGCAGTAGAGGATAGCATGACAAGAGAAGAAATCAAGGTTCAAAACAACAACAAGAAGTTCATCACTTGAAGTTTTCAAGTGGGCAGCACTGCATACAGTCACTGTAAAGGTATCTTGTACTAAGTCATTGTAAATACATTATAATTTGTAAAAATTGCACTAGTATCTATCTTCCAAGAGTTTAAGAGACAGTGTCAAGAGGTCTAGGATCATCATTAGGTGGTTGCATCATAGTTGGGTTAATGCTCTAGTGTGTCTTCTTCTTCTACATAATTCTATATCATTGTAAAGTGGACCATTTTCCTTGGTACGAGATTCCATTCTTATTTTATTCTTCTATAGGGTGGTAGGGTGGTCCTAGGGTGAGTTGTAGCTCATTGGGTGTAGGGGCATCCGTTCAATTAACTACTCAAAAATATCAGGTGTTGGAGCGTCCATCCAGTGGGAGCTGGAGAACAATGCTTTTCTAGATTCTAGGAAGTTGGAGCTTTATTTTCAATTGGAGTTGAATATTAAAGAATTATTAGAAAAACATTAGGTGGTTTTTGTCCCCGAGTGGGTTTCCACCTTAAAAACTGTGTGCATTTGTGTTCCTTTTGTTTTACTGTTATCATTATACAAACACTGATAATGATTGAAGATTAACTAATGCTCTAATTGAAAGGAATATTGATTCACCCCCCTCTCAGTATTTCCAACAATTGGTATTGTAGCTTGGTTCCTTCAATAGTAGTTTAACAACTAGAAGGAGGTCATGGAGCATACCAAGAATGGTGTGCCTCTGTTCAATGAAAATAATTATGCACTCTAGAAAGAAATAATGGAGGTCTATCTCTTGGCCCAAGGTTACGAAGTATGGGACACTGTTCAAAATGGATTTACATCAACTGCGGATGAACAAGGTAAGAAGAATTTGGTAAATGATGCAAAAGAAAAGAATATTATTATCAGTGGACTTATTGAATCTACTTATCATAAGGTGTTGGGTTGTAAAACTGCCAAAAATGTATGGGACAAGCTTGATAATATATATGCAGGTGACTCAAATGTCAAAGAAGCAAAGCTTCAAATCTATAGAGCAAAATTTGAGCAACTCAGAATGAAAGAAGATTGCAACATTGCTGCATACTTCCAATACGTTGATGAAATAACCAATACTCTGGAAGGATTGGGAGAGCCAGTTGACGAGAAGACTATTATACGAAAGATTCTTAGAACGTTACCAGGGAGATTCAACCCAAAGGTATTGGTCTTATGATACAGTGAAAATCTGGACAAACTCAGCAAAGAGGAATTACATGGAGTTCTCATAGCATATGAAATGAGACTTGATGAAGAAGAGGGTACTTTGAATCTAGAAACTATGTTCGTTGCATCTAAGAAAACCAATAAGGACAAACAACCTTCAATTGAAAAGACATGCACCTGCAAGTGTGAAGAAAAGGGAGATGATGAAGAAGGTCTTTCAGATGAAGAATATGCTTACTTTATGAGAAAACTAAAAATTGGTAAGGGAAAATTCAAAGGTAAACTTCCATTGATATGTTTCGGCTGTGGTGAGGTTGGGAATTTCGCAGCAAAATGTCCAAACAGAAGTGATGGCAACTCAAAAGGAAAGAAAGGCTTTAAGAAATTCAACAAGCAAGAAAAAACGAAAGGATCCAAAAGGAACTTCTCTCTAAACAAGATAGCTCATCGTCCGATGAAGACAGTAATAGTAAAGAAGATGCCAATGAGAGAGTATTGTTTGTGGACAAGCATAATAAACAAGAGGTATCAAACAATGAAGAAGAAGCGTTGACCATAGAATAATTTTCTAAGGAGGCAATCAGGCTTATAAAAGAGCTCAAGGCTGAGAAAATCCATCCAATACTCTTGAAGAACAAGTTCAAGGTCTCAAAATTGAAGTTGAAGAACACACATGTATTAAAGAGTCACTTCAAAATAAGTTGGAAGAAAGCAACCAAGAAAGGGAAGCATTAGAAGCTGAAGTAGTCTCGCTTTGTAAGGAAGTGAATAAGGGAAAAATTGTCCAAAACCATGCCAACAACTCAAGGGCATTGGAAGAAATCATCAACAATCAACGATCTTACAATGATAGAACTAGCCTTGGTTACAAAGAAGAAGAAGCAGGACCTTCTGCAACAAAATACAATGAACCTATGAGATCTGACATGCATGTAGATGTTGGAACAGGGTCTCCTGCATGCTACAAAATTGGTCCATTTTGTGTATTTTTTATTATATTTAGTCCAGCGCATGGGGTCTTGGGGTGGGTAAAATCCCATAAATCATTGTAAATGGGTCAAGGGTATGCCAAGAGTCTGAAAATCACGGTTTGCGGACCATTGGATGCATTGGCTAAAATATTATAAGTATTTGAACCTTTTTGAGTTGTAAGGGAGATTAAGGATGAAAAGAGATTGATGCTAAGTGCGAATTGATAGATCTGGTTAGGGTTTTTGGGTAAAGACTCCTGCTGCTTTGTGCGCGGAGGACCTCTGTCCTACTGTGTGCGGACCCTGCTACTATGTGCACAAGTTGGGTTTCAGGGTATTGTAAGTAGATTTGAAGGATTAATGAATGTGGAAGTATTATTGAATATATGAATCAACTGGAATTTCTATGATATGAATCTGTGATGTTTGGTTACTAAATATATGCTACTGTACTATTGGTTTAAGCTGTGAATATACTTGTGTCACTTATTTATGCTGCGATCTGGGACTGTTCTGTTGCACTTCATATGAATAGTTGCGATATCGTTATATGAGTTCATGATCTGTTGATTACTGTGAGTATCATTGTTGTTGCACACGTGGATGCGAAGGGAACCTATATATATAGGCTCTGTGATTCAAGATCTGGTCACTCTAAGGTTGAACGTAGATCTGCTTGACTTACCTACCATCTCCCAGGGTGCATAAACCTGGTTCTAGCAGCCACCCATACTACTTCGGGTGAGACTTTTTCTTGCACAAGTAGGTCACTACCGAAAGGGCCAGTAGTATAGGGGTTTGTTGGCAAACCTTGAACATCCGAACCTAGGTCAGGATCCCTCGAGCCAACAAATGGTTCCATTGCCGAGACCTGGAGAATTTTGAGAGAGGGATTAGGTAATGCCAAGGCTGTACTAGAAGCCTAAGAGAAAGGAAATTGATGAATGATTTGAATAGCAAGTTCAGGAATTTGCCATAAAAGAAAACCGCAGTGAGAGGTTGACCACCAAAGAGTGGAAGAATAAGTACATTTTCATAGATATCTACGAGATCTTCTTTGCAACGATTGCTATCGATCTCCAAGAGTGGCTCGCAAGACTGGTAGAATTTCATAAGTGTTGGAAGGACGAGCGGGTCACAGAGTGGACCCCCGAACTAATCCAGCAGTTAGAAAAGACTGATAACACCATCACTCGCACTGTGGACCATTGGGTAGATAGTTTGTTAGGAGGATTTGTGACAGAATTTTTCATCAATCAGTTTGTCTCATACTCTGAAGCAGAGTGAAGATTCTTCAAGGGGTTCCGAGGTAAGTTTCTGAAGACCTTAACATTGTTGATCAAGATATTATTATGCGAAAAGAGTATTCTATGTAGCCATACTGCGTGACTAACCTCTGATCTGGATGGGAGCACAACGCGAAGTGGAAAATACTACAGAACAAACCTAGAAGGAGATAGATTGGTCTACTGTCCGGTAAGAGAAGCAGCTTTACAAAGTCCTCCAGCCACACTGCTTTCAAACCAGCCCAGGGGTAATAATTCACCTACACCTCTGCCACCGGAAGACGACATGGGTGCACACATGAAGTTACCGACCTTTAAGGGTGTGGGGGATGAAGACATGGATCAGTTTTGGTGTGTTGCAGGATCGGTATGGACTGTGCAGAACGTAGCTAGTGATGCGGTGAAAAGTGCACAGTTGTCCCTTGCCTTCGAAGGAAGATCTTTGGACTGGTACATGGGATACATCAGCCAAAACGCAAATGCAACCATTGAAGATGTTAAGACTTCCATAAAACAACAGTTCAATAAACCTAAGTCCTACTCTCAAATCTTGGTTGATCTAAAGGATTTCAAGCAAGGGCCATCTGAATCTGTGTGGGAGGTCGATTAGCGACTAAAGAAGGTGATCAGAGAAGGGGGATTCCAATATGATGACAAACATCACATAGAATGGTTTATTGCTATGTTGCTACCTCACCTACACGTACCTATGGGGCACCAAACTTTCAAATCACAGGAGAAAGCCTTGGAGGGTTCCATGAAGTTAGAATCTGCACCTCGGGATGAGACTCAGTTGGGCATCCAATAGATCCAGGGACATCTGGAAGTGATGCACGTACAAATCCAGAACCTACGGAAGGAACGAGGAGCAGAGGCTAGCCCCGAGAGATGGTGCATATGATGTCAGGTGAATGGTCATACGAAGGATAACTGCCCTCTGTTAGCAGACTATATGCAAGCCAGGGGACCTAGCCCATTGTGCCCTAGGGAAGCTGCGAGAATCAGTGGGCCAGCGCTATGGTGCGATGATTGTCGCGTCGCGGGGCTGCACAATACCAACCATTGTCCCCACCTTGTTGCATGTGTTCCAAAGGTAAAGCAGCAATGGTGTAGGTTCTGTATATTGGTGGGACATGATGAACATAATTTCTAGGATTTGATGATAGATCGAGGAAATTTATATAGGGTACAATTAGACCCTGCGTCGCCGAGAACCCCTGTAGGCATAGGTGGTTCCCCGTCAAGGGGAAGGGGAGGGGGCCAAGGTGGAAGTGCAAGTTGGGGACGAGGTCAACTATTCTGTTATAACTGTGGAGAAGCAGGACACTTTGCAAGGGACTGCCCGAACCCTACAAGGAAATCCTGCCGACATTGCAGACATATTGACCATGCGATTGAATATTTTCCAATATTGATAGCAAAAATGCAGTAAAAGTAGCTGACACCTACGCAAAATGTGCAGAGAGTTAAGGTTGAACTCCAAGACAAAGATCCAAGTGTGAATGTTGTGACACGCAGTGGGATGGCCACCAGGGGACTTGAGGAGGAGGTTGCGATGGAACCTCTGATCCAACAAGCATTTATCAAACAAGAAGGTTTGGACCGAAAAAAGGGAAAAGAAACATTTGTCGCAGCTCGCCAGGACTTTGCTAAGGCGGAGGCATCTACTGCTCAGGCACCTGCGAACCGCAGGGCAGATGAGGAGGTCGAGCCCTTCTTGCAGGGATGTATGAAGCTTCTGCGCAACCCAAATACTATGGATAATCTTCAAGCATTAATAGATAGCTGCGCAGTACAGCCCAATCTACCCTTGGAGGTCAAGGACGTGCACAAGCTCTATAGGTATAAGAAATGCACCAGGAGAGAAATGCGGTTGACTGCACAGATTGGTGACTACGAAATGAATCAGGTTATTTTGGACCTAGGATCAGATGTGAACGTATTACCTAAATAGACTTGGCAACGAATGGGAGAGCCTAAGTTGGAATGGTCCACCATTCAGCTGCGCATGGCGAATCAACAGAAAATCATCCCACTAGGAAGGTTGTTTAAAATTACGGTGGATATCGCAAGAGTAAAGGCTCGAGCCGACTTTGAGGTAATTGAAATTGTAGAATATGCGGACCCCTACCCTGTGCTCTTAGGGCTAGACTGGGCCATAGATGTGGGCGGTATCATCAACCTCAAAAATATAAGCATGGTGTTTGAGAATAACGGTACAAGGGTGATAGTACCATTAGATCCTGCGGAAGGTGAATGATACACAGAGCTAGTGTGCGATGAAGAGTAGGTGGATCACATTTATAAGTTGATTGCACAAGATGAATATTGGATCAACCCCACTGTGGGAGGAGTACTCTGCTGGGAAAAGGACAGTGAATGCTTCTCCGAATCAGATGGGGAGATGGAGAATTGGCGAAACCAGTTGCACGATGTCTCGATGCTATGATGTCTTTGTGTCACAAGGGACTTCCACTGTATTTCCTCAGAGGTAAGAGACCTACCCAATTTTTGCAAGCATTCGAAGTTGAGGTTCCAAGAGAATGAAGGATATGGGCCCTTAATCTAGCAATGTGTGAAACACCTGCAAGATGGTGGGAGACGCACAAAGGGGCGCTCCAGGACTGGGAGGACTGTCGGGACATTATGCTCCTCCGATTTGAGCCTCTGGTAAAGGTGTGGGTCGAGATGTTCCTTGGCCCAGGGGACCCGCGTAAACACTTTTTGGCCTGGATCAAAGCATGGGGTGATCGAGCTATGGAAGAATGGGTTCACTTGTTCATTCATGCATTAGTTCCAATCCTGACTATGTGGTACCTGGATGCAGTGCTACATCAACGCACCCACCACTGGGAAACCCAGAGGGATGAATTCACTAGGAAATTTGGACTCATAGGGGGGTCGGAAGCGCTTGAAGAAGCTTTGCAAGGTGTAGATACATTTGTTTTCAAGGAACCCAGCTCCGCTGAAGCATTCGAGGCACCGACATGGGAATCACAGATGCAGGATATTGTCAACTGCCACAGCCTGGCAAGAGAAGAAAGTGAAGAAAACCCACAATCTATCTCTATCCCAGAGTCATAAGGAGAGCACCCCGTCGCAGGACCCCTGATGCAAGAGGTGGATGTCACTAAGCCTCTCAGGCTATTGGAATGGAAGAACACCATAAGTTGGCTAAGATTGGGGACTATTGGGATGAAAATATAGTAAGAAAAGTGGCCAAGTTACTAACTGAGTACCAGGACTTATTCCCAACAAATTTTTCGGAACTGAAGGGAATCACGAGGGACTTAGGGGTCATGCATATCACTCTCAAACCAGATGTGTGGCCCATAAAACAACGACCCTATAGGTTGAACCCCAAATATAAGCAGAAATTCAGGGAAGAACTTGATAAAATGATCGCTGCAGGTATCATCGAACCTGTCAAACAGTCAGACTGGGTCAGCCCAATGGTGGCTCAGGACAAAAAGGCTAAAGGGGAGATTCGGATCTACATGGACCTGCGCAAGTTGAATGACGCCTGTGTTCATGACCCATTCCCTACACCATTCTCAGATGAAATTTTTGATAGTGTGGGGGGACAGAAAGCATACTCCTTTACTGATGGATTCTCAGGGTACCATCAGATTAGAATCGCTCCTGAGGACCACAGTAAAACCATGTTCGCCACAGAGTGGGGCTATTTCTAGTATACTGTCATGCCGTTTGGTCTCAAGAATGCCCCTACTATTTTCTCGCGGGTAGTGGTTGCGGTGTTCAAGGAATTCATCCAAAAGTTCCTAGAAGTATATTTCGATGATTAGATCATCTTCGGCCTAGTGAAGGCACACATATCAAACTTGTGCATGATGTTGGATGCCTACCGAAAGCACCAAATTTCCCTAAATATCAAAAAGTATATCTTTTGTGTACCCTTCGGTATCCTGCTTTGCCATATATTTTTTCGACAAGGGCTGATGCTGGAACCTCCCAAAATCACAATAATCATCAACTTGCCAGTACCAACGACAGAGAAATAACTGCGCTTGATCCTTGGGCACATGGTCTACTACCGAAAATTCATTCAAGGCTATGCGCTGATCACAACCCCTATGGAAAAATTACTCAAAAAGGTTGTTTCTTTCTTTTGGGATGACGAGTGTCAAAAGAGCTTTGAGTTACTTAAAGAAAAGATGGTCTCGACACCTATTCTCATCTTTCCTAATTGGGAGAAGGTCTTTCATGTCCACATCGACACATCGATAATTGCTCTCAGGGCTATCCTTATGCAGCTAGGAGAAGGAGACATTGATCATCCAGTTGCCTTTGCAAGTCGAAAATTCTCTGGCGCAGAACATAATCACTCCACTACAGAGCGAGAGGGGTTGGCCATGGTGTACGCTTTGCAGAAATATTGGCATTACTTGTTAGGAGGACACTTAAAAATGTTTACAGACCATTCAGCCTTGAAGTACCTGGTAAATAAGCCCGTTTTGGGGGGGGAATCTGTCGATGGTTACTGCTATTTCAGGAGTATGACTTTGAAATCATCGTTAAGCCGGGAAAGCTGAATGCTAGGCCAGATCACTTATCACGAATAGAGAGTGGCGAGGAGCCAAACCTAGAGGACGGATTTCCTGATGCGTTGTTGTTTTCTATTAAGGTCGTAGATGCCCACTTTGTTGATATCATTCAGTTCTTGACTACTGGAATGGCACCCCAGAATATTCAGTACAACCAAAGAAAGAGTTAGTCGCTCGAGCAGCAAATTTTACCATCATTGCAGGTCAGTTATATAAGATGGGAGTTGATGAAGTATTGTGGAGATATGTTTTGGAGAATGAAAGACACGCTATATTGGCAGAGGCTCATGGCGGAGTAGCAGGAGGTCACTACGCAGGGAAAGAAATGGCACAAAAGGTCTTGAGAACTGGGTTATGGTGGCCTACCCTGCATCGTGATGCCCATGATCATTATAAAGCCTGCGATACGTGCCAATGAACAGGGAGGCCATCCCGCAGGGATGAAATTCCCCTTCAACTGCAAATGGCTCTACAAGCATTTGATAAGTGGGCCATCAATTTCATAGGGCCTATCAACCCACCATTAAAGAATACAAGTGCGCGCTACATTATTAATGCCACTGATTACATAATTAGGTGGGCCGAAGCACAAGCAATAAAGGATTGTATTGCAGATACCGCTGCGCATTTCATCTTTGAACAGATCCTGACCAGATTTGGGTGTCCGAAGATCCTCATGAGTGATAGGGGTACGCACTTTGTTAACTAAACAATCCAAGCTTTGACCGCGGAGTTTTGAATCTATCATGCAAAAAGCACACCATATCACCCACATGCAAATGGTGCGATTGAGACCTTTAACAAAATATTGGAGCAAGCATTAACAAAGTTATGCAATGCCGATCACAGCAATTGGGATGTGTGCGTCCCATCAGTTCTTGGGCTTATCAAACCACTTGCAAGAAGCTAATTAGGACAAATCCCTTTAGGATGGAATATGGAAAGGAGCCCGTTATGCCAATGGATTATATTATTCCTAGTTTTCATATTGCAGCTATTACGAACATGGTATACCCTGACATCATGGAAGAGATATTAGTGCAGTTTATGGCTTTGGAGGAAGATCGGCTCCTGGCTAATTTCCATCAGAAAGTTCAGAAGGCCCGTGATAAAGCCTGGCATGATCAAAATATTCACCAAAAGACCTTCTTTAAGGATGACTTGGCCCTCTTATACGATAGCCAGTTTTCAAAACATCCAGGGAAGTTTCGGCAGCACTGGCTTGGCCCCTATACTGTTAAGGAGATCACGGATGGCGGAGCTATTCGGTTGGCCACCCTACGCGGCAATGTGCTGATAGGATATGTCAATGGTAATCGAATCAAACCATATCGGATCAATTTACTATATGTTCGGAGTATATATGCAGGTTTAGATGATAAACCTACCATTGCAGTGACTCAGGACGAGTCACAATATTGTGTTGGGGGACTGTTGGAATAGGGTCTCCTGCAAGCTGTGAAACTGGTCCATTTTGTGTATTTTTTTATTAGATTTAGTCTAGCTCAGGGGTCTTTGGGTGGGTCAAAGCCCCTAAAGCATTGTAAATGGGTCAAGGGTAGACCAAGAGTCCACAAACCACGGTTTACAGACCATTGGATGCATTGGCTAAAATAATATAAGTAGTTGAACCTTTTTGAGTTGTAAGGGAGATTAAGGATGAAAAGAGATTGATGTTAAGTGTGAATTGATAGATTTGGTTAGGGTTGTTGCGTAAGGACTCTTGCTACTATGTGTGCGGAGGGCCTCTATCCTGATGTGTGCGGACCCTGCTGCTGTGTGTGTAGGTTGGGTTTCAGGATATTGTAAGTAGATTTGAAGGATTAATGAATGCGGAAGTATTGTTGAATATCTGAATCCACTGGAATTGCTGTGATATGAATCTGTGATGTTTGGTTACTTAATATATGCTGTTGTACTATTGATTTAAGCTTCGAATATACTTGTGTCACTTATTTATGTTACGATCTGGGTCTGTTCTTTTTCACTTCATATGAATAGTTGTGATATCGTTATATGAGTTCATGATCTGTTGATTACTATGAGTGTCATTGTCGTTGCGCACGTGGATGCGAAGGGAATATGTAGATATAGGCTCTGTGATTCAAGATCTGGTCACTCTAAGGTTGAACACAGATCTATTTGACTTACCTACCCTCTCCTAGGGTGCGGAAACCTGTTTCTAGCACCCACCCATACTACTTTGAGTGAGACTTTGGCCTACGCAAGCAGGTCACTACTGAAAGGGCCAGTAGTATAGGGGTTTTTTGGAAAACCTTGAACATCCAAACCTAGGTCAAGACCCCTCGAGCCAACAGTAGAATTCATTGGACAAGATTCGCAAGAAAATCCTTGGAAGACAATTCCTTGATGAAGATTTCCATCCAGGCACCAACATATTTTTATGGCTATTGTTATTCATATGGAAAATTTGGTCATAAAGCTTTAGAATGTCGCACATACCCTAGGAACCAATACAATTCCAGAAGATCCTTCAAATATGAACATCCTAGGGCTCAACGAAACATCAATAGATTTGAAAATTTAATAAATAATATGGAATGTTACAAATGTAAAAACTTTGGACACATAGCCAGAGACTGCAGACTTGAAAATCCTCTAGAATAATATTCGAAGCCATAGAATGAATGAACATGGAAGGAGAAGAAGACTGATAATTTTTCTCTCGCTCTCAAGGCTCAAAACAACAAAGATGTGTGGTATGTTGACAGTGGTTGCTCAACGCATATGACTGGAGATAGAAGGAAATTTGTATCTCTGAAAGAGAAGAAGGATGGAACTGTATCCTTTGGAAATGATGGATCTTCAAATGTTATAGGATCAAGTACCGTCACTCTCGGAAGAAAAGATGTTATAGCCAAGAATGTTCTATTGGTTGAAAACATGAATCACAATCTGCTCAGTGTTGGACAAATTTGTGATCAAGGACACACAATGCTATTCAACTCCACAAAATGTGAAATCAGGAAAGGCATGTATGGTAAAATTGTGGCTACAACAAGTTGAGCTCCAAACGACATATATGTTCTAGATGAAGCAACTAAAGCATGTCTACTAGCTAAAGAAGATGAAAGCTGGTTATGGCACAAATGAATGGGTCACATAAATTTTGACAATCTTTTCCAGATAAGAAAAAGGGAGCAGTACGAGAAATGCCGAAAATATCAAAACCTTCCAACACATTATGTGAGGCCTGTCGGTATGGCAAGCAAACAAAATTCCAATTTAAAACAAAATAACACTTTGCATCACATCCATTAGAATTGATACATACTGATCTATATGGTCCTGTGAGAAAAAAAGGCTTAGATGGAGAATTACATTTCATGTTAATGATAGATGACTATAATAGGATGACAACCGTCAGTTTCCTAAAGAAAAAATCTGAAACATTTGAGTGCTTTAAGATCTACAAGGAGTTGGTTGAAAATGAAACTGATTTGAAAATAAAGTTTCTAAGATCAGATAATGGCAGAGAATTCACTTCCAAATTATTTCAGCAATACTGTGACGAAAATGGAATAAAAAGAAAATTTTCAACACCATGAACACCTCAGAAACATGGAGTTGTTGAAAGAAAGAACATAACCGTACAAGAAATGGGTAGAACAATGTTGAAGGACTCAAAATTGGATGAAAAATTCTGGGTTCAAGCAATTGATATGGCAATCTTCATTTTCAACCGAAGTCTTCTTAGAAATAATTGCATCAAGACCTCATATGAATTATGGAAAGGAAAACCAGCTAATGTAAAATATTTCATAATATTCGAAAGCAAATGTTATATCAAAAGAGAAGATCAAAATTTGGGTAAGTTTGAATCACGTGTTGATGAAGGTATCTTTGTTGGTTACTCACGCAAAATAAAGGCCCAAAAATGTTATAATCTAAGATGAAAATAGATAGTGGAGAGCATAAATGTTACATTTGACAAAGACAGTGTTCTAACGAATAATGATGAGGATATATAATCTTTGAAACTTGAGATAGAGGTTGAAAAAGACACAGATAAAATTCTAGAACAAGAAGCAACTATCAACCAGGAAGAAGTAATTAATGATCATCAAGATATACCATAACAACAAGAAGAAGCTCCTCCAAAGAGAACAAAAGAATGAATTCAAAAGAACCATCCATCAAATCAAATCATTGGTAACATAGATGAAGGTCGACAGCTTCGTTCATCAAAACAAGCTCACATTGCTTTCCTAGCAACCTTTGAGCCTAGTAGTTTTGAGGAAGCCAGTCAGAATGAACATTGGGTAGCAGCTATGAATGAAGAATTGGATCAAATCGAGAAGAATAACACCTGGGATTTAGTTCCACGACCAAAAGTTAAAAATGTCATTGGGACTAAATGGGTGTTTAGGAACAAATTGAATGAAGATGGAAAAGTTACCAAAAACAAAGCAAGATTGGTTTGCAAAGGCTATGCACAAGTGGAAGGAATTGATTTCGATGAAACATTTGCACCAGTTGCCAGAATGGAAGCCATCCAAATTTTTCTCACCTATGCATGTTCAAGAAAAATCAAAGTCTACCAAATGGATGTTAAGTCAGCATTTCTGAATGGAGAATTAGAATAAGAAGTTTACATCGAACAACCCGAAGGTTTTCTACTATCAGAAAAAGAAGACTATGTTTGCAAGTTAAAGAAGGCTCTATATGGTCTCAAGCAGGCTCCTAGAACATGGTATGCTCGTATTTATGGATATCTACATCAAAAAGGGTTCAAGAAAGGTATTGTTGATAGAAATATTTATGTACAAATAGATAAAGATTAATTTAACAATCGTTGAGGTATATGTGGATGATATAATATTTGGTAGCAATGATGATCAACTAAGTAAGAAATTTTCTACAAATATGTAAAGTGAGTTTGAGATGTCTTTACTTGGTGAAATGACATACTTCTTAGGGCTTCAAATATCTCAGCAAGAGAAAGGGATATTTATATGTCAAGCTAAGTACATCAAGGAAATTCTCAATAAATTCAAAATGGAAGATTGCAAACCCGTCCTTACTCTGATGGTATCAGGTTGCAAATTGAGCATAGACGACTCATCTAAGGATGTGGATCAGAGGTTGTACAAATCTATGATTGGTAGTCTTCTTTATGTAACAGCTTCCTGGCCAGATGTTATGCAAGCAGTTGGACAAGTAGCAAGATTCAAAGCAGCACCAAAAGAATCACATATTATTGCTCTCAAAATAATTCTTCGATATCTAAAGGGCACGGAATAATATGGCTTGTGGTATCCCAAGGGTAACAATCTCATTATTCAAGCCTTTACAGATGCAGATTGGGTAGGAAGTGTTGATGATCGTAAGAGTACTAGTGAAGCAACATTCTATCTAGGTGGTTGTCTCGTATCATGGTTGAGAAAAAAGAAAACCTCAATCTCATTATCTACAGCAGAAGCAGAATACATTGCAGTGGCAGCATGTTGTACTCAAGTCCTTTGGATGAAACAAACTTTGCAAGATCTTCAAGTACAATTCAGTGAGCCTATTTTTTATGAATATAATTCATAACAGATATAATTAATATAGTTATTAATAGTTAAATAGGGATTATGTAAGTAGCCATTAAGTTAGTCAAAGGGCATGTCTAAAATACATGCCCATTCATGAAAGGTCACCTACCTAGGTATATAATCAAGGCCTCATTGTAACATTTATCATCATCTCTTATAATTTTTTATATATAATATATTATTATTACAATACCTCTTGTGTATTTACAATTAAGTCAACAAGCCTACAGCTTTGTTGTTCCATTTGGTATCAGAGCAGCGATCTTCTCGCATGGAAGGAAGAACCTATGCCATTTTAGTTGCTTTCAGCTGTTACATGTTGTGCCTCGAAATTGCTACCGCTCGATGTCTTCATTAATGACGATGGCCGATCAGATAGAAAGACAAATGTTGAAAATCCGTAGCGAGTCTAGAGACAATCATAACAAACTAATGCAGAAATTAAATGCCATTTTAGACAAGATAAATCCAATAGCCCAGAAAATTGAACATAGTGAATAGAACAATTCAGCTAATTCAGAAAATTCAGAAAATCATGAAGAATCACTACATTCTGAAAAATATCAGGTTATGGAAATCCCAAATTATGAGAAAAAAGGTGAACTTAAAAATAAAGATGAGCCTGCTAGTCAGGAATCTATTAAAATCGCTGAAAGTGATGTAGATGAAGATAATATGAAGGAAGACTATTTTGAAAAACAAGAAGATGAGCAATATCATAATGATGAGGAAGATGTTGAAAACTACAACTATAATGATAAAAAAAGAACTCCTCGGGGTGACATAGATAATATTGTTGAAGAAGCTAAAAATGAGGTTGCTATTGCAGAAAAAGTTGATCCTATTATTGGTAGAGATGAAGAAATCCAGAGAGTAGTTAGAAATTTGTCTCGGAGGACAAAGAAAAATCCTGTGCTCATTGGAGAGCCTGGTGTGGGAAATACTGTTATGAAGGAAGGGCTGGCACAAATAATTGTTCAAGGGGATGTACCAAGAAATTTGCTAGAAGTGAGATTGATAGCCTTGAATATAGAAGAAATTCTTTATAATTCAATACAACAGAAGTGCACCGAACATAGTAAAGAGAAAATCCGGAGATCATGGAAATTGCGTGGTGCGGCAGAAAGCCTCAAATTTGTTGTAAATTCTCTTTATCATGATAAATGTGCACAAATAGATATCATAGGCAACCTGGTTCTGTATCTCGACCAAATATATTCCTACAGAAGAAATATTCCTAACCTTTGCAACATGGTGTTGGAGATATTGCATGAGAACATTGAGAAGGAAAAGCACAGGATTGCAGAGTGGATATGGTTCGTTTTTCAGAAGCATAGAGAAGGTACCAATCACGAACCTTTTCTGCGATCTACTATCCAACCTCTGCTCTCCATGGTGACCAAGTTCAATATTTATCTGTACATTGAAAATCAATTGTTTGAAAGATCAAAAAAATATTATGCTGCAGGTTTAGCACAACCAACAGGAAATAAATTTTCTACAACCAAAGATTTCACAATGTTGACATTCCCTCCGAATTACTCGCTTCATGAATATCAGGATATTGGTTTAGATTGGCTAGTCACTATGTATGAGAAATGCCTTAACGGAATCCTAACAGAGGTAATGGGGATTGGTAAGACAATTATGATGGTAGACCTTAGAATCCTAATGGGAAATATGCACAGTGATTCTCAAAACTCCGAAAATGGAAAAGTACCCTCCGGCATAAACTATATTCAGCCCGGCCAACAACAAGAGCACCCTCAACATGAAGATCAAATCAAGATCCTAGACGCAGACCATGTACTAGATTATGTTAATTTTCTCATTCATTGGATTGTACATGATATTCATATCCCTCAGGATTCGGAAGCCCTTCAGAAGAAGGTAAGTTTTCTTCGCCTCAATTGCTAGATTAGCCTTCCCAACAAGAGGCAATTGCGTTCAGCGAATGGATTTGACATGTTGTTCGGAGCTCTGAAGAAGCATTTTGACATGAATGGGCTTAGAAACAGGTCATAATTGTCGTACGACAGAGATGAGATGCAGGAAACCCTAATTTTATGTAGTGAATTCAACTACACAAGTCTTCATGTCGATGAAAATGCCAAACGAACTGTGGAAAGACCCACGCTATTTTTCATACCTCACTGCCCATTTTATCTCTGTGAAAATGTATTGGAGGCTAACTGGACTTCTAACAATTTAAATAATATTATCGATAAATTAAAATTTATCACAGAGAAGGGTTTTGACGCATGAATCAATGTAAAAGGTCAGGAGATTATCGATATATTAAAAGTTCGAGAGAGTATGGAGAGTTCCTCTTGTGATGCAGAAATTGAAGCAAAAATTCTTGAGATTATCGATATATTAGATGTTCAGAAAATCATGAAAATATTACAGGTCCCTTACTATCTGTGTGTTTCGAACATTATGGAGTGTTTAATGAACACATGCAGAAACTGGAATTTTCCGCCAATTGTCCACTGACCAACAGACTGTCAGGTCATCTTCCCACTGTCGCCGTTTTTTTCCACTTTTTCCACTGCTAATCGACAACTCATTGAAGCTTAGTAAAAAAATAAAATTTGCAGACAGGTGCATGGTA
Organism: Pinus albicaulis; assembly: GCA_034641835.2. Taxonomy (NCBI): domain Eukaryota; kingdom Viridiplantae; phylum Streptophyta; class Pinopsida; order Pinales; family Pinaceae; genus Pinus; species Pinus albicaulis. The sequence goes on along the minus strand of CM076584.1, from coordinate 592,615,940 downwards.
GGGTCACACCGTTTGTGACAGGGTCTCACACTTGTTCGACTATGACTACATTATACTTACCATAAGATTCTAAATATAATCATTAATTTTATTTTTCTAATTTTTAATTATATAAATTATATATATATATATATATATATATATATATATATATATATATGTTGATTTCAATATAATACTATTGAAGACTTTAATATTCCGCAATAATGTGTGGAAGTGAAAGAATTGTTAGCAGTTAAAGTGAAAAATTTTATTATCGATACAACTTTAAGGACAAAGTTCTGAAGGAAAGGCCAATTCATAACAATTAAATTGTGACAGAAGAAAATGACGAAAGCAAATGAAGAAAACAGTGCATGATTGAACTAAATAAAAGTGTCAACTATAAGCTTTGAGGACAATGCTTTTGAAGAAAGGGGAAATGTTATGAATATAATTCATAACATATATAATTAATATAGTTATTAATATTTAAATAGGGATTATGTAAGTAGTCATTAAGTTAGTCAAAGGGCATGTCTAAAAGACATGCCCATTCATGAAAGGTCACCTGCCTAGGTATATAAGCAGGGCTTCATTGTAACATTTATCATCATCTCTTATACATTTTTATATATAATATATTATTATTACAATACCTCTTGTGTATTTACAATTAATTCAACAAGCCTACAGCTTTTTTGTTCCACTATTCCCATATTCTGTGACAACACCAGTGCCACCAGCATCTCCAAGAATCTTGTCATGCATTAAAAAAAAAAACAAATTCTGATCAAATATCTTTTTGTTAGAGAACAAGTCGCTGAAAAGAATATCAAACTTGAGTATGTTGGTACAAAAGAACAAATTTCTGATATCTTCACTAACCCTTTACCTCATGAAGAATTTGAATATCTTCGCCAAAAGCTTGTGATTCTCCCAAGTTCTCATTAGATCTTCCTTACTCACAATATAAAGGGGGAGTGGAAGTGTGTACAAGTCCGCATGATGGTTGTGTGTCAGGGGGAGTTAACCTTTTCCATTGATGTCAAAGGGGGAGAGAATGTTGTAGGAATATTTGTCATGATCACAGGGGGAGTACTTGTGTTCCCATCAATGCCAAAGGGGGAGATTGTTGATCAGCGGTTGTCATTGATGTCAACCCAAGCAGCACCAGGGGCTACCCCAATATTTCATGGGAATTTTGAACTACCAAAATAATATATTATGGGTCAAGAATGCTTTTTATGGTTTCTACTTTTTGAGATGTTTTTGTTGATATATGGCACGCCACGTAATTCTTCATGGTTTGAGAGATATTCATGTTTAAAGTTTGTACCCCCAGATAGTGGGCTAAAACCCCATGGGGTTGTGGCATGGGTCATTGAAAAGTCATAATTAATATTTTTTAAGCTCCTAAAATCCCTCCCACGTTCACTTGTTGAAGCCCCTCTCAACCTAAGCATTTATATAAATTGTGATCCTCATATCCTCCTTATGCAAGGTATTTTTCCATCTGAAACAGGTCATTGTGGAATTTTCGCTCTAAATTTTTTTCTACGGAGGTTCAAAATCTGAAATTTTTATGAGGTGAAGCCGAAATCCTGAGGAAGCTCCTGTAAAAATTTCAGATCATGGTGCATGATATTTGTGGAGATATGGTCTGTGGAAGTCAGTGTTTTTGCAGGCTCCTGAAATTCATCTCAAAGAAGTGACCTTGGGAAAATCGTCATAACTCTCTCTCTGAGTATCAAATTTGAATTCTGTAAAAAGTATAAAATATTGCACGGACTGTAGTGTTCACTCTACCAATTTCGGAGCTGAATGAAGAAATAGTGACATGTGGCACGTCGTACAAGTTCGCTCTACTGGAACAGTCCATAATTAGGCCATTGTGAGAGATTAGGCATAGCTGGATCGAAGATATGATTCTACTGTCAGATGTGCCATCAAGGGGATAGAGAATTTCCTTCAGGTGTGCCATCAAGGGGATAGTTCATTGAACTAAAGTGTGACATCAACGGGATCGAGTAGCCACCATTCAAGGGATCCTGTTATTGCTCAATGTGGTCTCTCTTTGACTATGGAAGACACCAAAACCAACAAACCCAAAACAAATCCATTAAATTCAACTTTAAATTCACCTTTGAGGTTTGAATTTGAGTTTTTACCATGAGGTTTAGTGAACTTCATTGAATTTGGATTTTTTTTTTTTTTTCCAAATTTCGAACCTCAAGTTTCAAATTTGGTAAACGTTGGGATGTAGATCCATGCCAATATAAATCCAAACAATTAGATACCAAATATACATAGTTTAGTTACTTGCAATGCATGGGTTCTATAGTATGGTTGGATATTTTTCTTCCAACTTCTTACCAGTAACAACATTGTTAGAGGCATTATTAGTAACATCCTGAACAACATTCGCATTTCATTTCTTGGTTGAACATAGGACAAACAATCACGTTTTATTCCTGGAAATTCTGAGTGGTGGCATACCTGCACTCTACGTTGTTTCATTCATAATTCTCTGTTTTTCTAACTAGTAAATGCTATCCATGTTTTCCCTTTCCACATAGGAAACAACCAACATGGTAACTAGCTCTAGCTCTAGTTTCAAGAAAAACATAGAGGAATTCAATGGGTTTGGACGGAAATTACGTATACACAGCAATGACAACATAAGTCAAAATATGAGGGTGGTAGAGTATAAGTCAAAACAAGGCTTTTTTATCTTGAAAAAATATTATAACTTTGAGAGTAAGATGTGACTTTCTAGAGTTCATATGGGCTTTCAATAAATTTATTTCATGAGTTCAATTGAGGAAGTGCTATGAAATATCCAAAGTGTTGAATAGATTAATGATAGGTTGTATGGAAGTGGTGTTTAGTGAAGTAGTCAAGGTATATGTAATGATAGGATAGTAAACTAGTGGGTATTGATAAATACAATAGGTAGGATAAGATAGGTTTATTTGCAATAGTAGTAAGTTAGGTTTTGATAATAACATAAGTAATAAAACAATAACTTTAACTTATTGCAAAGGAAAATAGGAGAGGATTTAATTGGGATTGTAAATCAAATCTATAAATTTTTAGGTTAATAACTAAAATTTTAGGATACAGGAAATAGATATAAAAAATTATTAACATTAACTTTTTATATGAGATTGCTAAAAAAATTCCAGACATTGAAAAATGCTTACCATACCTTTTATACCATATAACTAATATTGTTGTTGGCTTCAAAATGTTGGAGCTATAGTACCTCTTATCCATCGGTTGATGACATGACTGTCAACTGATAATTTGTTTTATAATTTTTTTATGAGGGGCATAAATTTGATTTGATACTATAGCAACAATGGCATCAGGCGAGCCCTCCAGAGGCCCCTCCATGAGATGAGGATTATCAGGTACATTGGTTGTTTAGTTATGTCATGTTTTCAAGTAGGTTATATTTATTGTTCGTTGTAAAAATTTGATTAATGTGAAATTTTTTTGTACTGCACAGGTGGATGCACTCATATGACTCATTTGCCTAGACACGAAATCAAACAAGAGGAGCCCCATAGACCTGTTCCCATTCGCCCCCAATTTCAGAGATCCCATTTTGAGGGGTATATTATACACGGTATAGGTACACATTAGATCGATTGCTAGTTAAAATGTTCAAGTTTATGTTATATTCAATGTTGAACAAATGATTTTTTTTTTCAAATGACATGTGTTTAATGTGAAAACATTATGCTCCATAGGTGCAAATGTAGGAGTTGGGGTTGGCCCTATTTCTGGTGAGGGGCAAAGGAGAACAATGTCTCAGCTTGTGCCATCCATCCCACACTTGGATACTTCTCCTTCAAGTAAAATCTAAAGGAAAATTTATTGTTTGATGTATGTTTAATGTGAAACTTATTGTGTGCCGCATGTACTTATGTTTTAAAACAATTTAATGTTTTGTATAGTGGGTGGTAGAGACGTTTATTCTTCGGAAGGGAACAATCCTAGTATGAGCGAAGATGATGAGATAATTTTTCCACGAGGTATTTTCAAATGACCAGAGAATTTTTTTAAATACAAATTATTTAATTTTTAATATGTGCAATAATTTAACATGTTACAGGTGGTGGTGGTTTCCCTCCTAGGGGGAGAGGTCGTAGGGTTCATGATTTTGCTCAAAATCTAAGCTATGATCCCCTTTACACCCTTCCCGATGATATTCCTGAGTAGATGCCTTGGGAAGATACCATCTCCTTACTTACTGTTGATGGGATGAGGGAGCATTCCACGATATTGTGCAATGAATTCCAAAGTTGTAATCTCTCTGCCCCTAGTCGAAATTGTTTGCAAATTGTTTTGCATAATTTGGAGAGTCTGATAGAGACTTATCGTGGGGTTGGACCATCAACCCAAGTTTTTTTTGACATGATGCATAGGAGGAGAGCGTTAGGGATTGGTATCCACTCCTACAATAATGTTAAAAGTAGGGTCACTAAAGAAATGGCCTTGTCACTATTTGACTTGCTGCCTGAAGACAAAAAGCGTTTGAAGATTGAAAGATTAAGTGATCCCAATATTGCACCTTATATTTATGAGAAGTTCCTGTATGCATACGGGAAGTTCCCAAATAATGATGAGGTGCCGCAATATTTTGTTAGGATTTTTCTTGTTCAATTCCGAGAGCACATGGACCCTAACTATACAGATACTGGGTCCAAATTCTATGGAGCTGGAAAAGGTCGTACATATGAACAACCTGATGCTATGCGAGATGTTGGGTTTAGGCCTCTAGCACCTCGTTTAGCACCTCGACCACCTAGGGTAGTTACACTTCCATAGGAGTTAGCCCTTATCTCCAGCGCTACATTACAAATGAGGGAGAAGATACAAGAACATATTGCAACTTCTTTAGGAGGGGTGGAAGTTGGCTTAGGGACAATCAAACCTTCATCTAGTGTTGGAGTTCGTTCATTTGTGAGTATTCCAGATGACATGTTGAGGGAGATGGAACGATATGAGCTTATGGAGTATGCATCCTCATGTAGAGACCTCTATGAGCTATCCATTAGACAAAAAATGCATACCATAAGCGAGGTATGTACAAGAATTTTTTGATCTATTTTAAAATACACATTTATAAGATGAGCTAGAGTGCATGTAACATGTTTTTTTGGTGTATATACATTTAGTCTCAAAAAAATTACTCCAATATATTTATTTAACTTATGCATTTTACAACATTCTTAGTGTTGATCAACGATTGTCATTGATGTCAACCCAAGCAGCACCAGGAGCTACCCCAATATTGCATGGGAATTTTGACCTATCAAATTACTATATTCTGGGTCAAGAATGCTTTTGATGGTTTCTTCTTGCCGAGATGTTTCCGTTGATATATGGCACGCCATGTAATTCTTCACGGTTTGAGAGATATTCATGTTTGAAGTTTGTAACCACAGTTAGTGGGCTAAAACCCCATAGGGTTGTGGCATGGGTCATTGAAAATTCATAATTAATATTTTTTAAGCTCCTAAAATCCCTCTCACGTTCACTTGTTGAAGCCCCTCTCAACCTAAGCATTTATAAAAATTGTGATCCTCATATCCTCCCTATGCAAGGGATTTCGCCATCTCAAACAGGTCATCGTGGAATTTTCGCTCTAATGTTTTTTATATGAAGTTTCATAAGCTGAAATTTTTATGATATGAAGCTGAAATCCTAAGGAAGCTCCTGTGAAAACTTCAGATCAAGTTGCACAACATTTTCAGAGATATGATCTATGGAAGTCAGTGTTTTTGCAGGCCCCTGAAATTCATCTCAAAGAAGTGACCTTGGTAAAATTGTCATAACTCTCTCTCTGAGTATCAGATTGGAATTTTCTAAAAAGTGATAGATAGTGCATGGATTTTAGTTTTTTTTCTATCAATTTCAGAGCCGAATGAAGAAATAGTGACACGTGGTATGCCGTACAAGTTCACTCTACTGAAATAGTCCATAATTAGGGCATTGTGAGAGATTGGGCATAACTCTCATTTGAAGAATCCAAATTGGGTCGTACCTATGGCATTGGAAAGACGACTCAGAGGACTACTATAGGACCAAAAATCAGATATTGGGGATCTGAAATAACAGAGATACACCAGATTCAATATCAAGCTCCTAGAAGGCAAGAAAAAGCTATATCATGTCTTGTCAAGGGCTGCAAAGGACCAGAATTTCTAGGGTATAAAAGAAAATCAAGGTGTAGCAATGGGTAGAATGACAAAAGCAGCAACCAAGGTGCAGAATAGCAGCAAGAATTTCATCACATGAAGTCTTCAAGTGGGCAGCACTGCATACAGTCACTGTAAAGGTATCATTGTACTAAGTCATTGTAAAAATTGTTCTAGTGTCTATCTGCCAAGAGTTGAAGAGCTAGTAAAGGTATCAGGAGGTCTAGGATCATCATTAGGTGGTTGTGTCATATTTGGGGTTATGGTCTAGAGTGTCTTATTCTTCTACATCATTCTATATCATTGTAAAGTGGACCATTTTCCTCTGTACGAGAGTCCATTCTTCTTTTATTCTTCTATAGGGTGGTAGGGTGGTCCTAAGGTGAGTTGTAGCTCATTGGGAGTTAGGGCATCCATTCAGTTGACTACTGAAGAATCTTGAGCGTTGGAGCATCCATCCAGTGGGAGCTGGAGAACAATGCAATTGTAGATTCTAGGAAGTCAGAGCTTTATTTTCAATTGGAGTTGAATATTAAAGAATTAATAGAAAATCATTAGGTGGTTTTTGTCCTAGAATGGGTTTCCACCTTAAAAACTGTGTGCATTTGTGTTCCTTTTTTTGGCTGCTATCATTGTATAAACACTGATAATAATTGAAGATTAACTAATTCTCTAATTGAAAGGAATATTGATTCACCCCCCCCCCCCCCTCAGTATTTCCAACAATTGGTATAAGAGCTTGGTTCCTTCAATAGTAGTTTAACAACTCGAAGGAGGTCATGGAGCATACCAAGAATGGTGTATCGTTGTTCAATGAAAAAAATTATGCACTCTGGAAAGGAAGAATGGAGATCTATCTCTTGGCACAAGGTTACGAAGTATGTCACACTGTTCAAAATGGATTTACATCAACCGCGGATGAACAGGGTAAGAAGAATTTGGTAAATTATGCAAAAGCAAAGAATATTATTATCAGTGGAATTATTGAATCTGCTTATCATAAAGTGTTGGGTTGTAAAATTACCAAAAATGTATCGGACAAGCTTGATAATATATATGCAAGTGACTCAAATGTCAGAGAAGCAAAGCTTCAAATCTATAGAGAAAAATTTGAGCAACTTAGAATGAAAGAAGATTACAACATTGTTGCATACTTCCAATACGTTGATGAAATAACCAATAATCTGGAAGGATTTGGAGAGCCAGTTGACGAGAAGACTATTATACGAAAGATTCTTAGAACGTTACCAGGGAGATTCAACCCAAAGGTATCAATCTTAGAATAGAGTGAAAATATGGAAAAACTCAGCAAAGAGGAATTACATGGAGTTCTCATAGCATATAAATGAGACTTGATGAAGAAGAGGGTACTTCTCATCTATAAACTACGTTCATTGCATCTAAGAAAACAATAAGGACAAACAACCTTCAATTGAAAAGACATGCACCTGCAAGTGTGGAGAAAAGGGAGATGATGGAGAAGGTCTTTCAAATGAAGAATATGCTTACTTTACGAGAAAACTAAAAATTGGTAAGGGAAAATTCAAAGGTAAACTTCCATTGATATGTTTCAGCTATGGTGAGGTTGGGCATTTCGCAGCAAAATGTCCGAACAAAAGTGATGGAAACTCGAAAGGAAAGAAAGGCCTTAAGAAATTCAAAAAGCAAAGATCCATAAGGAACTTTCTCTCTAAAGAAGATATCTCATCATCCAATGAAGACAATGAAATCGAAGAAGAAGCCAATGAGAGAGTATTGTTTATGGCCAAGCACAATAAACAAGAGGTATCAAACAACGAAGAAGAAGGATTGACCATAGAATAATTTTCTAAGGAAGCCGTCAAGCTTATAAAAGAGCTCAAGGCAGAGAAGATCCGTTCCAATACTCTTGAAGAACAAGTTCAAGGTCTCAAAATTGAAGTTGAAGAACACAAATGTATTGAAGAGTCACTTCAAAATAAGTTGGAAGAAAGCAACCAAGAAAGGGAAGCATTAGAAGCCAAAGTAGTCTCGATGCGTAAGGAAGTGAAGAAGGGAAAAATTGTCCAAAACTATGCTAAAAACTCAAGGGCATTGGAAGAAATCATCAACAATCAACGATCTTACAATGAAAGAACTGGCCTTGGTTACAAAGAAGACAAAGCATGACCTTCTACAACAAAATACAATGAACCTATGATATCTGACATGCATGTAGACTTCATTGGACAAGATTCACAAGCACATCCTTGGAAGACAATTCCTCAACGAAGATTTCCATCTAGGTACCAATATATTTTTCATGGCTATTGTTATTCATGTGGAAAATTTGGTCATAAAGTTGTAGAATGTCGCACGTACCCTAGGAACCAATAAAATTCCAGGAGATCCTTCAAATATGAACCTCCCAGGGCTCAACGAAACATAAATAGATTTGAACATTTAAGAAGTAATATGGAATGTTACAAATGTCAGAACTTTGGACACATAGCCAGAGACTGCAGACTTGAAAATCCTTCAGAAGAATCTTCGAAGCCACAGAATGAACGAACATGGAAGAAGAAGAAGACTGATAATTTTTCTCTCACTTTTAAGGCTCAAAATAACAAAGCCGTGTGGTATGTTGATAGCGGTTACCCAACGCATATGACGGGAGATAGAAGGAAATTTGTATCTCTGAAAGAGAAGAATGATGGAACCGTATCCTTTAGAAATGATGGATCTTCAAATGTTATAGGATCAGGTACCATCACTCTTGGAAGAAAATATGTTATATTGGTTTAAAACATGAATCACAATCTGCTCAGTGTTGGAAAAATGTGTGATCAAGGACACACAATGTTATTCAACTCCACAAAATGTGAAATCAGGAAAGGCAGGTATGGTAAAATTGTGGCTACAACAAGTTGAGCTCCAAACAACATATTTGTTCTGGATGAAGCAACTAAAGCATGTCTACTATCTAAAGAAGATAAAAGTTGGTTATGGTAAAAACAAATGGGTCACATAAACTTTGACAATCTTGTCAGGATAAGCAAAAAGGAAGCAGTACGAGAAATTCCAAAAATCTCAAAACCTTCCAACACACTATGTGAGGCCTGTCGGCATGACAAGCAGAAAAAATTCCAATTTAAAACAAAGAAAAATTTGCATCACATCCATTGGAATTGATACATACTGATCTATGTGGTCCTATGAGAACAAAATTCTTAGATGGAGAATTATATTTCATGTTAATGATAGATGACTATACTAGGATGAAAACTGTCAATTTCCTAAAGAAAAAATATGAAGCATTTGAGTGCTTTAAGATCTACAAGGAGTTGGTTGAAAATGAAACTGATTTGAAAATAAAGTTTCTAAGATCAAATAATGGCGAAGAATTCACTTCCAAATTATTTCAGCAATACTGTGATGAAAATGGAATAAAAAGACAATTTTCAACAACACGAACACCTCAGCAAAATGGAGTTGCTGAAAGAAAGAACAGAACCATACAGGAAATGGGTAGAATAATGTTGAAGGACTCAAAATTGGATGAAAAATTTTGGGTTCAAGAAATTGATATGACAGTCTTCATTATCAACCGAAGTCTTCTAAAAAATAATTGCAACAATACCCCATATGAATTATGGAAAGGAAAACCAGCTAATGTAAAATATTTCAGAATCTTCGGAAGAAAATGTTATATCAAAAGAGAAGATCAAAATTTGGGTAAGTTTCAATCATGTGTTGATGAAGGTATCTTTGTTGGTTACTCATGCAAAAGAAAGGCCTATAAATGTTATAATCTAATATGAAAACAGATAGTGGAGAGCATAAATGTTACATTTGATGAAGATGGTGTTCTAGCGAATAATGATGAGGATCTAGAATATTTGAAACTTGAGACAGAGGCTGAAAAAGACACAGATAAAATTCTAGAACAAGAAGAAACTATCAACCAGGAATAAGTAAATAATGATCATCAAGATATACCATAAAAAAACAAGAAGCTCCTCCGAGGAGAACAAAATAATGGATTCAAAAGAACCATCCATCAAATCAAATCATTGGTGACATAAATGAAGGTCGATAGCTTTTTTCATCACAAAAAGCTCACATTTCTTTTCTAGCAACCTTTGAGCCTAGTAGTTTTGAGGAAGCAAGCCAGAATGAACATTGGGTAACATCTATGGATGAAGAATTGGATCAAATCAAGAAGAATAACACCTGGGAATTATTTCCATTACCAAAAGATAAAAATGTCATTGGGACTAAATGGGTGTTTAGGAACAAATTGAATGAATATGGAAAGGTTACCAGAAACAAAGAAAGATTGGTTTGCAAAGGCTATGCACAAGTGGAAGGAATTGATTTCGATGAAACATTTGAACCAGTTGCCAGAATGGAATCCATCCGAATGTTTCTCGCCTATGCTTGTTCAAGAAAAATCAAAGTCTACCAAATGGATGTTAAGCTAGCATTTTTTAATGGAGAATTAGAAGAAGAAGTTTACATCGAACAACCTGAAGGTTTTCTACTATCAGAAAAAGAAGACTATGTTTTCAAGTTAAAGAAGGCTCTATATGGTCTCAAGCAGGCTCCCAAAGCATGGTATGCTCGTCTTCATGGATATCTACGTCAACAAGGATTCAAGAAAGGTACTGTTGATAGCAATATTTATGTACAAATAGATAAAGATAATTTAACAATCGTTGAGGTATATGTGGATGATATAATATTTGGTAGCAATGATGATCGACTAAGTAAGAACTTTTCTACAAATATGCAAAGTGAGTTCGAGATGTCTTTACTTGGTGAGCTGACATATTTCTTAGGGCTTCAAATATCTTAGCAAGAGAAAGGAATATTTATATGTCAATCCAAGTACATCAAGGAAATGCTCAAGAAATTGAAAATGGAAGATTGCAAACCCCTCCTTACTCGGATGGTAATAGGTTGCAAATTGAGGATAGATGACTCATCTAAGGATGTGGATCAGAGGTTGTACAGATCTATGATTGGTAGTCTTCTATATGTAATAGCCTCTCGGCCAGATGTTATGCAAGCAGTTGGAAAAGTAGTAAGATTCCAAGCAGCACCAAAAGAATCACATATTATTGTCGTCAAAAGAATTCTTCTATATCTAAAGGGCACAAAAGAATATGGCTTGTGGTATCCCAAGGGTAACAATCTCATTATTCAAGCCTTTACAGATGCAGATTGGGTAGGAAGCGTTGATGATCGTAAGAGTACTAGTGGAGTAGCATTCTATCTAGGTGGTTGTCTCGTATCATGGTTGAGCAAAAGGAAGACCTCAATCTCGTTATCTACAGAAGAATCATAATACATTGCAGAGGCATCATGTTGTACTCAAGTCCTTTGGATGAAACAAATTTTGCAATATCTTCAAGTATAATTCAGTGAGCCTACTCCCATATTCTGTGACAACACTAGTGCCATCGGCATCTCCAAGAATCCTGTCATGCATTAAAAAACAAAACACATTCTAATCAAATATCATCTTGTTAGAGAACAAGTCGCTGAAAATAATATCAAACTTGAGTATGTTGGTACAAAAGAACAAATCGTTGATATCTTCACTAAACCTTTACCTCATGAAGCATTTTAATATCTTCACCAGAAGCTTGGGATTCTCCCAAGTTCTCATTAAATTTTCCTTATTCATAATATAAAGGGGGAGTGGAAGTGTGTACAGGTCCGCAGGATGGTTGTGTGTCAGGAGAGTTACCCTTTTCCATTGATGTCAAAGGGGGGAGAGAATGTTGTAGGAATAGGTGTCATGATCGCAGGGGGAGTACTTGTGTTTCCATCAATGCCAAATGGGGATATTTTTTATCATCAATTGTCATTGATGTCAACCCAAGACGCACCAGGGGCTACCCCAATATTGCATGGGAATTTTGACCTACCAAATTACTATATTCTTGGGTCAAGAATGCTTTTGATAGTTTCATATTATCGAGATGTTTCTGTTGATATATGGCATGCCACGTAATTCTTCACGGTTTGAGAGATATTCATGTTTAACGTTTGTACCCCCAGATAGTGGGCTAAAACCCCATGGGGTTGTAGCACGGGTCATTGAAAAGTCACAATTAATATTTTTTAAGCTCCTAAAATCCCTCCCACGTTCACTTGTTGAAGCCCCTCTCAACCTAAGCATTTATATAAATTGTGATCCTCATATCCTCCTTATGCAAGGGATTTTTCCATCTGAAACAAGTCATTGTGGAATTTTCGCTCTAAATTTTTTTCTACAAAGGTTCAAAAGTTGAAATTTTTATGAGGCGAAGCCGAAATCCTAAGGAAGCTCCTATAAAAATTTCAAATCAAGGTGTGCTATATTTTTGGAGATATGATCTGTGGAAGTCAGTGTTTTTGCATGCTCCAGAAATTCATCTCAAAGAAGTGACCTTGGGAAAATCGTCATAACTCTCTCTCTCTGAGTATCGAATTGGAATTCTGTAAAAAGTGGTAGATAGTGCACGGATTTTAGTTTTTTCTCTATTAATTTCAGATCCGAATGCAGAAATAGTGACACATGGTACGCCGTACAATTTTGCTCTAATGAAAAAGTCCATAATTAGGGCATTGTGAGAGATTGGGCATAAATCTCCCTCGAAGAATCCAAATTGGGTTAGACCTATGGCATTGGAAGGAAGACTCAGAGGAATACTACAAGACTGAAAATCACATATTGGGGATTTGAAATAATAGAGATACACCAGATTCAATATCAAGCTCCTAGAAGGCAAGAAAAATCTAGATCATGTGTTGTCAAGGGCTGCAAAGGACTAGACTTTCTAGGGCAGCAAAGCAAGTCAAGGTGCAGCAGAGGGTAGCATGACTAGAGAAGAAATCAAGGTGCCGAACAGCAGTAAGAATTTCATCACATGAAGTTTTCAAGTGGGAAGAACTACATACAGTCACAGTAAAGGTATCATTTTACTAAGTCATTGTAAATACACTATTGTAAAAATTGTACTAGTATCTATCTGCCAAGAGTTGAAGAGGCAGTGTCAGGAGTTCTAGGATCATCATTAGGTGGTTGTGTCATAGTTGGGGTTATGGTCTAGTGTGTCTTTTTCTTCTACATCATTCTATATCATTGTAAAGTGGACCATTTTCCCTAGTACGAGAGTCCATTCTTCATTTATTCTTCTATAGGGTGGTAGGGTGGTGCTAGGGTGAGTTGTAGTTCATTGGGTGTTGGGGCATCCGTTCAGTTGACTACTAAAGAATCTCGGGTGTTGGAGCGTCCATCCAGTGGAAGCTAGAGAAGAATGCTTTTGTATATTCTAGGAAGTTGGAGCTTTATTTTCAATTGGATTTGAATATTAAAGAATTATTAGAAAAACATTAGGTGGTTTTTGTCCCGAAGTGGGTTTCCACCTTAAAAAATGTGTGCATTTGTGTTCCTTTTGTTTACTGCTATCATTGTATAAACACTGATAATAATTGAAGATTAACTAATGCTCTAATTGGAAGGAATATTGATTCACCCCCCCTCTCAGTATTTACAACAACACAGAGGTTGCACACACAAAGCCATGACAAGTACGAGATTTGCGCGAAAAACCTCATTTTTGCGTGCAAATTTTTCTTCTGTACCTTATTTTCCCGTGCGTTCAAGGTAAAAAATTTCCTGGGTTCCATATAAACCCAATTTGTATGGACCCTGACCAAGTCATGCTGAAAAAATTAAATATAGGACGTTATGGGGCCTACCTGGCTCTAGTAGCGTGAGTCCCGGGTGCACAGGCTGACCACAACAGCAAGAAAATCTTTGCAATCGCTTCTCACCTCTCACACTCTCAAACACTCAAATGTCGCAAATGAGATGAAATAATCCATATCGACCTATATGTCGCCCTTTTCAGATTTTTTGGTATACCATAACAAGATCTCAAAGGGCCCATTTGTAGAACTGAAAGCAACACAGTGATCAACACCTCATAACTCCCAATGGAGGCTCTGCACATTCACACCTCTGAAAAAATAATTTTTCAGTGCTGATAGGTATGCCCTCTCTTATCTTCTATTCATTCAACACCTGTTTTCAATAATAGGTGAATGAGAAATATGCTTTCACTTGGGGTATTTTGTTACAGGTATTGTACACACTGTTCATTGCCCCATGCACCAAAGGTTCAAGAGTAGGTATCATTCTACCCTCAGCATGATAGAGTCCTCGAAAAACTCTGCATATCTTGACATCATTTCTCCACAACAAATTAACCATAAGTTCCAAACACTCGACCATGTTTATCATCTCCCCACCTTGCACATGATAAAAATCCTTGTTGGTCAGTAGAACCTCCCCTCAATGGTGGTTGTCACTCAAAGTAGACCATACATCATAAAATCACGACACCATGGTCATACCACCTTAGTCTGGGAAGCACTTCATTTCCATTCACACACCATGCATCAAGTCAATTTTTATCATACCAAAATAAAACCCCTTTCCCGAACTACCATTTTTTGCAAGAAGATCGAATACGCACCACCACGTCTCACATTTGGCCTACCATCCCTCCATCAGCATAGCCCATCTGCAATATTTTCCATCTGCTTCACCATCCCCACACAAGAGACCAACCAATGGGGCCCCCACCCTAAAAAAAAGCACCCTCCTCACATCATCAGTGAGAGAAATTTTTTATGTTTTGGGGCACTCGTCTCTGTGCTTTTTACAATCCAATCCCATTATTTCATTCTTTTTCTAGATGTAAAAATATCCAAAATGAAGAATATTACCCCACTCATCCATCCATTGTTCTCCCATGGCAACAGTCCCTAGTCACCCTTCGTCAGAGCATCACACCTTTCACGCAAAGCCACCACAACATTCATAACCAACATATACCCACTTTGGACGTCCTATTGACTCTAGGGATTTCCTCATCAGAAATAGTTATGAATGCTGCCAAGCTTCTTTTTATGCTCCGACCTTGGGCAACTGAACTCCCATCATCAATTTTCAATCACCCCTCACCATCATGCCTATGTTTAACTTATCAAATCAGAGACCCTGGTCCCTTGCATCAGTATCTCTCTCGTTCGGTTTAGGCTTCATTTCTGTCGACTTCAAAACCCATTCTCCAAAAAGGAAGCAGTACCTTGGATGGCTCCTCACCACGACAAGGGCATCCTCGGGTGGCACTGTGGGAATCATCATTTCCCATAGATTTCATCGATCCTCGTGGCATTCGACTACAACACAAGCTTTCATGTCAAGATGGTATCATACTTTACAACCATTGCACTTTTCTCAGATTTGTTGAAGACCCGTGCCATTATAAGCATCTCTTTTAGCAATGCTTACATGGGATGGTCCCAGTCATTCACCCATGCGTACAATGAGAATTTATAAGCCATACCAAGATTATGCATGTGGGCACCACATTCAACCTATCATCAAAGAAGAAACGCCCCTGAGGGCAATATAAATCGCCATCATCAACCAAACCAGTAGATCACTACCATATCAGTGACATAAACATAACCTAAATATGTCAAATAGACTTGTTTATCTAGGCAAAGCATCACGAGGATGGGACATGCCTGCCTCATAGAAAAATTGTATTTATTATATCATACTATTTCTTGCAGGTTCTTGACAAAACATGGTCACTCTTCTACCCACTGTAAGGGGTTTCCAACCTTAGGCTGTACGCAGGTCTCTCTCTCTCCACATAGGTTACACAGAAAAGAAACTATGATTTATTTTAGCTATACAATTCTTCTTAGACCTCACACATTAGGGTGTAACTGTTATCACTGGAAAATCGGACAAGCAAAAATGACATTATTAAATGTCAAGCAGAAGTATTTACAGGGCTGAGGAACATTAGAGGATCTGATTTTTTTTTTTAATATCTAAGGTCAAGAGGAAAAAAATCAAATTGTGCACCAGAAACACAGGCGAAATGCACCTTGCGTGCATTTTCCTTCTATAGGCATGCTGGTCTGCGTGTCTTTCCCTCAAAAAGCCATGTGGTCCTGGGAGTGGCGAAAGTCACTTTCTAGGACCACTTGACACACTTCAGGAAATGATCCTCCACTTGAGGTCGCCCAAGGACAGCCGCCTAAGCCACCTTGGGACCTCAAGTGAGCACACAAAGGAATCAAGTGGGCACACAAAGGAATCTACCCTCTCTCTTGTGTCACCATCCACAAATGTACCAAAAGAGGGAAGGAGGATTTGAATTTGCCTATAAATTTCCACCATGAGATGAAAATAATGAGAACACATTGTTATGCTAGCCAAATTTCTCATGAGCAAGCCAACAATGTGTAATCTAGAGAAACAATAGAGTAAGGATTCAGTTGTTGGCCACTCAACAACTTCAATCCTTTGGAGTAGAGAGAGAGACCTTGCTACATCAGCGAAAGGGTAAAAACTTCCTTGCACTAGGTCTTAGAACTCCATATTTCTAAGGAGCCTTTGGAAAGAGTGTAAATTTTTATCTTTCTTACTAATAGCAATCAATAAGAGGGGACTTTGATTCCACCGTTTGCATTATTTTCAAGTTTGACTCATTGTGATATTTTGTTTTTTATTTAGTTTAGTTGTGTTTTGTCTCCTTATATGGATACTACATTCCATAATTTAGTGTGTTTTATATGTATTAACATGTGTTCACTAACCTGCTAACCATATTTTCTGCCTGTGACAATAGCTTGGAGGCAGTGACCACTCCTACCAAGCATCGGTGGATTGGTACACTTGTGCACCAAAACCACCACTACAATTGTGATGTACAACAATCCCCTAGCATGTAAAATTCTATTTACTGCAATTAGAAAGTCGATTTCTATTCTTATAAAATAAATTCCTACACTTAGAGACTTACATGTACTCAGCAAAATCATTATATTGCATGTTTCTCGGTAGCTCTTATCAAGTGGTACTTTGTACCCCCTTAAACACTTAACTTTCTTACAAGATAACATGTTTGATAATGGATTTGATGTTATATTAAATTTATCATAACACAAATAATTACAAAATATATAATAGTTAATTACATGGCATTAGTGATGGTGTTATTAATTGAGACATGACTACCAATTTTTGAATTCTGAAGACCTTTCTTTTGTTAATATCAGTGAATTCTCCAGTGGGTTATGCGTTTCAATGCACTGAAAATGTTGAAGACTTTTATATGGTTTCAGAGTTAACTAAATATTTTGTAATATTTTTTCCATGTCTTAAAGGTACCCACTTAGTGAGGATGTTTGGACTTTGAAACGTGGCCTTTAGACAAGTATGTTTACAACTTACACGTATTGGTGGACTATCATTCTAAGGTTCTTATATCACATATTTGTGTGTAGCATTTAGCATGTAATCAAGATGATCGCTCTCCACTTTCTACTACCCATGCTCTATTTTTCACAAAGGTTTAGGATTAAGTTTTAAGATTGTTTTCATTTATGGTTTAGTATTTTTTCTTTTTAAAAGAAATATCTATGTTACTAAATTGCTTCTTCTCTCAATTATAAGCTTATATAGTGTTATTCCCTCTTCAAATGTTACAAAAGCTTTAGGGTGGAGAAAGAGATATCCTTCAACATTTGAAGAATTTCACATAGTTAGGATGCATTAATATCATTGTTCTAGAATTTTTTGAGCCAATATTGTTGTCCATAATGGACATGGACACATACCCACCTCCATTAATAGTCTGCAAGCTTCCCACACTCTCCACAAACATGCCTTTCTCCAAGCCTATGATATAACCATGTAGTGAAACCATATTCCATTGTTCTATAATGTTCTCCTTCTATCATTCTTAGCTAATTTATTTACCCCAACCCCCAACTTGATTACATGTAGTTTACAGTATGTCAATATATCAAACCCAACCTTAAAAAATACATTTTACCACCATCAAAATGCAAACAGCTACGCTATACCCACAAGGTTTATTCGCAGATTAATTGAAACAAGCATAGAAAGTGTCTATTTCTGCAATACACAAGCATACCTAATCCAAAAATTGCCAGTTATCTTTAATAAAACTTGGCTTTGTTGAGATCCAAAGATTAAGAAAACCCATGATTCTCTACATGGGTATCATTAAAAGTAGCATATTCAGGAACCAAAATGAGATTTCGCCACACAAATCACCCAAATATTTGTTGGGTATGTGTTATGTTCTTTCCACGACTAGCCCCATGCGCTATATGTTGCATTGGGCGTAGCAGGGGGGTCACAGGGGGGAAAAATCCCCTCTGTTGGGGGATTTCCATGGGGGCGGTAGCCCTCTTCTCAAAGGTTTTGTAGAGGGGTGGTATCCCCCCTACATGGGGTCTGGGGCAGTGCCCTGAGAAATATTTTTATGTGGACCTAATAATAGTTGGGTGGACCCAAGGATGAGTGACAGACCCAAAGATGGTGGGCGAACCTACCCATGGTTTTATGCATGGGTTTTTCACTTGGTTTTGAGCATGATGGTTTTCTTCCCATGGTATTTTGTAGATCCAGTCAAGGGAAGTGTGGTTATGTTCTAATACAGGGTTAATGGATTAGGGTTTATGAATGATTCAACATGTAAATATATGTATTGTAACATTGAAAGGACAATAATGAAAAAACATTATGGTAATCCCGGTTTTGGGATCCATGGGAAAATATTTGTGTATATTTGTTTTAAGTTCTTTCCATTGTATATTTTATCATTTTAAGAATTTGTTTGCACGTAATTTATACACAATATTAAAACCTACAAGATTTAAACTTTCACATCGGAAATACGTGCTCCGCAAGACTAGAAGATGACAAGCAACCGAGACTGCCCCTCCTCCTCCTGCTGCTTCTCTGGCTCTATGGAACTACATCAGGTTGAGCGATTCTAAGGGTGAAGGGAATATTTTCTACAAGCGAGAATTGGGAGGTTGGGGGCAGTGGCAGGCAGAGGTTGTCCTAAGTAACAGAGAATGGAGGAACTGGAGTGCTATGCTATGAATCACCCTCCTTTATCCCTACTACCATAACAAAAAATAGAACAGATAGTTTGCACATGTTGAAAAGTAATTGGTTGGAGGAGGAAGAAAATGGAGGGATGGGATTGGCTAGGATGAATAGTGTTTACCCAACCAACTCCATAGAGGGACCACCTTCAATGTAATTATTATTATTATTTTCATATTTATAATTTTTTCATAATTGTTGTTTTTTAGTTTTTATTCAATTAATTATTTTATAAACTTTTCTTTTATATTTAAAAATAACATATTTCGAAGTTAATTTTTAGTAATAAAAAATTTAGTAAAGGCAAAGTTGTTTTCCCACTTTGCTTTTTCAACGAAAATAATTTCAAAGCTTTTATCTATAAAAACTTATAAAACTAAAAAATCCATTTTTATAATGTTCATGTTTATCTTTTGGATAGAAAATATTTGAAATTCTCTTTGGTGAACACTTTATCAAATATTAATAAGGAGATAGAGATGTCAAAGTATAAATTTTGCTATAAAATAGTCAACCTTTCATTATGTAGAGGAAGTTTCCTCCACAAAGTGAACATGTTAATTATAACCTCCACAAAATGAAAGATTCACACAATAAAATATTAGCTATGACCAAATCAAATTTAACTTTAATTTAGTGACTAAATCAAATTTATTTAATAATAATTTTTATCAATTTTTAAAAACAATTAATATTATTATAATATAAAATTATAAAAATAACACATTAAAAAATAAATTTTTATATTTAAAAAAATTTCAAAACATTACAATTTTTTTTTGCACATATCGATAATTTAACCCACACAAATATTCTCACCATGCTTGTATCTTTGCTTCAGTATAACATTCGGCATAACAATGTATCTCTTAGTGCCATCACCTATTATTTGTTTTTTACTAAAATAGAATCTCATCCATGGCTCTCCTTAGCATAAGGGTCACATGTTTTCGTTGTGGAGGATTCGTTCTTGGTCTTGCACTGCATTGCTAATGATTCTCACCATTTCTTAAAGCAATAGCTAATCTTGCCCGGGTATTGCCCCTTCTATCTATAAATGGAAGAGAAAATTTCTTAAACCACTAATCCCATCACCTTTATCACAAAGAACTTGCTTTCAATAGCCAAGAAGTAGTCAATGTAACTGCAACTTGAGGTCTCGAAAATTTAAAAGAAAAAAATAGCAACTATAAAATTATTTTCTCACTTTGTGCTCTCAACAATAACTTCAAAGATTTGATGTATGAAAACTTATAAAACTAGTAAAATATATCAAGTTTGTAAACATGTTCAATTTTATAATGTTTCAAGTTTATTTTTTTGGATAACTTGCATACATAAAATATTTGAAATTCGTTTTGGCAAACATTTCATTTCCATGTCAATAAATAGATGGATATGTCAAAGTATAGTTTTCCTATATAATAATCAAATTTTCATTGTATGGAGTTTTCTTTAGCTTACAATAAGAAAGATTCCTCCACACAATGAAAGCTCCCCACAAGGAAAGTTTTACACAATACAACATGATTTAGTTAAAGTTAAAGTTAAATTTCATTTGATCATAGTCAATGTTTCATTGTGTGGACGAAATTAAAACTCCACACAATGAAACATTGACTATGAACAAACCAAATATATTTAATAATAAATTTTATCAATTTCTAAAAACAATTAATATTCTTATAATATAAAGTTATAAATATATAAAATAACATATTAAATGTTTTATATTTAAAAAATAAATAAATAAAAACATTAAAAAATTGCTTTCCCACTCTGTGTTTTCAAAAACAATAGCTTCAAGGCTTCTATGTATAAGAACCCGTAAAATAATAAAAGATAATAAGTCTGCAAGGATGGTCAATTTTATAATGTTCCATATTTATATTTTGGACAACTTGCATGCAGGAAATATTTGAAATTTTCTTTGGTGAATACTACTTTTAATTGTGAATAAGGAGATGGTGTAGAGATTTTATTGTGTGGAGATAATAATGAAAACTTTCATTATGTTGAGAAAGCTAAAGCTCTGCACAATGAAACATTAACATTAACTATAATCAACTACAATTTAACTTTAACTTTATGACCAAATCAAATTTATTTAATAATAAATTTTATCAATTTCTAGAAACAATTAGTATTATTATAATATAAAATTATAATTATGTAAAATAACACATTAAATATTTTATATTTTAAAAAAATTAAAAACATTCCAAAATTGTTTTCCACTTTACCCTTTTTAGCAACAATAACTTCAAAGCTTCTACATATCAAAACCCGTAAAAATAATAAAATGTAATCAATCAGCAAGCATGTTCATTTCTATAATGTTCTATATTATTTTTTTTGACAACTTGCATGCATAAAATATCTGAAAATTTCTTTGGTGAACAATTCTTCTAAATGTGACTAAAGAGACGGTGCAGAGCTTTCATTGCAAGTTTGCAAGTTCTGCACAATGAAAACTACACACAAAGAAAGCTTTGCACAATATAACAACAACTACATGGGTAACTACATTGAGATTTTCATTTGTATTTGGATTTCGAACTAGCTGACCATGGATCTTTCGTAATAAATTAATTGAAACCCCCAAGTCCACATGATAAACAAGTTAATAATATAAATTTATATTTAATTTAATATTTTGATATTCCAATGTTTATTAATTTTGCTATACAATAGTCAATGTGTTTTTGAAAGAAAGAAAGCTTTCTCATATTCCAAAAGCTAATTTATGTTTTAATTTGAACCAATTCATTATGTAAAAAAAAGCTTCCTCCCCACTTCGGAAACTAATCTATATTTTAATTTGAAAAAGCTTTAATTGTTTTACAAAATAAATATCACATAAACACTGTACAATGTGCACCTGCATTTCCATGGTCCCATTTACTGCACAATATATCTTAAAACAATCTTTCAAGGAACTAAATATTCATAGATCATAATAATAGCTTTGCAAGAACTGAAGCACAAATCCTCAGATATTTTTCGCCCTTCATGGAATCGAACTCACACCTACAAGAGTACGAAGTTTCAACAACTTACATCTTCAAAGCGGGAAATTTCTTGGCATTCTCCTTTGACTTTGTATACGAGACACATGGGGTTTCACGTGTTTGGAGATGTTTTTCGAGAACAGAACATTTACTTTAATATTAATTAATTTTTCTATACAATAGTATGTTTTATTGTGCGAAAGAAGCTCCTTCTGTAGCCCAGAAGCTAATTTTTGTTTTAATTTTAAAAAAAAATCTGAAATATGGACATTACTGAATAACAACAAAATGCGGGTTGCACACAAAGAGGCACAACTTCAGTCAATTAATTTTTTGTCAATTAATAAGTGGTAGATATATATTTCATACAAAGAAAACTTCACACAATGAAACAACAACTACATAGGTAATCACATTGGGATTTTCATATGTTATATGAATTCAGAATTATTGGAAAATGTTTTTTTCATAATAAATTGAATTAGACAAGTAAGTTATTTGTTATTTTTTTTATAGTATGATTCGATGTGTAAGTATATTGAAAGCAAAAAAATAAAAAAAAAACTAAATAATGTTGGCTTAAACAATGACTTATACAACTATATAAATAAACAATTAAAAAATCATTAAAAATAAATTTAAACAATGTAAATTTAATATATGAATAAGTTTAAGAACAATAAAAAAAGAGATATAGTTAATAAATAAAAATATAAATAAACCAGAAGTGTAGTAAATAAATAAAACCTCTTTTTATAGGTACTCATCAAGTATGGTAAATAAATACAAATAAAAATAAATTAGAGGTATGGTAAATAAATAAAACTTCTATAGTTACTCACGAAGTATGGTAAATAAATAAAAATATAAATAAAATAGAGCTATGGTAAATAAATAAAACCTCTTTTTATATTTACTCCATAAACCTTTTTATATTTACAAAAACTAGAAAAAGAGGCTTTATTTAGATGAAGGGTATGGGCAAAATAACATGGCACAAATTATTATTAATACCATGGATCAAATACCATATTTATAAAAAAGGTATGGTATATACATAAATATAAAAAGAGGTAAGGTAAATAAATAAAAATATATCTAATAGGATTAGAAATCAACATCTAATTATATACCAAGCCTATGGATCAAATACCAACGACCAAATTATTGTTAATACCATGCCAAAAAAACATTATTAGCTCTACCATTAATATCAAAATATTATTATTATTAAATCTAATAACTTTGGATAAACTATATATATATATATATATATATATATATATATATATATATATATATATATATATGGGAGGGAAGAACAAAGACATATGGTACAGGTGGAGAAATAGGAGAGTGACAAGGGAGAGATGGAGAGAGAATGTGCATGTTTTGGGGTGAGATAAAGAGACATAGAAGGAGTAATGGAGACAAGAGAAGGGGAGGGGGGAAGGAGAGAGAAGGAGAAAGGAATGGATATAGTAACATAGTTGGAGAGAGAAAGAGTGTGTGTGTGTTGGGGGGAGAGAGAGAGAGAGAGAGGATTGAATGGAAAAGAGAGAGAGTGTGTGTGTGGGCGGCATATAGAGGAAGGCAGGAGAGAAAGGGAGAGATAGGAAGAGAGTGATGGGGGAGGAGAGATGATTGTAGGGAGACAGAGAGAGAAAGAGGGATGGGGGAAGAGAGAGGGAGGTAGGAGAGAAAGTGAGAGAGGGGAAGGAAAAGAGAGGGGACTTGAAAGAGAGGAGGAGAGAGGGAGGATATAGATATGGAGTTGGATTTGGAGAAAAGGAGAGATATAGAGATGGAGCTGGATGGGGAGAGAGGGAGGGAAGAAGGAAGACATAAACAGTGAGTAGTGGAGAGAGAGAGGGAGGGTGTGCCAAGGGAGAGATGGAGAGAGAGTGTGTATTTTTTGGGTTAAGATAAAGAGACAAATAAGGAGAGATGGAGAGAAGGGGGGAGAGAAGGAGAGAGAGACAGGCATATAGTAATAAAGTTGGAAGGTGAAGATAGAGAGACGGAGAGGTGGGAGAGAAAGGAAGATAGAGTGTGAAGAGAGGTAGGGAAAGAGATATGGATATGGAGGGGGAGAGAGAGGGAGGTAAGAATAAAGACGTAGAGAGTGAAAGGTGGAGAGAGAGAGAGAGAGAGAGAGAGAGAGAGAGAGAAGGAAGATGGAGAGAGAGGGAGAGAGGATAGCAAGAGGGAAGATAGATATAAGCGGGGGAGAGGGAGGGAAGGGGAAGAGAGAGAGGGGGGGAGAGGAGGAGGGATTGATAGATAGATATATTGGAGAAATAGAATGTATGTTTTGTGGTTGATATAGAGAGACAAAGGGAGATAGAGATATAGATGGAAGGTGAACAGAAAGAAGAGATAGATGGAGACAAGGAGGGAGGGACAAAGATATTGATAGATATGAGGTGAGAGAGTGTGTGTGTTTGGCGGGGTGAGATAAAGAAACAAAGAATGAGAGATGGAGGGAGATATAGATATAGATAGAGGGGGGAGAGAGGGAATAATATTTCTTGCACTGGATACATTGATTTCAATGTAAATGGTGATTTCTAATCCTATTTGATCTATTGCACTAGATGCATTGATTTTAGTGTAGATGTTGGTTTCTAATGATATTTGATTACTTGCACTAGATGCATTGATTTCATTGTAGATGATTTCTAATCCTATTTGATCACTTGCACTAAATGCATTGATTTCAGTGTAGATGGCAATTTCTAATCCTATTTGATTGCTTGCACTAGATGCATTAATTTCAAAGTAAATGTTGATTTCTAATTATATTTCATTGCTTGCACTAGATGCATTGATTTCAATGTAGATGATTTCTAATCATATTTGATTGTTTGCACTAAATGCATTTATTTTGGTGTAGATGATGATTTCTAATTCTATTTTATTGCTTGCACTAGATGCATTGGTTTCGGTGTAGATGTTGGCTTCTAATCCTATTTGATTAATTGCACTGGATGCATTGATTTGAGTGTAGATGTTAATTTATAATCCTATTTGATTACTTGCATTAGATGCATTGATTTTAGTGTAGATGTTATTTTCTAATCTTATTTGATTTCTTGCATTATATGCATTGATTTGAGTGTATATGTTGATTTATGGTTTGATAAAATTAGATGTATGATGGTACATTAATTTTAAAGTCATTGGATTAATAGTGTGCATTGATTTCAGTGTAAGCACAAAAAATTATTGAAAGCGTACATTGTTTTTTGTGTTATAGTAATTAAACCTATTAATATTGGAGAACACAAGAGACAAGGTATGATGTTTATTACAACACCTCGAGCTAAATATTTAAATGGTTTACGATTCCAACTGTCTTTTTCATATAATCGATATGAAAATATGACAAAACTAACAAGGGTGACAATAAGAATAGTAGAAAAAATAGTTTGATATTGATCACAATGAAGACTATTTGTAATTGACTACATTGTTATTATTAACATTTTATATCATTCAATATTATTACATTTTAACTTTGCATTCAAAAATTTTCTTTCATTATTTTTCATCATTAAAGTTATTTTAAAATATTTATCATCTCAAGAAACTAAGGTAACTAAGCAAATTTAAAATTAAAATGACTCGATAAATCTCAGACATATTTAGCATATTTAAAATAGCTATATTAATATTAGATGTATTTACATATTATTGATAAAAGTAATCATATGTTGCTCATATTATCGATAGATTTTCTTTGGTCGCACACGACTAAAACCAGCCTAGATCCATCTTAACTCCGGATCTATCAAGCACCAAGAGGGATCAAAAATCTTGAGGCACAAATGTTTTGTCAAGTTTTGCACTCAAAAAATAGGTTTGCACCTTGAGAGATTTGATCCCTCTTGGCGCTTGATAGATCCGGAGTTAAGATGGATTTAGGATGGTAATACAAAGAAAGCCAATACTCACTAAACCACCAAAGGGTCCACTAGAGGGGTAGCTCTTCGAGAATGGTTAAAAACAAAATCAATTAATCATTTTATATTTTCTAAATAAAACTCTAGAATATTGGGATACAAGATGAATTGGCATGTCTTTGAGAGAAATAGGTGATTAGTTTTGAGTCTCATAATAATGTTGGTTTAAATTAGTGATAATTAGGTGCTTGCGCTAATTTTGTATTATTTAAATTTTGTATTTCTCTAAAAAGATTTATATGTTTAAAAAATTCTATTTTTTTTAAATTTTATCTAAAAAATTATTAATTATATAAAATAAATTTCTTATTAATATAAGAAGGGTGTTCATATTAGATCATCTTGTCCTGATGATGAACCACACTGGCTGGTTCGAAACACGTCGACCAAATTTTCTTTGATGTGATTTTTACCGAAATATTTTAATCACGGGATCATTATATTGTTTTTCATTCATCTCTATGCATTAAGAGTGGAAAAAGTGAAGGAATCAGTTCATGGGACCATTTTTACCGAAGGGACCTAGTTTGGCGAAATAGGGTATGAAATCTTCGAGGAGCATTTTCATGGATCAAATGACGTTTTTTTTTTTTGGGGGGGGGGGGGGGGGGGGGGTAAAAATTTCTCACTTTATCATAGAACCTTTTCATGTTGTTATACAAACATATATATTTCCAACGACACAAGAAGCATGTAAATCGAAGTCTGTCTGCAAAATTTATGCCACTCAAAAGTTGACCTTCCTTTTTCACACCTATAATTCGGGAGAATGTTACATAAGCACCCATTATTCATGGAAAAGGGGCTAGCCACGTAACTCTATTTAAGAGTTAATGTCGTCAAATTTAATCACTAGTAGGCTATCATGTTGTGTTAGAACCGGGCCACTAGGAGGAAGAAGCATTCCATTCTTTCAAGAGTATTTTGTTCCATATTTGAACAAAGATATCTAAGATGGATGGAGGTAGAGCACACAGGGAGGATTTGTGCACTGTAGTAGCCCACAAGCCACATGCCTTACTTCTTTGTACATGCGGTCATATTTCTAGACAAAGAAAGAGAGCAAAGCGACCTCACCTTCCAGTTGGGTTTTCACCCGAAAGGGTTTCTTGTAACATATTTTGTGTCTTATGTTTGTGTGAGAATTTATTTTTTCATTCTATATTTTTATGTATATTTATTTTCGCATGCATGCACTAATTATAGTTAAATATACATATATTTAAGTTTAATAAAATTGTAATAGTGTAAAAGTTTCAAATTTTAACATAATATTATCAGATATATTGTGACAAATTATCTAGTGGAATATCCATGACAATTTACGAATCAGATGTATATGAAAATTTTCCATTTCAATCATGTATTGGAAGATCAAAATTTATTAGTCCCCAACGTCTCTGACATAGGACTATTAGTAATAGAATTATTGCCCTGACATTAATCCTTCCTTTAATTAACCTAAAGTTTTAATTCATATTTCATAAAACATTCTCGCTCAACCTATCAAATAGATGCAATGATTTTTGTAACCAATAAGATTTTTGGTCATCTTATTTGGCCTCTTCTCAAGGAAACACTCTATATTGTTCATATAATTTCTTAGTTCAAAGGATTTACATGATTCACATTTTTCCAACGTAAAGTAATGTTGGCATTAGTTCATTAGCATTAAATATTTGGTTTGTGAATGTTTGGTTTCATAATATATATATTGACTTGTCAAGTACGATGTACCAGATGGCTATCTGTATGCACTCTGGCACTACCTGACCACCCATCACTACCTTTGTGTCATGGTTTAGCAAGCTAAGTCTTCGAGGTAGATGTTAATGAATCTACCTAACTTCAAATTCCTGGCATGATCACAACATACTATAAAAACAACAACGACTCTTCAAGCATGACCTTCTCCTTCTTCTTTTGTGCCTTGTAATAGCTCTAGGGAAGGGTGTTCTACTTCTTCTTCAAGGGGTTTTTTAGGGTGAACCGATGGGATAGGTTTTTGGTTGTTAAGTGAACCGAGGCAAAGGAAAAAAGAGTGTGTTTCACTACCTTCCTTTGGGTAACGAGAGCGACATGTTGAAAGGGTAATGAAAGTGAAGTGTTATGCACCAAAGAAACTTGAATCATTACAAAGAGCAGTAATTAAGCCAAAATTCAATTTCATTGAAGATCCATCTATTGATCGACCTTAATGTTCGCTTTAATTGTATTGTCATATACCTGTATTGGCGTAAATTGAAATACTAATGGAAAGAATATACTTTATTGCATTAGATAGATAGACACTACTAAATGGAATAGGTAAATGGGAAGGGAACTCATTACCAAAATCCTTCAAATCTTGGTGGAAGA
This sequence comes from Pinus albicaulis, assembly GCA_034641835.2. Classification (NCBI taxonomy): domain Eukaryota; kingdom Viridiplantae; phylum Streptophyta; class Pinopsida; order Pinales; family Pinaceae; genus Pinus; species Pinus albicaulis. The sequence goes on along the minus strand of CM076584.1, from coordinate 592,587,448 downwards.
CCATGAGGAAAGTGAACTATAATCATTCCTAATTGTTGTAAGATAGGCTATCTGGTACTACTCTAGGAATGAAATAATTTTTCAAAATGTTACATACAATATTAAAATAGTCTATTACAAAATAAATTCTTTTAATAAAATTCTAACCCTACAGTGGATAAAGGCAACACTTGAACCCCATCAGTATGGTTATTAAGTTATCCCAACCTCAAACTCTTAATCCAACACTATATGGGGATTTTAGGATATGATTATAACATCGTCCCTTAATACCCTTACAAAGATTTCGTAGTACGAATACATCTTCTCTTATGTAGTAAAATAATTTTTTCTTACCCTGAGGCTAGCAGGAATCTGACATCAAGGATGGATGATAAGAGGAAAAGTCTGAGCTCAGTGGATTATTGTCAATAGAAATTTCATGGACCAATCTCCTACCATTCATGCTTGAGGTGTCACTAGTTTAAGGAGGATTGCTCTCCAATAGTTAGAATACTACCATAGATTAAATTTTAATGCCAATACATCTAACCAAAATCACTTGTAATAAATACCTAACATGTTGGAGGTAACGGATTTAAAGTGCATGAATTACAGTACATGTATTGATCCACCCTATATAAAAGTACCAATAGCCTTCTTGAGTTATATAGGTAGATTTTTTTGCAACACATATGACATAACATTTGCTGGTAAAGCTTCTAGACGACATTGCCTCCCTTTCCACTTCAAATCCCCATCCGCATTGGATTCTAGGGGGTGACTTTAATATGATTACCAGCCTCAGAGAAAAGCGTGGAGGACGCCCTCTCTTGGAAGCTGACAGTCTGCAGTTCAAGGATTTTATTCTCCACAATCATCTGATTGATATCCCCACCGCCAATGGCAACCACACCTGGAATAATCGAAGGAATGGTCACCACCATATTGCCTCCAGATTGGATCACTTCCTTGTCTTAGATTCTATCATCCAAGCCAAAGGAGATATCTTCTCATTTATACTCTCAACTGCAGGATCGGATCATTGGCCCATCCAGATCCATTAGGAAAGCACTGATCAAGGACTTCACAAACCTTTCCGCTTCGAACAATTCTGGCTACCTCACCCTAGTTTCAGAGAGATGGTAGTCCACTGGTGGCATAGCATCAACCCCAACCATGGCTCCAACATGTACAAAATCCAGCAGAAGCTCAAGATCATCAAAGCCAGATTGAAATATTGGAATCAACACACCTTTGGCAACATTTTTCGAAGTCAACAAGATCTAGAAGCCAAAATGGCCGATCTTCAACAATGACTCATCAATTCCGGTCGCACTAAGGAGATGGATAGGCAAGAGCAAAAACTCAAAAATCATATTGAGGAACAGGAAGTGCAGGAGGAGATGCTCTGGAAACAAAAATACAAAATTAGCTGGCTAAAAGAGGGTGAGAAGAACACTAAATTATTTCATCGCTCTACCATTCAAAGAAGAATGGTCAATCACATCTCCATCATAAAGAATGAGCAAGGATTCAATTTGGAGACGCATGAAAATATCGAACAGGAACTCCTTAACCACTTCAAAGAAACCCTGACGGAGTCGCCTCTAGATCGACAAGATGCCATCAATAAGATCACTCGACACGTTCTTGATCTAATTAATAATGAGCACAACCAAATGTTGCTCCAACCGGTTCAAATGCAGGAAGTGGACCAGGCTATGGCCCAGCTCAAGGCAGGAAAAGCCTCGGGCCCGGATGATTTCACCACCAATTTCTTCCACTTCTTCTGGGAAGATATCAAGATGGACATATGGGCATTGGTTAAAGAATCCAGATCCATGCACTGGATGCTACTGGATCTCAATGCCACTTTCATCACTCTCATTCCCAAAGAAGAGCAAGCAATGTCCCCCAACAAATTCCGACCAATCGCCCTCTGCAACATCTTGTACAAACTGGTCTCCAAGGTGATTTCCAATCATCTTAAGCCCCTGCTGCCTCTCCTTATCTCCCAAGAACAAATGGGCTATGTTTAAGGTCACCACATTCTCGATGGCATAATTCTAACGCATGAGGTAATGCATTCTCTGAAGACTTGCAAGATTTTAGGTATGCTTCTCAAAATCAATCTATCCAAAGCCTTTGGCAAGCTAAGCTAGGAGTATATCTGTCAAATGCTAGTTGCCTTTGGCTTCAGTCAAACTTGGATTCATTGGATCATGAGCCTCATCACCTCCCCTCTCTATTCCATTCTTCTCAATGGTTCCCCCTCCACCCCTTTCTCTCCCACCAAAGGTATTCGACAAGGGGGCCCCCTCTCTCCCTTTCTGTTTGTTTTGATGGCGTAAGGTCTAAGTAGGCTCATTAAATCCCATGTCCATGATCACACCATAAGAGGTATTTATCTTCACCATTTCCCCCCTATCTCACATCAGCAGTTTATCGATGACAATATGCTCTTTGGTCACCCCTCGGTGCAAGAAGCCTCATCCTTCAAGTCCATTTTGGATTGCTTCTCCTCGGCTATAGGTACCTCGATCAACAATTCCAAGTCCCAGATATTCTTCTTCAATAATCCCTTGATCACTCAACGCAACATCGCTCGCATTCTTGGCTTCCCAATTGCCTCCCTCCCCTCCAAGTACTTGGGAGCCCCCATCACTGACTCTATCATTAAGCACTCCTCTTGGAAAGATTTGTTGGACAGACTAGAAACTCGCCTTTATCTTTGGACCCATCGTGCCCTCAACCTTTCTAGCTACCTTTTACTCCTCAAGTCCGTTCTCCAGTCCATGCCCCTGTATCTCTTCTCCATGCTCGTCGCCCCTAAATGGGTGCTCAAAGCCATTAGAAGTCTCCAATGTAATTTCTCTGGGGAGGGGATAAAGCCAAGAGAAAATGGGCATTAGTCAACTGGAAATATGTCTTTGCCCCAAAAAACTATGGCATTCTTGGGTTGAGAGACCCACAACACAGTAATGAAGTCATGGGAGCCAAAGTGTGGTTGCATTGGATTTCCAACACGGACACACCATGGGCGCAGCTTTGGACTGCCAAATATGCCAAAAATTGGCCAATAAGCAACCTCATACACTTCGACACTTAGAGGGATGGGTCTCTCATCTGGAAGGAAGCCAAGAAGCAGCATACCTTGGTTCGTGATCATAGCTTCTGGGAAGTCAGATCAGGGAACCAAGAAAATTTTTGGAATGACTCTTGGTAAAAATTGCCCAAAATGTCCTCCCTCTTTCCCAATTCTGACTGGAATGGTAACATGGAGCATCTTTAGCAACCCCGCATCAATATTTTTTGGGGCACAAGGGACAACATGCACCCCCCCTCTCAGTATCGTCAATGGCTCACTGCAGATCACTTCCAGAATCTACTTGGCCTCCATCTCACTAATGACATCAAGCAGGAACTGTACAAGCGTTGAATCTGAATTTCAGAAGGAGCTGACATCATTCTTTGGGGTCACACCACTGCTAGAACCTTCACCACCAAGGAGGCCTATCACTTCCTCCTTCCCTTCCATCCAGACCAGCAAGATAGAATTTGGGAAAAAATCTGGCATCTCAGAATCTGGCCCAAGATCTCCACTTTTCTCTGGCTCCTTAGAAAATGTTGCATTAATCTATGTAGAAAGGGTTTTGTCGGCCCCTCCCAATGCCCCAATTGTGGTATCAAGGAGTAATCTAGTGAGCATCTCTTCAACGAATGAACCATGGCCATCAATCTTTGGGACAAGGTGGTGACGCTGAGCAAAAGATCTGACAGGATTCCAGGAAACATTCTCAACACCATTCGAGGTTGGCCCTCCTCTCCCTATCAATGTGAAGTTCTCAACGCTCTCTGGACCATTCTCCCAGGGCACATCCTGTGGACCATCTGGAAGGAGTGCAACCATAGAATCTTCAGAGATCATCGCACCCCTATTGAAATCCTTTGGAACACAGTCTGTGGCAATCTGCTAGAGACCCTTGCCCTTCATCGATGGCAAGACTCTGATCTCCCCACTCTCCCTGGGGAACATAAAATATGGGGTAATTGGAATATCCAACTCCACTCCTTCCCTATCTCTGAGCCCCCCTCAAACCAAAGGCCTGACTCACCCAACTCCTAGTCTCCGCTGCCTACAAGGATCATCAAGCTCAATTTCGATGGAGCTTCCAAAGGCAACCCGGGCGAGGCAGGTTTTGGTGGCATGTTCAGAAACTCTCATGGAAATGTGCTTTTGGTCTTCTACGGGTCACTTGGATGGGACACCAACAACTCTGTTGAACTCGAAGGCATGCTCCAAGGGCTCCACCTTGCTAGAGATCATAATTTCTTCCCCTTAGCAATCGAGGGGGATTCCCAAATCCTAATTGACATGGCCAAGTGGCTCCAAGATGGTACCTCAGCCACCAAACCAATCAAGAGTTGGGGCCTGGCCCCATGCATCACTCTTATGAAGAAGGGGATCCACAACCAATCAGCGATTGACTTCCACCATATCAGGAGAACTGCCAACAAGGTGGCTGATTTACTTGCTAACAAAGGGGTCTCTCACAATACTCCTCTCAGCTCTAGTACCTTATCCTCCCTAGATGATGAAGCTGTCAAACATGATTGCACTCAGCTAGTGTGCAAAGATCTTCAATCCCAAGATGCGGGCGTATGTTATATCAACAAGGAGATATGGGTTGACCATGTGGATGGACACACAGCGCACCCACGTGATCATCCCTAGGGATCCTCACAGTGTTAATTCTTGGTGTGAGATGGCCATTAAATCACCTCCTGCCACCCTTGAAGTGATGTACTCAGAATCCTCTGCATTTACTCTCACCATGGTTATTAATCTCGTCACCCCCGCCCTCTCCTCCGCATTGCATCCTGTATGTATTCGCGCTGTGCAATTCTCTATTCTTGCTACCTTGTCTCAAGAGCATTGCCTCTATCCTCCCTTTCTTTGAGTGGGTAGCAGTTCCTTTCCCCTCCGGTCAGGTGATTCTCCCCCCAGGACCACTATACCCTGTCGCCATAAAATGAGGTGCCATCGAGCATGGGGGTGTGACCTGCCCTCTCGACCACCTCTATCAATTTCCCATGGCCATGACCTACCCATCGACTGGGATGAGCATGATAGCCCTCCTCCTGTCATCCTAAATACTCAGTTGTCCTGGCAGCTCCCCTCCCCAGCCCCTCTCCCCTCCAGCTCTTGCATCAAGAAATGAGCTTGTAAATCAACCATCTATCCTGAGCCTACTTTCATCCCTCAAAAGATGAAATCCCTTCCCATGCATTTCGCTTCCAGCAGTAGCAACGATTCTAGTGACTCCAGCGACAAGAGTGAGGATGGAAACCCGGACTCGAACATGGAAGGCAACCAGGGGCAAAAAGGCAGTGGTAGCTTGGCCCAGCCCCAGGCATTCACTGTCTCTTCGATGGACGACTGGCAGCTGGACAATCTAGTGGAGAGAATTGGTCTCCCAACTTCGCCATGCTCTTTGCCTACTAAAAATATGTCAAGCTCAGAGACGGTGGACTATGGCTATGTGTGCATAATCTTGGATGAAGCTCCCTCTCCCTGCAACAAGCATGCAAGTCCTCCTTAGAATTTCTATTTCAGCTCTCGTCGGCATGTTCAAGACTAGGAATGCTTTAATATGTTTTTTTGTTCAATTTTGAAAACTCTCTTTACTGGTTTCCCATTTTGGGCAGCACCTTCTATGTGGTTTCTAAGGACTGGTTTCCCCTCTTGGGGCATTTCAGCTCTTTGCAGCAAAGTTACTCTTGAATTTTCCCTTTGGGATGGACTTGTCCATTCCTCAGGATGAGCTTTCTAACTTTTTGTTAAATATGATATAATAGAGATAGTATTACTTAGAGAAAAAGAAAAAAAAACATTTGCTGGTAAGAGATTATAAATTATTGACCCTTTCAACAAGAAAATATGCAGATAAAAGAACATGAAAAAAAAAAAATATATATATATATATATATATATATCATACTTCAAACATGGTTATTAAGCATGTACAAAATTGATAACCTAGACTACCACCATTCATACTCGGGATTCCAACAATCCTTCTACCCAATAACATGTTAACTTAGTTAGTAAATGCTTCCCTTGTGTTATTTGCGGTGTGCATGGCCATCCAACTCATTGTTGTATTCTTATGCCTGAAACATTTCACCTTAAAGCTCGGCATACCCTAGCGTGCCAAATACCCTGGACAAAGAAAGTTTTGCGAAGACATTGCAGACCCAGCTAGTTGATAGGAAAAATATTCTTAAAGAGTTACCAACAATTGCACGAGCTGTTGAAATTGGCAACAATAAATATTGAAAATGGCACACACAAGGCTTCTAGTTTAATTTTCCCTTAATTAAATTAGAATAAAATTGTAATTCCACATCACATGATATCTTGTACGAGTTAACTGAGTTATGAAGACTTAGTTATCTCAATCAATTTGAGTTGAGGGTCAAATTGGAGGCATGTAGAGCTCACTCTAAGTTTTAGGGGGTCTAGTTGTATTTTATTTTGAGTTGTAATTAGTTAACTTACTTAATGGAGTTAAAATCAGTTTAAATAGTTCTAATTGAGGGATGAATTAGTGAGGACGTGATACTAAATCCATGGATAGCTCAACAACACAAGAGGACGTGACAAGAAGATCCATCCTCTTCCTGTCAGATGAAAAGCGGCTGATCAAGGAACCCTTGGTCACTCCCACTTGCCATGCCTGGAGAAGACCAACATGTGCATTGTGTAACACACGCAATCATGTGTTCGACACATGCCCAAACCTAGAAGCGCTACGTTGCTAGTACCCGATCACGTCACCAAACGAACAATACGGGAATACCCAAGAACAAAATTCTTATCTATTATGTTAGGGAAATCGTCATGATCGGCGTTGCATTTATATCCCTTGGGTGCGCCTGCTAATTGACATCATTCATTCATTAGAGATACACCTCCAAGATCTTATCAAACCAAAACTTAGGAAACATATTGGAAGGCATATTTCCCCCAGGAAACCTACCCCATTTCCATACTGACACGTCGAGCAAGTTAAAAAAGTGCATCGACCTAGCATGACCCATGTCCAGCTTAAGTTGGTGTGCAAACTATGCAATAGAATCTGCCACCAGGTCAATCAATGTAAATAAGTGAAGCACCTCACGAACAAATTTCAAATGATCTCTTCCCTCCCTCAGAGACATCTCTCTAACCAAGAGAAAATTACATACTGCTATTGTCAGATCTACTCACATTTTCACCATACTATGAAATCTGAACACCTCCCCAAGTTTCAAGCGGCAAGAGTAGCATTAATTCTACACTCCCCAAAAGAGTTAGACCTACCCAAACCAAAAACTCCGAAATGGTAGTAGAGAAATCTCTCCCCTACGCCTGATCCTTTTCGAGCGTCCACTTCAGGGACGAAGAGTAGTGTTGGTTCCCACATAATCTACTCAGTAGGCACAGTGGTATCGTGCACCATTTTCACTGGCCATAACCACGAACCAGAGGCATTCCCATTAATGGAAGCATTCAGGCACCTTTACACTAGGCACAACTTCCAAGTCTCGGAAAGTACTCAGCCTAATGAGGAATCTAACCTTGCTCCCACACAAGCCCCCACGATGGAAATTCCTCCCCCACTAAACGTCGATGACACAATACACCATATACGATTCATATCATCATGTATCGGAGCCATGACTTGGGTTGTATGCTCATCAGTCATAGGTTTCAAGTCAGCCGCGACTACGAGAGTAGTTATACCAATGATGGTGCAAACCCAATCCATCTGCACCCTTTCGACTGCATCCAGTTCTACCACATCGACGATGGAATACTTTTCATGTCTGACGACTAGCTCCATTAGGACTAAACCTCTTCCTCGTGGCCTTGTGCATACTCAATCCCCCTTAGGATCCTATTCCATTCAAACGAGGATATCCTTAAGGCCATGACAGAGCCATATTATCCATGGGATGCAATGCATCATCGCTTGTTCTTTTTTCCTGAAAAAACATTCAGCTCTAACAAGTCAGGAAACCAAGAGTTTTATGCTATTGAATCAAATGACTTCCTTCCATCAGGGAAAGTCGGTTGGTTCAAGAATCCCTTTCTGGAACTCGATGCGTTCAAAGAAGGGAACATGTCAAGAATTTTTCCTACCATCAAGGTGAATATCTCTTGAAATCCTGAAAAAGTCAAAGAAATTTCATAGGGGGTAGCATGTTCACCAGCAGAAGAGATAACCTCTTACACCCAATTACTGCAAGAGTATAAAGATATATTCACGTGGGACTACTTGAAAATGCCTAGGCTCAGTCCCACTATTGTAGAACACCATATTGACACTTGGCATGACGTACCACCAGTACGCCAGAAACAACGTCAACTCCACACATCCAAGGCAGAAGAAATAAAACAAGAAATTGACAAGCTTCACAAAGTCAGGTTCATCTACCCCATCCTTACACATCTTAGGTTTCCAACCATGTTCCCGTCATGAAAAAATAGGGCACCATACGCATTTGTACCTATTTTTGCGATTTGAACAAAGCATGTCCAAAGGACAACTACCCTACCGCATTCATCAACCAAGTCATCGATGCTTGTGCAGGTCATGAGGCCCTCTCTTTCATGAATGGATTCTCTGGGTATAACCAAATCCAAATCCTTCACACAGACTGGTACATGACCACGTTCACCACCCCATGGGGCACATTCGCATACCAGGTGATGACATTCAGCCTAAAAAATGCTGGAGCCACTTTCTAGAGGCCATGAATTATATCTTTCATGACTTGGCTCACCTTATCCTCTCCTACTTGGATGACCTCACCGTCTGATCCAAGAAGCGACCAAACCACCTCGAGGATCTGAGACTGGTATTCCAAAAATGTCAGAAATACAACTTACGCTTGAACCCCCTCAAGGTCCAAGCTATCAAAGAGGTACCTCCACCTCGAACCCTCAAGAAACTACAAAGCTTGTAGGGGAAGGCCAGCTTCCTGAGACGTTTTATCCTCGATTACGCCACTTGCGCTCAAGGATTCCTACGTATCCTTCATTAGGACATGTTGTTCAAATGGGACGATTAAGCCCAACAATCATTTGACGCGCTGAAAGACACGTTTTCTTCAACACCACTAATTAGTCCCGCATACTACAGCGAAGACCACATTATGTATCTATCAGCATCTGAGACCACTTTGGCCGGAGTATTGATCTAGGAGGGCCCTGATGAGAAGGAGCACGTAATCTATTACGTTAGCAAAACCTTATCAGGTCCTGCATTAAGATATGAGCCTAAAGAAAAGACTGCCCTAGCACTAATTCACACAGTCCAAAAAATTCGCCACTACATCATCTTAAAGACCACAACAATCATCCCAGACATTAACCCCATAAAATACCTTCTCACACGCTGTTTAATGAGCTATAAGTATGCCCACTGGATAGTCATTCTACAAGAATATGACTTACATTTTCTCTCCTCCAAGAGAAAGAAGGCATTAATCTTAGCTGAGTTCATCACGAACCTCCCATTTCAAACCAAAGGATCACCGATCAATGATTCTCTATCAGAAAAACATCTCTTCCTCGTAGTGACCGATGACCCTTGGTATGGAGATATTCTCCTCTTTTTACGAACCCAAAAGTTTAGACCTCAACTCACTCATGATGACCATCGACGCATTCACCACCAGGCCTCTTGATACCTCCTCATGGGATATGTCTTATACTAATAGGGCATCAGCACCATCTTACGTTGATGCGTCACCCACGACCAAGCTGAGCGAGCCCTTAATGACTGCCACAACAGAGCTTACGGTGGCCACCTCTTCGGAATGGCCACCACCCAAAAAGTCCTGCGGGCAGGATATTTTTGGCCCACTTTATTTTGTGATTGCATTTCAACATTCAAGAGGTGCGAGCAATGTCAATGCTTCGCTCACAAGGAAAGAGCCCCTCCCGCTCCCCTACACCCCATCATCGTCGCTGGTACCTTCTGTAAATGGGGGATCAACTTCATGACTTGCAACCCAACATCGTCAGGCAATCACAAATACCTTATTATGGTCGTCGATTACTTCACCAAGTATGCAAAAGATATGCCCACATACGACAACACCCCATAAAGCATTGCATGATTTATGTTTAACCATGTCATTGCCCAGTTCAGTGTACCTAGGATTTAGTCTCCGACCACAGAATAAATTTCAAAAACGACATTTTCCAGGAGCTATCTCACCACCTCGGATTCACACATGAATTTGCGTCACCATACTACCCCAAATCCAATGGACAAGTAGAATTTGTAAACAAAGTACTCAAAACAATGTTACAGCGCATGGTGAATAACCACAAAACAAATGGCACCACATGATTTTCTCTCCCCTGTGGGCATACCGCACGATAGTGAAAACATCAACGGGGTTCACACCTTTCCACTTGGTATACGGGGTCGAAGCTGTGATTCCCATAGAACGCGAGATCCCTAATTTATGCGCCACCATCGAACTCCTCGATGACACCTAGCCTCTAGAGAAACACTTAGTACAACTAGATTTCATTGATGAAAGTCAACGATAGTCACTCTAGCACAATAAGGCCCATAAAAAGCAGGTGAAATCATTGTTTGATTGCAACATCACCCCTTAATCATTTACCAAGAGAAGTTAGTCCTACGCCACGATGTCGAAAAAGAAGCCCTAGGGCCAAGAAAGTTTGAAATCTTGTCGAAAGGACCCTATATCATAAAACATTATCTCCTAAAGGGGGCATACATCTTAGCACAACCTTACGGAACATGCTTGAGCATCCCCATCAATTGTCTTTACCTCAAGAAGTTTTACCCATAATGGCCAAGAGGGCTCAGCCCTAGAGTTAACATACACATACCAAAACTTTATTTTTGATCATAGACTTGTCAAAAAAAGCGCTCTAGTGTCACAAATGGACTTTCAACCCAACCATTACTTTGGATTTTTTGATGGAGCATCGAGATGGTCTCAAAGTTTAGTAGCAGTCGCCTAGGTCATCTGCCACCCTGACCAATCACCATTCCTTACCAATGGAGTATGCATTGAATCAGCGACAAAAAAACAGGCAGAATATGGCATTGTCATTGGGCTCATGTGCAACACCTTCCATCAAGGCATTCAACACTTGCATATCTACCTTGTTTCCCAGTTAATGGTTTCACAGTTAAAACAAGAGTTTGAGGTATGAGATTTGCATTTATTTAGAAAATGTTTGTGTGCAAAAAGATTAATCCATCAATTTGATCACATTACATTCACACATGTGCCAAGAAATCAAAACCAGACAAGAAATCACATAGCTAACCACATCCTAAACTAGAATGCATCTCGAATAAACCATCATACATAAAAACCAAAAACATAAAAAACATAGATATCCATCAGTAATACAAATCATCCATAAACACATATAAACAATGGACACAGTGACACCATATAGAACTGCTAAAAATATCTCTCATATATATCGAAAATGTATGTCTGAGTACAAATGATAAGTCATGTATCTGACCCATAGGTTAGCCAAAAATAAATATACACATAGCGAAAAAAATAAGGGAAGCATCCTCATAATGGGTGCTTTCCCTGTGTACAAAAATCCTTTAGGGTTGTGCCCCTCCAAGTTGGGCACTTGGACCCACGACTTCTCCCGGTGCCAGTACTGGGGAAACTGTCAAAACTGAGGCTGCAATGTGACGCAGAGTCGGTTGATAGCCTCTGTCTTGGGCCATTAGTGTCTCTAACCAAATGTCATCGAGGTCATCAACAAACCCATGGGTAGGCATACCCTGGGTTAGGTGGTCCACATGACCCCATGCATCCTCTAAGTCAACAACCCGAACCTCTAGACCAGCCATATGCTATACCATCTCTTCCATGCAAGCCTCCATCGCCTCGGTGCAAGCGATCACTATAGCACACTCCGTAGCAGCCGAACTGTTACCCTCTCCAGACGAACCTACCTTGTCACCAAGAGCTCCACCCTAGGGTTTCTCCTGACCTCCTCCTTGCCCCCCGATTGGGAGCAGAGCCCCTCAAACCCTCCGAGGTGGATGGTGTCCTACCAACCGATATGTAGGATGCCTAACCTTGCCAACATCTGCAAGAGTAACAAAACTATGTCAGTGCCATCATAATACACATATAAACCATAAATACTCAACAAATGCAGGATAAAACACAAAGATCATACTTGATGGCTCCCATGCGTATCTAGTAGGAAGACACATATTCAGGTCTTCTTTGTAGTCCATCCCAATGTATGGGTAGGGGAGGAACATCTGAGGGTTGGCCTCAAACCAAGACTTGGTAGTGGCATTCCAGTAACTCCCTACCACTCCTCCCCCACCATGAGGCATAACAGGAGCCCACCTCCTCATGTGAGGGTCTTGATGACCCCCCATAGGCATGACCACCATAGTTCAAAGAAGCACCACCCTCTCATACATGTTTCTACAGAGGATGCTAGCATAAGTAAATAGCTTAGATATATCTCGGACCTTCGCTAGCTGCACCACCATCACATCATAGCAGTGACGGGAAAAATAAAAGAAGTGCTTGACCCTCAAACAATGCAAGACACCTAGCTGTAGCCCCGACGCCTTGTGTGGTGACAGCGACCCCGTTAGTCGCAAAATCATGGCCAGAGCACATCACTCGACCAAATATGTCACTGACTCAATCAGAATGCACCCCTCCATGAGAGGCGCCCCACCACAATGAATCTAGGAAAATCATCGAAGGTTGACCCTCCCTAGAGGAAGTGGGTATGGACGCGCCTCATGCTAAGGTAGTATTCCTCTCACGAAGTATATATCCTTCTAGTCAAGTCACTTCCACTTAGCATCATAAATCTACGCCACCTGTTCCAGCAGCAAACCAGGTAGTGTAGTAACTGATCTTTTGATCGCAAAACATCATTCTCAAGAAAATAGAGAACACCCCATTGTGCAAACTACTAGTGGGAGTTGGCATCTCGTGCCATAGCTATCATGAGGTCAGGCCAGTCTCTCTCCCTCCAAATCATCCTGTCACCAAATAGGCACACATCAGTGACATCAAAAAACACCAAAAAATTGAAAATTTTCCAAAAAATATTTCAAAGTTACCTTTGGCCTTTTAGCGCATATGTTTCTCAAATAGGTGCACTGATCGCACACCTTTTTTTTTAGGAAATCGTAGAGGTTGCACGCACAAAGCCATGACAGGCACGAAATTTGAGCACAAAACCTCAATTTTGCGTGCAAATTTTGCGCCTGTACCTTGATCGCCCATGCGTTCAAGGTGAAACTTTGCCTGGGTTCCATAAAAACCCAGTTTGTACGGACCCTAACCAAGTCATGCTAAAAAAATTAAATACATGGCGTTATGGGGCCTACTTAGCTCTAGTAGCGCGAGTCCTAGGTGCACAGGCTGACCGCAATGACAAGAAAAGATCTGCAATCGCCTATGACCTCTCACACTCTCAAACACTCAAATGTCACAAATGAGATGAAATGAGCCATATCTGCTTATATGTTTCCCTCTTCAGATTTTTCGGAGGACCATCAAGAGAGCTCAGAGGGCCCATTTTCAAAACTGAAACAAACACAGTGATCAACACCTCATAACACCCAAAGGGGGCTCCACACATTCACACCTCTGAAAAAATAAATTTTCAATGCCGAAATATATGCCCTCTCTTATCTTCTATTCATTCAACACCTGTTTTCAATAATATTTGAATCAGAAATATGCTTTCACTTGGGGTATTTTGTTGCAGGTATTGTACAAAATATTCATTGCCCCATGCAGCGAAGGTTCCAGAGCAGGTATCATTCTACCCTCGACATGATAGAGTCCCAGAAAAACTCTGCATCTCCTAACATCATTTCTCCACAAGAAATTAACCATAGGTTCCAAACGTCCGACCATGTTTATCATCTCCCCACCTTGCACATGATAAACATCCTTGTTGGTTGGTAGAGCCTCCATAAATGGCGTCCATCACTCAAAGTAGACCATACATCAGAAAACCACGATGCCGTGGTCATACCACCATATTCTGGGAGGCACTTCATGTCCATTCACACACCATGCATCAAGTCAATTTTATCATACCGAAATAAAACCCGTTTCCTAGACTACCATTTTTTGCAAGCAAATTGAATACGTGCCACCGTATCTCGCATTTGGCCTACCATCCCTCCATTAGCATAGCCTATCTGTGATATTTTCCATCCTCTTAAACATCCCCACACAAGAGACCAAATAATGGGGCCCCCACCCTCAGCAAAAACATCCTTCTCACATCATCAGTGAACGAACATTTTCATGTTTTGGGGCACCTATCATTGTGTTTTGTACAATCCAATCTCATTATTTCATTCTTTTGGTAAGTGTATAAATATCCCAAATGGAGAATATTACCCCACTCATCCATCCATTTTTATCCCATGGCAACTGTTGGGGTTCCTATGTTTTGGCAGATTTGGCAATACCAAAAGATAAGACAACATCAAACCACTTTGGGATCCTAGGATCTAGCCCTCCTGGATCTGGAGAGGGATCTCTCCATAAAACAAAGAGTGATATATATATTTGAAGCTCAAATGAGATATAGGCTTGGTATGAAGCACGGGGGTTTTAAATTGATTTGGTTGGTTATTGAGTTGGTCGTGAGATCATCCACTGAGAAGGTAATGGGATTACTTGCAAACAACTAGCCAAGGCTTTCAGATGGCAAGTCATATATACTAAGGGATATTTTAGATAGATGGTGGAATGGAACATTAAGAGTGAAGGTGAAAGAAGGAAAGAAACCCAATTTCTGTCTATAGATCAGGTCAGAGGTCATTTAACTCCAGGTCTGCTTTAGCATGCTCCAAGGGAAAAACAGAGATAAGATTTGACACAAAGCTAGATTCTATAGATCGGAGAAGGAATTTTAACCTTCCCTGCTTTGACACCAGCTAGGACATCCAAGCAACAAACCCAAATTCATACATCAGCTAACAGTGAAAAACAACTGCTACATTGGTTAAATTACAAGCATTTTCTCTTAGATTCATAATCTGCGGAAAACATTGAAGGTAGGGAGAGAAGAAACATAGGGTACCATGCGAGGGTAAATCCTATGCCAGATTTCTGATGCATACTAGAAGACCAATGAACATCATGAAGAAATGTAATAAAACAGTGTAAGAGAAAACATCTCCCGTAGTAATAGACCAGGATCCTGTGAAATTTGCTTGATTAATTGATGCAAAATCGGTCACATTCATTGAGCTCAATGGCTGATTACAGTCCCAAATTTCCACTCCCAACCTACTACATTACAAACTACTCTGCTGCCCTCCCCCAAAACTGTTCTAACAGCTAAGAAAATCCCCCTAATAGCAACAACAACAACCCCATTACAATATGTTCTTGGGGATTCTTATAGGAGAATGAATAATAGCAGGAGTAGATGTTCATTTAATTTGATTTATTAAGATAGAGTGGAGGAAGTGTTCGAGCCCACTCTGGTTAATGGTTCTGCAGTGCTGTACTCTGTAGTCTGGTTCAGAGGTCTCTGTCAGGTCAATATTGACCTCGGATGTGTTCTTGAAGTCCTTTCAGGCTGTTTCGAACTCTGCGCTGCCTTCTGGGATAAGTGACTTGGATATAAGGTTTGCGGGTCTCCATACTCCATAACTGCTGGTTCTGACAGTATTTTAAGAAGCTTATGTCAGTGTAATTAACTGTTTCTGGGCTTGAGGAGGCATGGAGACTTCTGAAGGAAGTTGTCCTTCTGGAGAAAAATGTTCTGCTGACGCTGGAAGCACTAATAGGACTTGACAGTGTGCTTAGTCTTCCAACCACGTATTATCCTTTGATCACGGGATTAAGCGTTAAGTATTCAATTACGGGCTTTAACCCCTTTAATCTCTGCTGCTGATACACTGTCCGCGGCTATAATGGCCTCTCTGTGCTCTAAACCACAGTAACTATGATTATGGAATACAGGGTGATTTAATCACTCCGCTAAAACCTGCACCATAAAATAAACCAATTATAAACCCAGGTGGCGGCGGAACAATACTCTGAAGGCCTGGAGGAATGGTGGCGCGATGGAAGAAAATGAGTTTAGAGCCTTTGAATCGAAATACAAAGGGAAAAGCGTAGAAATGCAATGAAATGGGTTTAGGAACTGGTGGGACCTGGCATGGGCAGAGGGCGATTAGGTATGAACTGTCGGATCCCGAGACATCAACGGTTACGATCTAATCGCATCGAAGCAAAGCGGAGCTGAAACTCCGATGGAGAAATACGAATGAGCAAGGAAATTCAATGAGGACCGTTGATCTGAATTGGATGGACGGTCACGATTGGATCGGCGGATCGCAATCGAGGAAGGCAGCGGGTGACACATTTAAGAACTTGCGATTGCGATTGGACTGGTGGTGCGATGGCCGTCCGATTCAACAGTGAACCGATGGTGGAGATGAGCATCGGAGGTTTCACATAGGAGAGAGGCGGGGCGCGGAAGGGCATTGTGCTGACTGTTGGATCTTAACCGATCAACGGTCGGGATCGCGGCGGATGTCTATAGACCCCAGCCCAATCGCATCGGGGATTTTTAAGTCAACAAAGAGATGTGCTCGCCAAAAACCTTCAATTGAGATAAGCGCCCAAGGCTTAAGAGCTTAGTCTCGGGCGTAGGGCATATGGGGAAGTGGTTTAAGGGGTTTAGCCGAAAAGGGGCTAAGCCTGTGCATGTTAAAAAAGTGGGTTTTTAAGCCAAAAGGGGATTTTTAAGGCTGAAAGAGGGAATCGGTAGGGAGAATAAGGGGCTATTAAACCGGCCAAAGGATATTTGTGAGGTTTAAAAGGGGAATTAAGATGGTTTAGAGGGTTGGTGAGGAATTTAGGGAGGGGAAAAAGGTGAGGAAAACAGAGGTTTAGTGGGGATGAGATAAGAGGGAAAAAGGCCTTTTGGGCATTTCTTCTTCACAAACTAAGAGGCTTTCCTCATGAAAACAACAGTGAGGGTTTTATCAAAGTATAAGGCACAAGGAGGCTTCAAGGATGATGTGTTTTCAGGGGAAATGCATTCCTTGAAGGCTCAGAAAACAAATTAGCCCCCTGTTTTCTTGTCAAAAAATTCATAGGGGGCTAACAGTGGCTCCACATGGGGATGGCTTCTTCTTGAAGGAGTCAAGAATTCAGAGAATGATCTTTGGAGTAAGCTAGATGCCTAGTACTTGACACACCTTTTCTTTTCTTGGATCAGCTGCCACAAACCATGAAGACATTATATCAGCAGCAAACATTCTCCCAAACAACTACCTACCCATACTATGTCCTAACATTTTCTTTTCTGGGTGCATTTGGACTTGCAGACCCTTTACATCATCAATTTTTTACAAACAAGAAAAGAAACCTATTCTACTGCTACCCTTATTACTCCATGAGACTAGATTAAACTGTTGGCCTCATAGTTTCTCTACCTAGACTAATGTCTGCTAGGATTAAATTGTCTAACAGACCTCTTCTCTACATTCTAAGATAGAAATTGAAAAACAGTCAAGCCAGGATTAGACTGTCTGACTTGCTGTGGATCCATGGCATAAAGACAGCTGCACATGGACTGAAATTGCAGAAAACTGGAAACAAAATTTTGAAGGCATGAAATCTTGAAACTTTTGCAGCATCCTTCTTTTCTTTGTGACTCAAGTTTTGAGCTTGTTAGAGTCACGTTCTTCTTTACTTATTTGCTGGTTCAGATTTTAGGCATATTAGAACCAGTTGTCTTTACTTATTTTTGGCTCAGATTTTGATAGTGTTAGAGCCAATCTTTGCACTTCCGAGGTTCAAGTCTCGAGCATGTCTGATGTTGTAATACGACATGGTCTCCCAGTGGATTCTTGTGAACACACACAGATAATCAGCGGCCTACTGATCACCAGTGGAGTCTCTTAATAATTTAGGAACTGTGGAGTCACCAGGTGGAAGATTTAAGATTTTACTGTCCACCACAGTGATTTACCAAATCAAGGCTGATTGGTCTCATCCCTAGTGGAGTCGCCATTATGTTGGGGTTCCTATGTTTTGGCAGATTTGGCAATACCAAAAGATAATACAACATCAAACCACTTTGGGATCCTAGGATCTAGCCCTCCTGGATCCGAAGAGGGATCTCTCCATAAAAAGAAGAGTGATATATATATATTTGAAGATCAAATGAGATATAGGCTAGGTATGAAGCACGGGGGTTTTAAATTGATTTGGTTGGTTGTTGAGTTGGTCGTGAGATCATCAACTGAGAAGGTAATGGGAGGAAAGGAGAAAAATAGTAGGACATTTCGACAAAAAAGGATAGGTTAAGAATGTGCCATCCATTGGGCTATGGAGTCATGAAAGGGGATTACTTGCAAACAACTAGCCAATGATTTCAGAGGGCAAGTCATCTATACTAAGGGATATTTTAGATAGATGGTGGAATGGAACATTAAGAGTGAAGGTGAAAGAAGGAAAGAAACCCAATTTTTGTCTATAGATCAGGTCAGAGGTCATTTAACTCCATACCTACTTAGACACACTCAAAGGCAGCTTTCAATGAAGTCACAAAGGGGGAAACTTATAGATCGGACTAGAGGTCATTTAACTCCAGGTCTGCTTTAGCATGCTCCAAGGGAAAAACAGAGATAAGATTTGACACAAAGCTAGAGTCTATAGATCGGAGAAGGACTTTTAACCTTCCCTACTTTGACAACAGCTAGGACACCCAAGCAACAAAACCGAATTCATACATCAGCTAGCAGCAAATAACAACTGCTACACTGGTTAAATTACAAGCATTTTCTCTTCAATTCATAATCAACGGAAAAAATTGAAGGTAGGGAGAGAAAAAACATAGGGTACCATGCGAGGGTAAATCCTATGCTAGATTTCTGATGCGTACTAGAAGACCAATGAACAGCATGAAAAAATGTAATAAAACAGTGTAAGAGAAAACATCACCCGTAGTAATAGACCAGGATCTTGTGAAATTTGCTTGATTAATTGATGCAAAACCAGTCACATACACTGAGCTCAATGGCTGATTACAGTCCCAACTTTCCCCTCCCAGCCTACTACATTACAAACTACTCTGCTACCCTCCCCCAAAATTGTTCTAACATCTAAGAAAATCCCCCTAACAGCAACAACAACAACCCCATTACAATATGTTCTTGGGGATTCTTATAGGAGAATGAATAATAGCAGGAGTAGATGTTCATTTAATTTGATTTATTAAGACAGAGTGGAGGAAGTGTTTGATCCCACTCTGCTTAATGGTTCTGCAGTGCTGTACTCTGTAGTCTGGTTCAGAGGTCTCTGTCAGGTCGATATTGACCTCAGATGTGTTCTTGAAGTCCTTTCAGGCTGTTTGGAACTCTGCGCTGCCTTCTGGGATAAGTGACTTGGATATAAGGTCTGCGGGTCTCCATACTCCATAACCGCTGGTTCTGACAATCTTTTAAGAAGCTTCTGTCAGTGTAATTAACTATTTATGGGCTCAAGGAGGCATGGAGACTTTTGAATGAAGTTGTCCTTCTAGAGAAAAACTTTCTGCTGACACTGGAAGCACTGATAGGACTTGCCAGTGTGCTTAGTCTTCTAACCGCGTATTATCCTTTGATCATGGAATTAAGTGTTAAGTATTCAATTATGGGCTTTAACCCCTTTAATCTCTGCTGCTGATACACTGGTTGCAGCTGTAATGGCCTCTCTGTGCTTTAAACCATAGTTACTGTGATTATGGAATACAGGGTGATTTAATCACTTCGCAAAAACCTGCACCATAAAATAAACCAATTATAAACCCAGGTGGCGGCGGAACAATACTATGAAGGCCTAGAGGAATGGTGGCGCGACAGAAGCAAATGAGGTTAGAGCCTTTGAATCGAAATAAAAAGGGAAAAGCGCGGAAATGAAATGAAATGGGCTGAGGAACTAGTGGGACCTGGCATGGGCGAAGGGCGATTAGGTATGAACCGTCGGATCCCGAGAGATCAACCTTTGCGATCTAATTTCATCGGAGCAAAGCAAAGCCGAAACTCCGATGGAGAAATATGAATGAACAGGGCGATGCAATGAGGACCGTTGATCTGACTTGGATGGACGGTAACAATTGGATCGGTGGATCGCAATTGGGGAAGGCAGCGGGTGACACATTTAAGAACTTGCGATTGCGATTGGAGCGGTGGTGCGATGGCCGTCTGATTCAATAGTGAACCGACGGTGGAGATGAGCATCGAAGGTTTCACATAGGAGAGAGGCAGGGCGTGGAAGGGCATTGCACTGACCATTGGATCTTAACCAATCAATAGTCGGGATCACGGTGGAGGTCTATAGACCTAGGCCCAATCGCATCGGGGATTTTTAAGTCAATAAAGAAATGTGCTTGCCCAAAACCTCTGATTGCGATAAGCGCCCAAGGCTTAAGCACTTGGTCTCGAGCGTAGGGCATATGGGGAAGTGGTTTAAGGGGATTAGCTGAAAAGGGGCTAAGCCTGTGCATGTTAAAAAAGTGGGTTTTTAAGCCAAAAGGGGATTTTTAAGGCTGAAAGAGGGAATCGGTAGGGAGAATAAGGGGCTATTAAACCGGCCAAAGGATATTTGTGAGGTTTAAAAGGGGAATTAAGATGGTTTAGAGGGTTAGTGAGGAATTTAGGGAGGGGAAAAAGGTGAGGAAAACAGAGGTTTAGTGGGGATGAGATAAGAGGGAAAAAGGCCTTTTGGGCATTTCTTCTTCACAAACTGAGATGCTTTCCTCATGAAAATAGTAGTGAGGGTTTTATCAAAGTATAAGGCACAAGGAGGCTTCAAGGATGATGTGTTTTCAGGGGAAATCCATTCCTTGAAGGCTCAGACAACAAATTAGCCCCTTGTTTGCTTGTCAAAAAATTCATAGGGGGCTAACAGCAACAGTCCCTAGTCACCCTTGGTCAAATAATCACACCTTTCTCACAAAGCCACCATGACATTCATAACCAACATATATCCACCTTGGACATCCTACCGACTCCAGGGATTTCCTCACCATAAATAGTTATGACTACCGCCAAGCTGCTTTTTATGCTCCAGCCTTGGGCCACTGAAGTCCCATCATCAGTTTTCAGTCACCCCTCGACATCATGCCTATGTGAAACTTATCAAATCAGAGACCCTGGTCCCTTGCATCAGTATCTCTCTCGTTCGGTTGAGGCTTCCTTTCTGTCGACTTCAACACCCATTCTCCAAAAAGGAAGCAGTACCTTGCATGGCTCCTCACCACAATAGGGGCATCCTAGGGTGGCACTGTGGGAATCACCATTGCCCATAGATGTCATCGATTGTCCTGGAATTCCACTACGACACAAGTTTTCATGTCAAGATGGTATCGTACTTTAAAACCATTGCACTTTGCTCAAATTCGTCAAAGACCCGTGCCATTATAAGAATCTCTTTCAACAATTCTTACACGGGATGGTCTCAGTCATTCACCCATGCGTACAATGAGAATTTATAAGCCATACCAAGATTATGCATGTGGGCACCACATTCAACCTATCGTCAAAGATGAAATGCCCCTAAGGGCGTTAGCAATCATCATCATCAACCAAACCAGCAGATCACTACCATATCAGTGACACAGACATAACCTTTATCTGTCAAATAGACTTTTTTAGCTGGCCAAAGCTTCACAAGCATGGGACATGCTTGCCTCATAGAAAATTTGTATTTATTATATCATATTATTTATTGCAGGTTTCTGACAGAACATGGTCACTCTTCTACCCACTGTAAGGGGTTTCCAACCTTGGGTTGTACACGAGTCTCTCTCTCTCTCTCCACACAGGTTACATAGAAAGGAAACTATAATGTATTTTGGCTATACAGTTCTTCTTAGACCTCACACATTAGGGGGCAACTGTTATCACTGGAAAACTGGACAAGAAAAAATGACATTATTAAATGTTAAGAAGAATAATTTACAGGATTGAGGAACATTAGAGGATCTAAAAATTTTAAAAAATCTCTAATGTCAAGAGGAAAAAAATCAAATTGCGCACCAGAAAAACAGGTGAAATGCGCCTTGCACGCATTTTCCTTCGAGAGGTGCTTTAGTCTACGCGACTTTCCCTCAGAAATCCGCGCGGTCCTGAGAGTGGAGGAAGTCACTTTCCAGGACCACTTAACACACTTCAGGAAATGATCCTCCACTTGAGGTCGCCCAAGGACAGTCGCCTAAGCCAACTTGGGACCTCAAGTGAGCACACAAAGGAATCAAGTGGCACAAAAAGTAATCAAACCTCTCTCTTGGGTCACCATCCACAAATGTACCAAGAGAGGGAAGGAGGATTTGAATTTGCCTATAAATTGCCACCATGAGATGAGAAAAATGAGAACACATTGTTATGTTGGCCAAATTTCTCATGAGAAAGTGAGCAGTGTGTAATCCAGAGCTACAGTAGAGTGAGGATTCAGTTGTTGGACACCCAACAATTTCAATCCTTTGGAGTAAAGAGAGAGACCTTGTGACATCAGCTAAAGGGTAAAAACTTCCTTTCACTGGGTCTTAAAACTCCATAGTTCTAAGGATCCTTTGGCAAGAGTGTAATGTTTTATCTTTCTTACTAATAGCGGTCAATAAGAGGGGAATTTGATTCCACTATTTGCATTATGGTCATGTTTGACTCATTGTGAGACTTTATTTTTTTAAAGTTTAGTTGTGTTTTCTCTCCTTATATGCATACTACATTCCATAATTTAGTGTGTTTTATATGTATTAGCATGTATTCACTAACCTGCTAACCATATTTTCTGCCTCTGACCATAGCTTGGAGGCAATGACCACTCCTACCAAGCACCGGTGGATTGGTACACTTGTGCACCAAAACCACCACTACAATTGTGATGTACAACAATCCCCTGGCATGTAAAATTATATTTACTGCAATTAGAAAGTTGATTTATATTCTTAGAAAATAAATTCCTACACTTGGAGAATTATATGTACTCAACAAAATCATTATATTGCATGGTTCTTGGCAGTTATTATCAAGTGGAACTTTACACCCCCTTTAACACTTAACATTCTTACAAGATAACATGTTTGATAAGGGATTTGATTTTATATTAAATTTATCATAACACAAAAAATTATAGAATATATAATAGTTAATTAAATGGCATTAGTGATGGTGTTATTAATTGAGACATAACTACCAATTCTGAATTTTGAATACTTTTCTTTTGTTGATATAAGTGAATTATCCAGTGGGTTATGGGTTTCAATGCACTGAAAATGTTTAAGAGTTTTATATGGTTTCAGAGTTAACTAAATATTTTGTAATATTTTTTCCATGTCTTAGAAGGTACCCACTTAGTGAGGAGGTTTGGACTTTGAAATGTGGCATTTAGACAAGTATGTTTACAACTTAGATGTATTGGTGGACTATCATTCTCAGGTTCTTATATCACATATCTATGTGTAGAATTTAGCAGGTAATCAAGATGATCACACTCCACTTTCTACTACCCATGCTCTATTTATCACAAAGGTTTATGATTAAGTTTTAAGATTTTTTGCATTTATGGTTTAGTGTTTTGTCTTTTGAAAAGAAATACCCATGTTACTAAATTGCTTCTTCTCTCAATCATAAGCCTCTACAATGTTATTCCCTCTTCAAACGTTACAAAAGGTTTAGGGTGGAGAAAGAGATATCCTTCAATGTTTGAATAATTTCACATAGTCGGGATGCATTAATATCGCTGTTCTCGAATTGTTTGAGCCAATATCATTGTCCATAAGGGACATGGACACATACCCACCTCCATTAATGGCCTGCAAGCTTCCCACACTCTCCACAGACATGCCCTTCTCCAAGCCTATGATAGAACCCTTTAGTGAAACCATATTCCATTTTTCTATAATATTCTCCTTCTATCATTCTTATCTAATTTATTTACCCCAACCCCCAACTTGATTACATGTAGTTTACAGTCTATCAATCTATTAAACCAACCCTAAAAAATACATTTTACCACCATTTTACTATACCCACAAGGTTTATTCGCAGATAAATTGAAACAAGAATAGACAATGTCTATTTATGCAATACACAGACAAATTTAATCCAAAAATTGTTGGTTATCTTTAACAAAACTTGGCTTTGTTGAGCTCAAAAAATTAAGAAAACCCATGATTCTCTACATGGGTATCATTAAAAGTAGCATATTTGAGAACAAAAATGAGATTTCGCCACACAAATCACCTAATATTTGTTGGTTATGTGTTATGTTCTTTCCATGACTAGCCCCATGCACTATATGTTTTGCTGGGAGAAACAGAGGGGTCATAGTGGGGAAACATCCCCTCTATCGGGGAATTTTCAGGGGGACGATAGCCTCCCTGTCAGAGGGTTTGTAGAGGGGCGGTATCCCCCCTACATAGGGTTTGGGGTAGTGCCCCGAGAAATATTTTTATGTGGACCTAATAATAGTTGGGCAGACCCAAGGATGAGCGATAGACCCAAAGATGGTGGGTGAACCTACCCATGGTTTTATGCATGGGTTTTTCACTTGGTTTTGGGCATGATGGTTTTCTTCCCATGATATTTTGTATATCCAGTCAAGGGAACTATGGTTATGTTCTAATACATGGTTAATGGATTAGGGTTTATGAATGATTCAACATGTAAATATATGTATTGTAACATTGAAAGGATAATAATGAAAAAACATTATGGTAATCCCGATTTTGGGATCTAGGGGAAACTATTTATGTATATTTGTTTTAAGTTATTTCCATTGTATATTTTATTATTTTAAGAATTTGTTTGTAGGTAATTTCTGCACAATGTTAAAACCTACAAGATTGAAACTTTCACATCGGAAATACTTGCTCCGTAAGACTAGAAGACGACAATCAATCAAGACTGCCCCTCCTCCTCCTACTTCACTGGCTCTGTGGAACGACATCGGGATGAGGGATTCTAAGGGTAGAGGGAATTTTTTCTACAAACGGGAATTGGGAGGTTGGGGGCAGTGGCAAGTAGAGGCTATCCTAAGTAACAGAGAATGGAGGACTTGAAGCCTATGCTATGAATCACCCTCCTTTATCCCTAGTACTATAACAAAAAATAGAACATATTGTTTCCACATGTTGAAAAGTAATTGGTTGGAGGAGGAAGAAAATGGAGGGATGGGATTGGCTAGGATGAATAGTGTTTACCCAACCAACTCCATAGAGGGACCACCTTCAGTGTAATTATTATTATTATTTTCATATTTATAATTTTTTCATAATTGTTGTTTTTTTATTTTTTATTTAATTAATTATTTTATAAACTTTTCTTTTATATTTAAAAATAACATATTTCGAGGTTAACTTTTAGTAATAATAAATTTAGTAAATACAAAGTTGTTTTCCCACTTTGCTTTTTCGACGACAATAATTTCAAAGCTTCTATCTATAAAAACTTGTAAAACTAATAAATCCATTGTTATAATGTTCATGTTTATCTTTTGGATAGAAAATATTTGAAATTCCCTTTGGTGAACACTTTATCAAATATGAATAAGGAGATGGAGATGTCAAAGTATAATTTTTCTATAAAATAGTCAATCTTTCATTATGTAGAGGAAGTTTCCTCCACATAATAAACATGTTAATTGTAACCTTCACACAATGAAATATTCACACAATAAAACACTGGCTATGACCAAATCAAATTTAACTTTAACTTAGTGACCAAATCAAATTTATTTAATAATAAATTTTATTAATTTCTAAAATCAATTAATATTATTATAATATAAAATTATAAAAATAACACATTAAAAAATAATATTTTATATTTAAAATAATTTCAAAGCATTACAAATTTTTTTTTCACACATATCGATAATTTAACCAAGACAAATATTCTCACCATGCTTGTATCTTTGTTTCAGTATAAAATTCAGCATAACAATGCATATTTTAGTGGCATCACCTATCATTTTATATATTTTGTTGTGGAAAATTATTTATTTGGTTTTTACTAAAATAGAATCTCATGCATGGCTCTCCTTGGCATAAAGGTCACATATTTTCGTTGTGGAGGATTCATTCTTGGTCTTTCCCTCTTGACCTGCATTACTAGTGCGCTAGGATTCTCACAATTTCTTAATGCAATAGCTAGTCTTGCAAGGGTAGCACCCCTTCTATCTATAATGCTCGAATGTAAGAGAAAATTTCTTAAACTGCTAAGCCCATCTACTATCAATTTTTACATTAAATAACTTGCTTGCAATAGCCCAAGAAGTAGTCGATGTAACTGCAACTGGAGGTCTAAAAAAAAAACAAAAAAAGGTTAGCAAATGCAAAATTATTTTCTCACTTTGTGCTCTCAACAAAAATAACTTCAAAGCTTCGATGTATGAAAACCTATAAAACTAATAAAATATATCGAGTTTTCAAACATGTCCATTTTTATAATGTTACATGTTTATCTTTTGGATAACTTGCATACATAAAATATTTGAATTTCGCTTTGGTAAACATGTCATCCCAATGTGAATAAAAAGATAGAGATGTCAAAGTATAGTTGTCCTACGCAATAGTCAATGTTTCATTGTATGGAGTTTTCCTCAGCTTACAGTGAGAAAGCTTTCTCTACACAATGAAAGCTCCTCACAAAGAAAGCTTTGCACAATACAACATGATTTAGTTAAAGTTAAAGTTAAATTTGATTTGATCGTAATCAATGTTCCATATTGTGGACGAAGCTAAAGCTCCACACAATGAAACATTGAGTATGACCAGATCAAATATACTTAATAATAAATTTTATCAATTTCTAAAAACAATTAATATTATTATATTATAAAATTATAAATATATAAAATAACACATTAAATACTTTATATTTAAAAAAATTTAAAAAACATAGTTATTGTTTCATTGTGTGGAACATACATTGAAAACTTTCATAGTGTGGAGTATACAATGAAAGCTTTCATTGTGTGGAAAAAGCTAAAGTTCCACATAATGAAACATTGCGATGACTAAATATAATTTGATTTTAACTTTATGATCAAATCAAATTTATTTAATAATAAATTTTATCAATTTCTAAAAACAATTAATATCCTTATAATATAAAGTTATAAATAAATAAAATAACACATTAAATATTTTAGATTTAAAAACAGTATAAAATTGTTTTCCCACTTTGTGTTTTCAAAAACAATTTGTTTGAAAGCTTATATGTATAAAAACTAGTAAAACTAATAAAAAATAATAAGTCTGCAAGGATATCCATTTTTATAATGTTCCATATTTATATTTTGGATAATTTGCACGCAAGAAATATTTGAAATTTGCTTTGGTGAAGACTTCTTTTAAATGTGAATAAAGAGATGGTGCAAAGTTTTCATTGTGTGAAGCTTACAATAAAAACTTTCATTATGTTGGGGAAGCTAACTATGATCAACTATAATTTAACTTTAACTTTATGACCAAATAAAATTCATTTAATAATGAATTTTATCAATTTCTAAAACAATAATATTATTATAATATAAAATTATAAATATGTAAAATAACACATTAAATATTATATATATATATATATATATATATTTAAACATTCCAAAATTATTTCCCACTTTACCCTTTCAGCAACAATAACTTCAAAGCTTAGATACATCAAAACCCCTAAAAACAATAAAGGTAATCAATCACTAAGGATGTTCATTTTTATAATGTTCCATTTTTATTTTTTTGGACAAATAGTATGCATAAAATATTTGAAAATTGCTTTGGTGAACACTTCTTCTGAATGTGAATAAAGAGAAGATGGAAAGCTTTCATTGTGTGGAGCTTACAATGAAAGCTTTAATTGCAACCTCCTCACAATGAAAACTACACACAAGGAAAGCTTTGCACAATAAAACAACAACTACATGGGTAACTATATTGATATTGTCATTTGTATCTCGATTTTCAACTAACCCAACGTAAATATTTTATAATAAATTAATTGAAACCCCTAAATCCACATGATAAGCAACTTAATAATATTAATCCATATTTACTTTAATATTTTGACATTCCAATGTTTATTAATTTTGCTATACAATAATCAATGTTTTATTGTGAGGAGTTTTTCTTGTGCAGAGACTTTACTGTGCGAAAGAAGCTTCCTCCACACTAAAAAAAATATGTTTTAATTTGAACAAGTTCATTATGCGAAAGAAACTTCCTCCGCACTCTAGAAGCTAATTTATATTTTAATTTAAACAAATCCATTATGCAAAACTTTCATTGTGCAAAAGAATTGTTTTACAAAATAAATATCACAATGTACAACAAACTTTTATTACACAGAAAAATTATTTTACAAAATAAATATCACATTTCCATTGTCAGTTCCACTAAATGCTGCACAATATATCTTCTCAAAACAATCTTTCAAGAAAATAGTCATAGATCATAATAATAGCTTTGCAAGAACTAGAGCACAAATCCTCACATATACTCCGCCCTTCATGGAATCGAACTCACACCTACAGAGTACGAAGTGTCAACAACTTGCATCTTCAACTTCGTGTTAGTAGCCGGAAATTTCTGGGCGTTCTCCTTTGACATTGGATACGAGACACATGGGGTTTCAAGTGTTTTGGAGATGTTTTTCGAGAACCAAATGTTTACTTTTAATATTTTGGTATTTTAACATTTATTAATTTTTCTATACAATAGTAAATGTTTTATTGCGCAAAAAAAGTTTCCTCTATAGTTTATAAGTTAATTTTTGTTTTAATTTGAAAAAAAAAAAACTGAAAATATAGGTATTATTGAATAATAACAAAATGTAGATTACACATAAGAACACAATCTTAATCAATTAATTAGTAGTAGATATATATTCTACATAATGAAACAACTACATAGGTAAGTACATTGGGATTTGCATATGCCATATGAATTAAGAACTAGTGGAAAATGGTTATCTCATAACAAATTAATTGAAACCTGTAATTCAACATGATAAGTAAGTTAATAATATTAATCTATATTCTTTAATATTTTGGCATTCCATTATTTATTATTTTTTCTATACAATAACTAATGTTTTATTGTGCAAAGTGTTCATTGTGAGGAGGAAGCTTTCTCCGCACTCCAAAAGCTAATCTTTGTTTTAATTTGAAGAAGTTCATTGTGTGGAGGAATTATTTTACAAAACAAATATCACATAAGCACAATGTATAACAAGTTTTGATTGTGTGGAGGAAGTACTTTATTTGATCTTAGACTTTTGTGATCCATATTGATTTTTGCAGCTAGCTTTCGGATAAATCACATCAACAATGTTTGATGGTCGAAGTTGTGAACCTACTAATGAGGTTCATCCTCAAGATCAAGGTTCAAAACTTCCTGAAGATGAACCTCATTAGTAGGTTTAAAAAGTCGACCATCAAACATTGCTGATATGATTTATCCAAAAACTAACTGCAAAAAATTATTTCATAAAATAAATATCACATAAACATAAAGTACAATGTGCAGCGGCATTTCCATTGTCTCATATGTTGCATAATATATCTTCTCAAAATAATCTTTCAAGAAACTAAATAGTGAGAGCTCATAATAAGAACTTCGCAAGCACTCGAGCACAAATCTGCACATGTTCTCTGCCCTTCATGGAATACACCTACAAGAGTATGAAGTTTCAACAACTAAAATCTTCAACTTCAGATTAGTAGCGGGAAATTTTTGAGCATTCTACGTTAACTTTGGATATGAGACACATGGGGTTTTACGTGTTCAGAGATGATTTTTGATAACTAAATATTTACTTTAATATTTTTACATTTCAACATTTAATAATTTTGATATACAATAATCAATGTTTCATTGTGGGGAATAATATTTTCACATTCCAATATTTATTAATTTTTAGATATAAAGTCCATGTTTGATTGTGGGGAAGAAGTTTCATCCATAGTTTAAAAGCTAATCTATGTTTTAATTTGAAAATGTGTGGAAATGCGGGTATTCTAGAATAACGACAAAATGCAGGCTCACAAAAAAAGACAATCTTAATCAATTTAGTAGCAATAGAGGCAAGGACTATATTGTGTTGCAAACACATCCATGGAACCTGACTCTAGAAGTGTCTAGAAAATTAAATAGATAAACTCTCAATAGAAGAATTAGTTTAATAAAAATACTCAACTAACTAAACTAACCCTTTTTTTTTGTAAACTTGGTAGTGCCTCACTATTCATTCATCTTAACAAAATGTAGGTTACATAAATATATATTTATGTTGACCTCAACCTGCCCATAGGAAACCAGGTCTATTGGCCATCTCGGAGAGTTAGAGGCCAGCCAAAATTTAAAGATTTGAAAATGATCTCTCGTTATCTTAATAGGTATATTGTCTATATTAACATATATAAACATATTAAAAAAGTAAATTCTATCTGTAGTCTACATATCAACAAAAAAATAGATATTCAGTATACTCAATCATCAGATGATTCAATAGATGTCAGGTCTTTGACACTTGACCTAGGCATGTCAACCTGATGTAGATTCTGGAGCTGCTTATCTATTCGTCCAAGGCGAGAATTCTGATGATGTTGTTGTAGATGAATCTCTTGGATGTCTCTGCAGATTTCAGCTAGAATTAATGCAGCCTTCGGATCTCCTCCAATCTCTTGAACTGTTACAATCCAAGAAACACTTCATGGTCGAGTAAATATGAATAGACTGCTTAAAAAGAAACAACCTACATCTGGTATGACCCGGATTAGTTTATTGGATCCAAATCATCCTCGGGAATGTCTTCCTCGACCTTGGTTTTCATATCCTGTTCCCATCCAGAAATCATAGATTTAACATGGCTAGGTGTCCCTTCTGCATATTCTTGGAAAAGGTTCTCCATGACTTCCTTCCCCTTCTACTGGATCCCATTTTGTCCCTCCCTTTATCCTTTCCTTCCCTTCTTCCAGACTGCACTTTAACCATTTTAACTTGGAGTTGGTCTCCCAGCAAAGGTGCATTCACCTAGATCCATACAGGGGTTTTTCCCTGACGTGCAATAGCCTGAGGGTGAAAAATGATAGGAGGACCTGAAGACAAAGACAACATAACATTATTGAAATCAAAGTGTCTATCCTTCTTGAATTGCGAACATGCCTTTAGTTCTGTAACCTCATCGTGGGATGTCGTTTCTAGTTACAATGGATAGTTTTCTGGATTGTAATTCTTTTTCAAAATTTCCCCATTGCTGAGTCTCCAGAGCATTCTCCCAATGCCTCTTTTGCTTCTATTTTCTCCAATATTGATTTGTCTCTGCATCCCAAAGGTGAGCTACAATTTTGATATTTACTCAGTTTGTGAAGAGAAATATCTCATCTAGGTCTATTCTACTAAAAAATTTCTCCCTTTACTGCCAATAGTCTTCCCAAAACTAGATAATGTTTCCTCCCCTGATTTCCCAGAAACTATGGTCTCTTATGGGGTTTTTGTTTGAGGCTGCAAAGTTCCATATTTAATAGCCTTTTGGGGTGTTCTGCAGCTGCAATTTTTCTTTAGTAGATTGAGGCATGTCATATTTGCACTCCCAGATATTTTTCCAGAGGTATCTTCCTTGTAACCACCTCCACCACAACTTTTCTCCCATCACCTGGTTGAGCAGATAAGGATCCCTTAGGCCAAGTCCGCCCGCTTTTTTTGTTTTGATCAGTTTTTCCCAGGATAGGAGGGCCCATTTACGAGCTTGTTGAGATCCTTGCCACAATATTTTTTGAAAATATTAGTCATCTCAATACGACTAGTTTTAGAGGTTGCCAACCCCGATAGCTAATATAGGGGGATGGATTGAAGGACTTATTTTAAGAGGACAACCCGACTAGGGGCATTGAGCACACTGAAGAACCAATTTTGGAGGCAAGATTGGATGCAAGTAAGAAATTTTTTCCAACATGATACATAGAGAGAATTAGGGCTAAGAGGCATACTAGATATTTCATGGGGAGGGATCATATGTTGAACCCTAAAGTGTGAGCCAAAAACCTTTGAAACTGAGGAGTCGTATTGAAGAAGAAGACATTATATTTGTCGTTATTTATAAGGGTTCTGGATGCATCCATGAACTCCCTGAGAATGGCTAGAATAAATTTGGATTCTTTCAGGTTTGCTTGGCATAATAATATAATGTCACCAACAAACTATTGGTGGGATACGTTGAGACTGTTACCCTAGAGATTCAATCCTTTCAGGTGCCCTCTAGCGACCTTATTTTTTAAGGCATGAATGTTTCCACAGTCATATACATTAAGTTGTAGAGGACTTCTGGAGACCTGTGTGCTATGATTGAAGATTCCTTCAATATCGATGTTTCGGGTGAACACTTCACGCATTGATTCTCTATCCTGAAGATGGTTGAAATGTTCACCCGAAACGTCGATATTGAAGGGATCTTCAATCATAGCACACAAGTCTCTAGAAGTCCTCTACAACTTGACCTTATTTTTAATATATCTTCATAAACCTTCAATAACAATAATGAATAGAAATAGTCATAAGGGATCTCCTTGTCAGACAATGAGTGGAATTAAAAGGATCAGAAGGAGCACCATTAACGAGGATAGAGAAATTAGGGGTGGAAGTAAAAGAAAGGATCTATTGAATCCATCTTAGGTCAAAACCAAAAGTGTATAGGATATTATGAAGATAGGTCCAGCTAAGACGGTCATAGGCTTTGGAAAGGTCAAGTTTAATCATCATGCATCTGGACTTAAGGGCGCGAAGAGAGTCAATGGCTTCTTGAGCAATGATTATATCATCAAGGATTTGTCTACCTTTAACAAATCCAGTCTGCTTAGGGGAAATTAAAATAGGAAGAATCGGTTTGAGGTGATTAACCATGATGGTAGACAGAATTTTATATATAACATTACAAAGGGCAATAGGTCTAAATCCAACAGGTACATCAGAATGATCTTGTTTCAGAATCAACGCAATAAAAGTGGATTTTAAGATTGGGTATACCTGTCTGGTCCTTCGCTATTCCTCAACTAATTCCAAGATAAATTTTCCTATGAATGGCCATGTTTCTTGATAGAATTCAATTGGGAAACCATTTGGTCCTGATGCTTTATTTTTTGTTAGGCCCTTTACAACTTCTTCCACCTCTTCCACCGTGATCTCACGATGTAGTGCCAAATTCTGTTCTCTGTTGACTAGCTGAGGTATGTGTTGCTTTATCCTTTCAATTTCTTCCATTTTGTGTTGATCTCGTTCCGTCAGGATGTAACTAACATGATCCAGAAACAGGGCCTCCATGTCCTTATGTTGGATGACTTTTTTTCCTCCTAGATCTTTGAAGGAGAAAATTCAGTTATGTCGCCTCTTTTGGATCATCGCTTTGTGGATGAAATTGGTATTTTTGTCCCCTTCTCGTAGCCACTGAACTCTAGAATTTTGTTTCCACATGATTTCCTCATGTTTAAGGAATTATTATAACTTACTAATGATTATTCCTTCCTCCCTGACAAGGATCTCCGATCTCCCTTGTAATATCATCTATTTTTGTATTTGTTTCATATGCGCCTGTATTTTTTCTTTATCTTTTTATATATTCTTGAAATCTATTTTATTCCATTTTTTATTTTTTGCTTTACGTCCTTTAGTCAGAGTTGGAAGGCATGCACCTTTTTCCTTCCTTGGATTCGAATTTCTTCCCACCAACCCTTGGATTTTTTAATGAATGTAGGGTCTCTTAACCAGAATACCTCGAATCTAAACCACCTCTTCTTATTACAATGCTTCATGTCAACCTCAAGACATATCGGCCAGTGGTTTGATCCCATACAAGGAAGGATTGAGGTCTCGTAAAATATATCACTACTGACGAGCTCTTCCGACACAAAAAACCTATCCAACATTGATGCTATTTGATGAGCACTTCCTTGCCTATTGTTCCAAGTATATTTAGCATTCATTGTTGGTATGTCTACTAGTTGCAATGTTGGGTATGTGTTATATTATTTCCACGATTATCCCCACGCGTTGTACGTTGCGTCGGGCGCAGCAAGGGGGTCACAAGGGGGGCAACCCCACTCATAGGCGGACCCACCCATGGTTTTGTGCATGAGTTTGCACATGGCTTTTGGGGGACGATGGTTTTCAGCCCCTGGTATTTTGTAGATCCGGTCAAGGGAACTACGGTTATGTTCTAATCCATGGTTAATGGATTAGGGTTTATGTATACTTCAACATGTATATATATGTGTTGTAACACTGAAATGAATATAATGAAAAATCAAGCTGGTCGTCCCAATTTGGGATCCAGGGGAAAATCTCTGTGTATATCAGTTTTATGTTTTATGCTCTCGCTATTGTTTATTTTCTGTTTTTAAGATTCGTTTGTAGATAATTTATGTATAGGGTTAGAACCTACATTTGGTATCAGAGTTGTTTTGGCTTCAAGGGGATGTATTTGCTACTGAGGGGTTTTTTTTCTCAGGCCTGAGGTAGACCTTGTTCAGTGGGAGATCTACAGGATCGATTCTTGCGGTGAAAGAATATGGCGAGCAGTGGAAAGATAGAGATTGAGAAATTTAATGGTTAGAGTTTTGAGTTGTGGAAGCTCAAGATGGAGGACCTGTTGTTGGATAAAGATCAATGGATCGCAGTAGATCCAAGTACTAAACCAACGACAATGTCAGATGAAGGCTGGAAGAAGTTGTACCGGAAGGTGAAAAGCACAATATGGTGGTGTGTCTTAGATTCGGTATTGTTGAATGTATCTGGGGAAGCTACGGTGAAGAATTTGTGGGACAAACTTGGGACTTTGTACCAATCTAAGTCTCTGGTGAATAAATTGTTCCTGCAGAAAATTTTTTGTATAACCTAAGGTTGAAGGATGGAGACTCGGTGATAGAGCATCTGAACGCCTTCAATAATGTGGTAAGCTAGCTAACATCTGTTGATATTAAAATATCATATGAAGACAAGTACATCAGTTTGTTGTGTTCTCTACCAGATTCGTGGGACAATCTGGTTATTGCAATAGGTAGCAATACAACTACCTTGAATTTTGATGACATTGTCTCAGCCTTGCTATCGGAAGAAATGAGACGAGGAAATATGGAGGGTCAGAATGGAGATGCCTTATTTGTACGAGGAAGGTCCTAGAACAAAAACAAGAATAAGGTTTTGAGTGGGAGATCTAAATCTCCTGGAAAGTTTGTAAAGGTGTGCTGGAAATTCGGAAAGGAAGGGCACTACAAAAAGGACTGCAAATCTAAAGCTCTTGAGAAAGGAAAGGGATATGATGATGCTCCTTGTGTAGAGGAAAAAACCACCTCGGATGAAGGTGGGGATGTGTATTTGGCTTCTTCTTCAAATACACACGTAGATCATGAGTCATGGTTGATTGAATCGGGTGCATTATTTCACTTCACTCCCCATAGGGAGTGGTTCTGCGAGTATGAGAAATATGATGGCGGTGATGTATTATTAGGGGATGATAAGAAGACCAAAATCATCGGATGTGGAAAATTCAATCTGAAGCTACAAGGTGGAAGGATTAGAACACTTCCTGGTGTTCTGCACATTCCTGCATTGGCTAGAAATCTGATTTCTATAAGCAAGATGGATGATGCAGGTGTAAAAATAGTGTTCGAGAAAGAAAATTGTAAGATGGTTCAGGGAGCGCTGGTATTAATGCGGGGAGTTCAGATTGGAACTCTATACAAGATTCAGGGCAACATTGTTATTGATGGTTGTAACAGTTCTGTGGTTCCCGAAAGTGGAGCAGAAAGCCTAGCGGTCTCTGGAGAAAAGACCATGCTATGGAGTGGAGCAGAAAGCCTAGCGGTCTCTGGGGAAAAGACCATGCTATGGAGTGGAGTAGAAATCCTAGCAGTCTCTGGAGAAAAGACCATGTTGTGGCATCAAAGGCTTGGACATATTGGAGACAAGGGCCTTCGAATACTGCATGGAAATGGTATGGTAGAAGGTATGTCTAATAGCTCTCTGGATTTTGATTTCTTTGAACATTTTGTATATGGGAAGCAGAATCGAGTGAGTTTTCCTTCTGGTGCTAAGAGGGTGAACAAGATATTAGAGCTTGTGCACAATGATGTGTTTGAAACTGTGTTGCTTCCATCACTGGGTAAGTCTGTGTACTATGTTTCATTCATAGATGACTTCTTAAGGAATACATGGATATATTTCTTGAGGAAGAAATATGAAGTCTTTGACAGATTTAAAGAATTTAAGGCTCTGGTGGAAAACCAGATAGAGAAGAAGATAAAGGTGCTGAGGATAGATAATGGTGGGGAGTTCTACAAGAAGGAATTTGAAGATTTCTGTAAGAAGTGTGGTATAGCACGGCAGAAGACTACTCCATACACACCTCAGAAAAATAGAGTTGCAGAAAGAATGAACAGAACGATGATGGAAAAGGCAAGAAGCATGCTCAGTGGTACTGAGTTAGGACAAGAATTCTAGGCAGAGGCAATGGAGACTGCATGTTACTTGGTTAACAAATCACCTTCATCAGCATTGGAGGATATGACTCCACATGAGGTATGGAATGGTAAGAAACCCTCTCTTTCACATCTGAGGGTATTTGGGTGTGATGCATATGTACATGTTCTAAAGGAGAAAAGGACCAAGTTGGATAATAAATCTGAAAGGTGCATCTTTATTGGGTATAAGGATGGTTTAAAGGGTTACAAGCTTTGGAACCCGGAAACAAGGAAGGTTGTGTACAACCGAGATGTGATGGTTAGAGAGGTGAAAGATGTTGTTAAACATGAAGTCCTACCAAAGGAACCTGACAAGATAGAGTTTGAGCTAAAGGCCGATGAATCAGACTCTACACCAGAAGAAGACTCAGAAGAGGAAGAGCGACAAACTCCAGCTGTGAGAAGATCAGTTCGGGAAATTAGACAACCAGAAAGGTATAGTCCATCTGCTTTCTATTCAATTTTTTCTTTAACTATAACTGATGATGATCCCATAACCGTCAAGCAGGAAGTAGATTCAGAGGATGGAAAAATTTGGAAGGAGGCCATGGTTGATGAAATGGCATCCTTGCATAAAAATGAGGCATGGGAGCTGGTGG
Organism: Pinus albicaulis; assembly: GCA_034641835.2. Lineage (NCBI taxonomy): Eukaryota > Viridiplantae > Streptophyta > Pinopsida > Pinales > Pinaceae > Pinus > Pinus albicaulis. Next base: position 592,550,273 of record CM076584.1, on the reverse strand, counting down.
AGTTGTCGGCTGGAAGGAAGCCCATCGGGAGAAAATGGGTGTTTAAGAAGAAGATGAATGTAGAAAGAAAGGTGGAGAAATACAGTGCTAAGTTGGTAGCAAAAGGTTATTCCCAGGTGCCGGGAATTGATTTTGGTGATATTTTTTCTCCAGTTGCCAAAGTTACTTCCATTAGATTACTTTTATCTATTGATGCTGCATTTTATTTTGAGGTAGAACAGATGGATGTGAAGACAACATTTCTTCACGGGGATCTGGAAGAGGAGATATATATGAAAATCATGAAGGCTTTATGGTGAAGGGGAAGAAAGAACTGGTATGCAGGTTAAAGAAGTCTCTGTATGGGTTTAAAAAATCACCAAGGATGTTATATTAGAAATTTGATACCTATATACGGGGACTTGGCTTCACCAGAAGCGAGGATCACTGTGTTTATTTTAAATTAATTGGTGACCGTGTTATTTATTTGGTATTGTATGTGGATGATATGTTGGTGAATGGAAATGATAAAGAAATTATCCAAGATTTGAAGACCCAAATGTTCTCCAAATTCAACATGAAGGATCTTGGTGCTGCAAACTATATTTTGGGCATGGGAATTAAGAGAGTTTGGGTAAAGAGGAAGCTCTGGTTAAACCAAAGGAAGTATGTCGAGACTATATTGCAAAGGTTCAATATGTAGGATAGTAAACTGGTGAATGTTCCGATTCCTGTAGGTGTAAAGTTGTCCGTTGAATAGTGTCCCAATAAACAATAAGAAGAGGAGGATATGTCCCCTGTTCCATATGCAAGTGCAGTGGGTAGCCTGATGTATGCAATGGTCTGTACTAGAGCAAACATTGCACATGCAGTGGGAGTATTGAGCAGGTTTATGTCAAACCCAGTGAAGGAGCATTAGATAGTAGTGAAGTGGGTTTTCAGATATTTGTGTGGCACTAGTGATTATGGCTTGTGCTACCAGGGAAGACCAGGATTGGAAAGAGTGTTGGACATTCATGGTTTTGTTGATGCAGACTGGGCTGGAGATTTGGACCAAATAAGATCTACAAGTGGGTATGTGTTTAGCCTATTTGGAGGTGCATTCAGTTGGATGAGTAAAATACAGTCTGTAGTGGCTCTTTCAACTACAGAGGCAGAATATATGGCAGCCACGCATGCAAGCAAGGAAGCAGCTTGGTTGCAGAGGTTGTGTTCAAGTATGGGGTGGTGCAACAAGCTATAAGGATAGACTATGATAGCCAAAGTGAAATTTTCTTGGCTAAGAACCCTGCTTATCATTCAAAGACAAAGCACATTGATTTTCAATATCACTTTGTGAGAGATATGGTTGAGGATAAAAGGGTGTTGTTGGTAAAGGTGGAAACTTTGAAGAATGTTGCAGATACATTGACAAAGTCTGTGAGCACTCAGAATTTCTCTTGGTGTAGAGAAACAATGGGTGTTGTAGAGTTGGACTGATTATTAAGCTCTCTTGTGGCCCCCTGTAGAAAGAAAACAACAAGTGGGAGAATGTTGGATATGTGTTATATTCTTTCCACGATTAGCGCCACGTGCGGTACGTTGCGCTGGGCGTAGCAAGGTGGTCACAGGGGGGGTAGCAGTGCCCTGGGATTTTTTTTTTGGTGTGCGGACCCACTCATAGGTGAACCCACCCATGGTTTTGTGCATGAGTTTGCACATGGTTTTTGGGGGACAATGGTTTTCGGCCCCTAGTATTTTGTAGATCCGGTCAAGGGAACTACGGTTATGTTCTAATCTAGGGTTAATGGATTGGGGTTTATGTATGCTCCGACATGTATATATATGTGTTGTAACACTGAAAGAAATATAATGAAAAATCAAGCTGGCCATCTTGATTTTGGATCCAGGGGAAAATATCTGTGTATATCTATTTTATGTTTTATGCTCTCGCTATTGTTTATTTTCTTTTTTAAGATTTTTTTTTAGATAATTTCTGTACAGGGTTAAAACCTACACGCAAGTGAATTAGCATATCTCTGAACATCTCCATCTCGGGCTCATCTCTTCGTATTCCTCATTTTTTCTCCTCCAGACTTGTGATCATGTTAAAACCTCCTCCTACCAACCAATATTTCTCATTATGAATATTCTTTAACATTCCTATGCTATCAGGGAATGTTTCCTTTTCTCCTAGAATATGAGGTCCATAAACAGAGGAAACAAGAATCTGATCTCTCGTCCCAGTTTTCCTAAAGCGCCCTATTATGATACGAGGTAGACCTATCCATCCTTCTACCATGATCTCTGTTGGATTCCATAGAATAGTTATGTCGCCTGCACTTCCTCTCGAGTCTATGGCTACTGCTTCGTGTTTAGGTTTCAAAGATTGAAATATTGACTCTAACCATTTCCACAAGACTTTATTTTCCTGAAGGAGTACCTATTGCGGTCTCTCTATCTTCAATATTTCTTGCAAATATCGCTGTTTTCCTTTACTGTTAAGGCCCGCCACGTTCCAAGTGATGAATATCATTGGGAAACTTTATGTAGTTGTTAGAATACCGCTAAAAGAGGTGTTACCCTTCCCGAATTTACTAACATTTATCCAACCATTTGAATAGATTCCTGCAAATTATTTCTACCCCTCTTCTTTCCTCCTTTAGGTTGAGTAATAGTTTCCTAATTGTTTCTTTTTTGTGTACTAAGCATGTCTACCATTTCTGCTTGTCTAATCTCTTGGGAAATTATATACTATTCAAAAGTTTCTTTGTATAGTGTATTTTGGTCTTCGGGTATAAATCTATCATCTAGATTTGTCCATTCTTGCAACAATTTATTTAGAACCATCTCTTTCGTGATTAAGTCATCCTTCATTGTATCTACTTCCATGGCCGATTGTTCCACCATCTGAGTTTGGTCTTGTTTTTCTGTCAGTTCTACTTGAGCCTTTATTTTAGCCTTCGTGGCTTTTTGGCTTGTGTTTCTGCGACTTTCTTCCAGGGACTGTTAAACTTCTTTCAATCTTTCTCCCGTTTCTTGCAGTATTTCATATCTGTTATGATTGTTCTTCTAATTAGATGGGGTAATGTTCTGATTTACATGCGGTTTATTGTTCTTCCTTCTGCTAGCAACTATCTTAAATCCATCATCCTTCTCTGTGGATCCTCCTCCTACCTTTGGTTGCTTCCCTTCCATCTGATTCAGGATGTTAAGAGGGCATGTTTTAAATAAGTAACCATATTCATAGAATCTTCTATAGCGAAACGATGTGTGTTCATAATCAAAAAGTTGTTTCCATACTTCTCCTCCATATACCAATTCTATTGATTCTGGAAGAGGCTCAGTTATATTCATATAAACGTAAATGCGGGCAAACAAAGTATACCTTCCTCGACGGGTGGTTTCCACTATCTTCACAAATCTTTCAAGAGAGTTTCTAATGGCTTCCAGTATTTCTGGATCCCAGAAATCGACTGGCAATGTAAAGAGCGTCATCCATATTGGTTCTGACAAAAATTGTTCTTGATTAGGGTTATAACATTCCTCCCATTACCTCAGAAATAAACCAACATTATGGTAGAAATATGGTCCTCCCTCAAAAATTCTCCCTTTATGCATGATATTAGTAAAGATCACTGTAAAAAATCTTCAAGCCCCAAATTTAAGATCTATGTGGCCTTTTGGTTGCCATTTTAATTGGATCCATTTGATTAAATCCTTCTCGATTAGCCAAATACCTATAAATTTGCAAATCAAGGCATGATCCTTCATATAACTTCGATATTGGTCTAGTTTTTTTTCCGGAATGACAAAGCAAGGCTTCTTTGTGGCTCTTGGCAAGCATTGGCCTCTGGTCTTTGCCTGCCATTGGGCGCCCAACACAGGTCCTGCATTAGGGCCAGCCCCGCCTTGCGATCCTATCTGCTTACCACTGGACATGTCGTATTGATAAACCATGGTAATACTTTGGGAAAAACCCGCTACCCTGGTTTATCAATATTGTATGTCCAAAAAACAATAACTCATTTCATATAACACTTGTTCATATGACATTTTTAAAAATTAATCAATTTAATTACAAGGGAAAAAGGGAATAATTACTTTGCACATAAATTTCCACCTTTGATTTGTGAATACTACTAAAAATATTTTAGAATATTTGGAGGTTAAATTCTTACTATCCACTTAATAATTATTGATAATTAAATTAAAATTATGAAAACCATATTCCAAAATAAGTATAATATGCAGCTTTGTTGATTAATACCTACCTCTTATAAAAATAAAAATTTAACCCTGTTGGGAAAAATACTGAGAGGGTGGGGGGGGGGGGGGGGGTGAATCAGTATTTAGGGCATACTCAAATATTTTTACTTTTCATGTTCTAAAACCCATACGCTACTTTACTTGATCAGACTCGCGTATATACGCGGATTTTATTCACAAAAACTCGCGTATATGCAAGATCTTAATATGCAATTAATTCATTTACTTAGATCCTTATTCATTCATCGTATTTTTATATAGCAAATGCATATGTGCAATACCGCAGTAAATCATCACACATAAGCATCACACATGAACACCGTGATTTTAGGTGGAAACCCAAGTCGGGAGAAAACCACCTACGACGTTGTCTCCTCAAACCTTCAATATTTTATTATAAAGAAAACATCTTACAACTATGTACCGGCGTGCACTCATACCAAGACGCAGCACCACCTGCGCTCGTTTATTAGCCTCTCCCGGAAGGGAGCCACGACCCTTGCTCTCGTTTACCAAATTTCAACTCCGGCGGGAGCTACAACCCCCCGACTAAAGGCTACAACCCTCAAAGACCACCGCAGACTACGTTTCATCAATTTTCAAACTAGATCCAAAATCTTTCTTATAGCACAACTTGCAGTGCCACTTTTTCATCATATTTTCGACCGGGACCCACTCCATACATTTAAGCTCAATCATACATCAAAACGGATACTTATCAATTCAGACAACCCAGATCAGATAGCAGTAACACAACAGAACAGATCAGACATTTCATACTTCATCCTTCAGCAAACCCTAGTTTTCATACGCGCTTTCCTTTTACTGATCCAATGTATATACGCGCCTTCATGCATATAAACCCGTGTATACCTCTGCACATACTTCAGAACTGATTTCACTACCCATACGCGCTTTTTCTTTATAAAACCCGCGTATATACGCGTTTCCGCTGTAATAAACTAGCGTATAGATCTTCAATCATTACAGAGCAGCATACTTCTTCAAATCAGATATTCAGTTCAGATTTAACCCTTCACTTCAGACAGATGTTCGCCTCATCTCTGATCTAAACATTCCATAAACAGATCTAGAAGATACAAATACATTTCAGATCTAGATAACCTTCTTCATCATCACAGATTCAAATCTATCATCAAACTGTTACCCTTTCCATTCAGACATACTTCAGAGTGAAGTATTCATTCAAACCCAGACTCGTGCACTCCTATTGCACAATGATTTTCTTCTCCTTATATAGGTTTACCCTTTATCAATACCATGAGCCAAAACCACATCACTTCCGATGGTATTCCTGGACGGGATCAAATAGACAACTCAGCGCTCAATACAATGGGTCAATACTATGGTAGTAACCCCCGGTTTTACACATTTAGAGCGCAATTGACCATACGTGACTTGGCACGTTCTTTTCTGCGTGCATACACGCCTTCTATTAAGCAAACCCTCGCATGCCTTATGACATACACTTTTCATCATTACTCTTGCACATACTGATATTTCTTTCTTCTGCGACTTCTGTACTACTTGTAGAACATCAGATTTACATAATTAACAAGTTCATCAAGTCAAGAACAACTTCATCAAGTAGGTTGCCATCATCTTCTTCAAGTGTTGCCATCATCTTCATCAAGTGGGTTGCCATCAAGGACAACAGATTGCATCATATTGCCAACAATCTCCCCCTTTGGACTTGATGGCAACCACGATGGTGTTTGATCACAACAGATAGATACATTAAGCATAATGATATTCTCCCCCTATTCAAACACCATGTCACTCTCCCCCTTTGACATCAAGGGAAAAGGGCGGATCAAAACCAACATAAGGTTTTTCTCCTCATGTAGATAGAAGAGCGATGTAGATATGATGTGCATTGAAGTTACCATGCTCCCCCTGAGTATATTTTTCAATGAAGTACATGACTCTATGACCTTCCTATCACCAAGGACTCATACTTACATCAAAGATCCAACCAAGTGGATTTACATATGAGACTCAAATAACCAACCAAGAGGGTTTACATAATTTGACTCAAGTACCCAACCAAGTGGATTTACATATTTGATCAAGTCCTTACATGACTGAATATTACAATTTTACATCATAGGTCTCAACATGACCTTTTCATCAAATTACAAATATGACTTTTTATAACCAGTACCAGAAAGACCTCAAGAGAGAGAGATCTTATTTCAGAATCATCATAATGCCAACAATACATTATACTCAGCAAGGCTAATGCTCCCCCTGAAAATGTGCATCCAAGCATCCTTTCCATGTGACCAAGGCTCCTCCTTAGCTTGTGCAACCTGAAACTCTTTCAACAACAAGTTATTAGCAACAATCTCTGCATGATCTGTCCTTATCTCTGAATCATAAGACTTCCATCTCATCCATAAAGAATACTCTTCAGCAAAAAGCAAACAGGGCTCATCATAAGAAACCATGTATCATGTCATCATCATTTAGAACTGAGAAATAAGCAGATACAGTGCCAATAATACAATCATTAGTAGTCAGACTGATGCTCCCCCTGAACCTATGCTCCTGATCTTCAGCTGTCATACAAATTTTCTTATCATTAGTGCATACGCGACTGTCTCCACTGTAACTTGAGTGTATACGCGACTTTATTTCACCGAACCCGCGTATGGAAAGTGAAACATTGAAAACTTCACATTCCTTCATCTCCCCCTGATTTTGTACCACATGTACCTGTCTTCTTCACATCAGATGCTCTGTCAGAAATAAATACAACCAGAATAACCAAAACCATCATGGGAATCACCATACATCGCTCCCCCTGTGATGATACATTACTAATCCCTATAATGTATCTCACATCTCTCCTGCAGTCATTCAGAGAAGTAAGATTTAGAAGCGGATGACTGTTGTAGGGTCAGTATTCCCTACGTTTCTGACTGGTCCTCCTTCCTATTCCATATTTTCTTGAAATTTCTAATTGTGTGCTGAAAATTAACCAATTTCTCAGATCTGTTCATCCTGCATTTTTTTTCCACATGCCCATACTTGTTACAAGCATAAAATCTTATATGACCAGAGAAGTAAGCATAAGGATCATAGTGTGTTTCTCTGTTCTTCCTTCTATTGCAATCAACTTCTTTATGACCATACTTGTTGCATGAAAAACAATATCCCTTGAAGCAACCAGAGTACCTTTCTGAATAGAATCTATTTGATTGTGACTGAAATGGTCTACTTCTGCAATTTGCTGCAACATGCCCATAATTATGACATTTAAAGCATTCAACATTAGTGAATGATTTTCTTTGAGCATTCATGTTTGTTGGTTGAACTTTTGTTTCTTTCACAACTTCTGGTTTTGCTTTGTCATCCTTTGAATTTTTAGCACTTCCTTGTAAACTAGATTCTCCTTTGACCGTTTCATGAAAACCAAGACCAAGTTTAATAGCTGGAGACCTTTGATTACTAAGAATATTGTACAGAATCTTGGTACTATCTTGAAACCTCAAGAATTTATCCTTCTCTTCTAATTTACCTTTAAGAATGTTTACCTCAACCTCCAATTTTTGGCATTGCTTCTTCATGCTTTCTTCGACCCTTTTTCCTTCTTCTACTTGATCATTCAATTTTAACATTTCTTCCTTCAACCAATTTTCTTGTTCTTCACATGTTTGTAGCAGCTCTTCATTCTTCTTATTTGATTTTTCCATATCTTCTTTGAGAGAGATGATTTCTTCTTCAAGTCCTTCCTTTTCAACTGATAGGGGTTCTTCATTCTTCTTATTTGATTTTTCCAGATCTTCTTTGAGAGAGATGATTTCTGCTTCAAGTCTTTCACTTTGATTGGTTGCAAAAACGTACAACTTTTGATACTTTTCTATCTGTCCATTCAGTATTTCTTTCTGTTCATTCATTCTAGAGATCATATCTTTGTAGACAGATTCTCTCTTATGAAATTGATTCCAATCATTGCTTTCATCATTGATCTTGAGTTTTGCTTCTAGACTTATACTGTTACGTTCACTATCTTCACCATTGCTTGCACAAGAAAGTGAATCACAAGAACAACAATCAGTTCCTATTTTATCTTCTTCATTTTCTGCCGCACATGTCTTCTGAGATGTCTTCTTTTGAGTAGCCTTCTTCTTTTGCTTCTTTTCCATAAGCACTTGTAGATATTGGTCAGAATCTTCTTCTTCCTCATCAGATACTTCATTTGTATAATAACACTTTCTCTTTTCAAATTGTTTCCCTTTACCATGATTATCTTCATAAGGACATTTACCAGCATAATGACCAACTTTTCCACAAGCAAAACACTTGAAGGGAATCTTACCTTTGAATCTTCCAGTTCCTAGTTCGAGTTTTCTCACAAAATTTGCTTCTTCTTCTTCTGATATATAATTTGATTCCTTGACATCTGCCTTTTCTTTTCCTTTTGCACATACCTTAAAAACATCTTCTTTGATTTGAGAGGGACCTCCTTGTCTCATTTCATAAGCAGTCAGAATACCATGTAGTTGAACAATAGTAAGAGTTTGCAGATCTTGCCTTTCTTCAATAGATGATACTTTTGCCTCAAATTTTGAAGCCAGAGATCTTAAGACTTTTTCCACCAGAGTAGTATCGGTTATGGTTTCACCCAAACTTGTCATACGGTTTACAATATCATCTAGACGTAAAAAGAAACTGGCAATGGCAATACTCTCATCACTACGCATCCTTAAATTTTCATATTCAATTCTGAGAGTTTGGAGTTTTGCACTTTTTACCTTTGTATCTCCTTCATAGCTCAGAATGATTTTGTCCCATATTTCTTTTGCTGAATTTAGCCGCATCACTTTAGCAAATTCTGGTTCAGACATGCTTCCTAACAAAACATTGACTGCTTTGGCATTGACTTCATATTTCTTCCTTTCTGCTGCATCAGTAGGAATACTTGCCAGATACTGATAACCTTCTTCCACGATTGCCCATACTTCTGCACCAAGACTTTGCAGATATGCTTTTGTTCGTATCTTCCAGAATAACAGATTACTTCCATTGAATAGAGGTGGCTTTAAAGACAATACTCCTTCATGACTTCCCATTGCGATGGATCTCCTTCAAGCGATCAAGCTTCTGCAGAAGAACCTGCTCTGATACCAATTGTTGGGAAAAATACTGAGGGGGGGGGGGGGGTGAATCAGTATTTAGGGCATACTCAAATATTTTTACTTTTTCATGCTCTAAAACCCATATGCTACTTTACTTGATCAGACTCGTGTATATACGCGGATACCCTTCACAAAACTCGCGTATATGCAGAGATCTTAATATGCAATTAATTCATTACTTAGATCCTTGCATTTATTCATTCATCAGATGTTTATATAGCAACAGACATGTGCAGTAATAACAGAGTAAATCATCACACATGAACACCAGGATTTTAGGTAGAAACCCAAGTCGGGAGAAAACCACCGCTGCCATTGTCTCAGCCTTCAATATTTTATTATAGAGAAAACATCTTACAAATATGTAGTGGCGCAGACCACTTCTGTCTGCGAGCACCCACCAGCTCGTTCTGACCTCTACGGAAAGGGCCTATGACCTACTCTGGTTACCCGACCTCTCCTGGAAGGCTAACCCCACAGTGAAGGCTACAACCCTCAGCACCACCATGGACCACGTTTCATCAATTTTCACACTGGATCCAAAAGATTTCTTTATAGCACAACTTGCAGGCCACTTTTCATCATATTTTCAGACTGGACCCACTCCATACATTTAAGCTCAATCATACATCAAAATGGATACTTATCAATTCAGACAACCCAGATCAGATAGCAGTAACACAACAGAACAGATCAGACATTTCATACTTCATCCTTCAGCAAACCCTAGTTTTCATACGCGCTTTCCTTCTACTGATCCGGCGTATATACGCGCCTTCATGCATATAAACCCGCGTATACCTCTGCACATACTTCAGAACTGATTTCACTACCCATACGCGCTTCTGATGTAATAAACTAGCGTATAGATCTTCAATCATTACAGAGCAGCATACTTCTTCAAATCAGATATTCAGTTCAGATTTAACCCTTCACTTCAGACAGATGTTCGCCTCATCTCAGATCTAAACATTCCATAAACAGATCTAGAAGATACAAATACATTTCAGATCTAAATAACCTTCTTCATCATTTTCTTCATAGGTGCATCACAGATTCAGATCTATCATCAAACTGTTACCCTTTCCATTCATACATACTTAAGAGTGAAGTATTCATTCAAACGCAGACTCATGCACACTCCTTTTTCTCAATGATTTTCTTTTCCTTATATAGGTTTACCCTTTTTCAATACCATGAGCCAAAACCACATTACTTACAATGGTATTGCTGGACGTGATCTCATAGACATACCAGCGCTCAATACAATGGGTCAATACCATGGTAGTAACCCCTGGTTTTACATATTTACAACGCATTTGACCATACGTGACTTGGAACGTTATTTCCCGCGTGCATACGCTACTTCTATTAAGAAAACCCGTGTATGCCTTGAAACACACACTTTTCATCATTGTTCTAGCACATACTGAAATTCCTTTCATCATTACAACTGAGTTTCTCTGTAGACACATCATATCACATCAGATTTACATCATTACCAGGTCCATCAAGTCAAGAATAACTTCATCAAGTAGATTGCCATCATCTTCATCAAGTGTTGCCATCATCTTCATCAAGTGTTGCCATCATCTTCATCAAGTGGGTTGCCATCAAGGACAACACATTGCATCATATTGCCAACAGGAGCATGGTATTGTCGGTTCAAAGGATCTTGATCAACTCTTTGCCATTGATGTCAAAGGGGGAGGAAAAGCAACAAAGGGCTTCTATAAGACAAACAAAGGAATAGTATTGCCATCAATGCCAAAGGGGGAGATTGTTGGAAATGTTGTAATTGATGGCAAAGGAAGTGGCACGAAGGAGCATCTGAATAGCAACAAGGCAAAGAGAGAAGCAAGGAGCAGCATTAGACAAGAAGCAGAGAGAGTAATAGCGAGATAGCAGAAGCAGCAGAGAGGAAGCAAGGCATATAAGGTATTGAGGCAGTAACCAATGCAGAGACAGTGAATAGAAGTAGAATGCATAATTGAAGCAGAACTGTCCAGAGACAGAGTAGAAGAAAAAAGGCCATCAAACAGAAAAAGGTTTCGCATATTCTGTTAATTATATGTACATTCTTGATAGAATTCAAAAGGAAGGATAGTTGAGTCCCTGTGGACAAATATGAATCATTTTCCGTAAACATCATAAACCCTGTGGCAAGGATTCGAAATTAAATATTTAGTGTATAAATTGAAGGAATTAATGGTTGCAGAGATATGATGAATGTAGCAAAGATTATAATTACGATGGACCATAGTACAATGACCAGCTTGCGGAATCAAGAACTTGAGTGTGCAGTTAGAAGCGGAACATTAATAACAGGCAAAACCTTAAAGCGCAGCTTAATTATAATAATACATTGAAAAGGCGACGGAACCCTGCGTGGAAGAACAGAACCATGACCAAGTGAACAGTGAAGGCGGTTTACGGTTTTCATCACACCACCTATGTGGAGTGAGCGGTATTTGAGGAGTTGGGAGTGATTCCATAAATCACTCGACACGTGGCAAGGAGGACCCATGGAAAACCACTTGTCACTGTGCGCCATCGCGCGTTATAGTTCGACCCAGGATGCCCAGCGATATCGTTGAGCGTCGTTGATCTGGGAAGGGGTCACCGGATGGTCATCATTTGTTGAAGGTGCGCGAATATTAACATAGGTGCGGCGGGCCATCGCACGTTAACGGTCGGCATTGGAGGTCGAGCGATATGAATATATGTCGTTGATCTGGAAACTTGCTAATCTAACGATGATTGGACGCTGGACTTGCGTGAAATTTACTTATGGTACCATGCATGTATTTGATTGGCTATTGACTATATTTGTGGGCCTGGGGCCAAAGGTTTATCATATTGTTTGAAAGCGTTAAAATGCAAAAGGTTAACCTTAATCCTAAAGTTAAGTTCAAAAGTATTAAATTAATTATTTAATTACCAAGATCAATGGAACAGTGTGAGTTATGGAGACCCCGCTGGATTATCTATTTTGACACCGTCCACGAATACCATTAGCAATTGAATGGTTTTGACCCAAGGTTTTAATAAAGGCGAAAACTATATAAGGTGACGAGAATTATGAAGAACTGTGAGCATGCATAAGGGTTGTGAATGAATAATTTTTTCTAAGGAATATATGCATGGGAAAACTATGTTCTTAACTAATAAATATGAATCTACGATGCACCCATGGATATAATGATCTGACAATGATGAATCTCTATTTTGAACGACGGACGAAATCTTGAGGAACAGGTGTGAGTGTATTGAATGAATAAATCTGGTGGCATGCAAGGTATGTCATGTGGAAACAGGTGGATCCAGTGTGAAAAATTGATGAAACGTGGTCCGCAGTGGTGCTGAGGATTGAAGCCTTCAGTGAGGGGGTTGTAGCTCCCTTCCAGTGGTAGCTGGTAAACAAGAACAAGGGGTTTTAGCTCCCTTCCAGGAAAGGCTGGTAAACGAGAGAAGGTTGTAGCCTTCTACAAGTGGGTGCCTGTGTGCTGGTATAAGCCTGTGCCAGCATAAAATTGTAAGAAGTTTTCTTTATAATAAATATTGAAGACTGAGATAACAGCAGCAGTGGTTTTTCTCCCGAATTGGGTTTCCACCTTAAATCCTGGTGCTTATATGTGTTGCTTATGTTTGATGGTTTGTTCAGTTATTTTTGTTCATATATGATGAATAAATGATGCAATGATCTAAGTAAAGACATAATAAGATCTCTGGACATACAAGTTGAATGCAGTAATGTAACCTATGGTTTCAAGAGAAAGGAAAACAAAAATTGTCAGTCAGCTCTAAATACTGATTCACCCCCCCCCCCCTTTTCAGTATTTTTCCAACATCTAGCTGCAGTTATTTTTCTTGCACCAGTGCAGGCAGACCTTCCAGAAATTTTTTTACCTTTCTTCATATTCCATTTCATAATATTCCCTCAGTTTTCTTCTTTAAATCCCAGAATGATTAACCTTCCCACATTCTTCTGAATTTACCCTACTCGCTTCGTAAAAATCCCACTTTACCCTTGAATTTTTTTCCCTATCCCACTTTTGTTTATCCCCTCTTGTACTATTCCTGGAATCCCTGTAAAAAAATTCCTTCCAATTCTGAAATTTTCCCCTTTCCCACTTCTTTGTTCCCTCAAGAATTCATTGCAGGATCTCATACACAAAGAGCAAAAAGATACTTTGAAGCATCAAGAAAGGGTGAAGCAAATTTCTAATATCAGTTGAGGAAGCTATGTTAGAATTCCAGCCTATATTTTACTTAAATTATCTGTTCTTTTTTTTCAGAAAATATGCTTGCACTAGTGCAAGCATATCGTCCTATATAATAATACAAGCAGAATGGTACCAGCAGAACAGCATAGTAAGCGGTGTAAACAGATCGGTGCAAGCATGCAACTTAACAAAAGCAGAGTACAATTTGTTCTTTTCATAAGTATATGTCATAGGAAAGTGCTCATCATGAAATTTTACAACAAGCCTTTTCACTTATTTAAGGAGTACGTGTGCTATCATATTAACTAGGAGAAAATTATTTGAAGTACAAAGTATTTTTAGTTAATAATCATGATCATTTTTTTAATAAATGCTAAAGTTCTTTGTTTGAATTATGAAGGAGTGCAGAAATGTTTAACCGTTGCTTCGATATAATTACCCTTTCCGCCATGATCCTAAATGTCCTTCACTTATAATGATTACCTCACTTAGTTGTTAAAAACGCCGCCGCAAGTACCAATCTCGCACGATTCTAAACATGTCGCGCATCCACGGCTATTTTGGTGGGATGGATCGGTGATAAGACAGAAGGGATGGTGGACAGTTGGATCCCTATCTATAAAGAGCCAAATTTTTCGGTATTTCATGCAATTTTTGGACTGTTCATAACTATTAAGCAGATATGCCGCTTGTTCAATGTGAACCTTCGTCCCTTAGTGAGGTAGATCAGATCCCTGAGTTTCACAATAGTATTGCACTATTGCGAGACTCGAGCTTTCTTCATTTTTGTAGAAATTTGATGAGCACAACATTGAAGTGGCCCTACAGTTTGCAAAGAGTTTTAAAAATGGTCGTGTAAAGATTGGGCCCCTGAAATTTAAAGTCACGGAAAAATAGATAGCAGCAGCGACGGGCTTGTGAAACAATGGTGTGCAGTACTTTAAAAATTAGAAGCTCAAGAGGAAGCACTGGCAACATTTCATCGTTGATAAGGACATGAAGGTAGACAAGAAGAAAGGAGTTCCACGCAGCGCCCTGCTAGGACAGTGGCTAGGCCTCCTTGTTATCCTTCAGAAATTCGTGACTTGTGAGGGAAGGTACTCCCTCACATTTGTGTATCATTTCACGATGTTGCAACACTTCGAACCCGGCCAGCATGTCCGATGGAGGATGGATTTCACTTATTTTTTCTTAAGAGTTTGGAAAAGATGGCCAAGAGTGTGCAGGGCGCACGGGAAAACCAGGCCGATAAGAAATTATATCACCACGGGCTGATCAAAATCTTGGTCCAGAAACAATTGGAAATTAAGGGCATGACCTGGAAGGCGTTGTTGAAGCAGCTAGATAAAAATCCATCTACAAGAAAGAAGACAAATGTTAAAAAGAAAACAATGACCCCCGCCAACACAAGCAAGGGTCGAAGTGTAAAGAGAAGTCCTTCTTGCACCAGTGCAAAAAGGAAACGACCCAAGAAATCAATAGAAGAAAACGGCCCATCTCCAAAGAAAAAGAAGACAGCGGGTACACCTATTGAAGAAACTCCTCCGATGCCACCAGTACATGAACAAACCCCTAAAGAAGACGATTTGCTGTCAGTCCTGGCAGACGCAACAAAATCTGTGGAAGTTGAAGATGACACTCTGTTGGTCGATTTTATTAAGGCCCAGAAAAAGAATGAAGAACCTGGTGCAGAACCACAGTCCCCAAATAACCTTGAATCCCCTCCTGCACCAGTGCAAGAAGAAGAAGAACCGAAAGAGCAAGAAGAAGAATAACAACTGGAAGAAGTGCAAGAAGAAGAAGAACCGGAAGAGCTAGAAGAAGAAGAATAACCGGAAGAAGTGCAAGAAGAAGAAGAACTGGAAGAAGTAGAAGAAGAAGAAGAACCGGAAGAGCAAGAAAAAGAAGAAGAAGAACCGGAAGAGGAAGAAGTATTTACTGAAGTCATGAGGGATAGTGAGGTCCCTAAAGAAAATACAACCCCTGTCAGGACAGAAAAGGAAGAAGACTCGGTAGCTCCTGCTGCTCGAATATTCAAGCTAGAGCTTCAAGTGCCGAACTTAGAGTAGCTCGTAGCTAAAGTGTAGGAGGAAAAATAACAGAATAAATAAGAATTCACGGCGGAGATCCAGAAAAATAAAGGAGAATTCAGTGTGTGGAAGTATTGTGCTTCGCAATGTTTCAAACGACTTAAAAGGTGATGAAGAAATTGAAGAACAACAAAAAGAAGAAGTTTGAAACATTGCAGACTGATGATAGTATGCCAGAGCAGGAGTGAGCTGGAACACTCGAAGTTTTGAAGGTTTTTTTTGTAGAGGTAAAGAGTTGGGTGAGGACACACAACAACTTAGGGATGGGAGGATGTTAGCCCCCTAATTTTCTCTCTTTTTACCATTTTCCCCTTCCTAAATCATAGCCATTTACCTCTATTTCACCTCCTTTATGCACCCTCATCTTGCACCAGTCCAAGCACGGTGACATATTTCGTATAAACCTTTATTCTTCAAGTTTTAATTCAATTTAGCATTAATTAAATATTTGTTACATGATTTCTTACTTTTAAATCACTTTTGTAACTTATCGATATCTCCAATGGTTATTTGATACTAAGAGTGCTTACCGTGACCGCTGATCTTAGTGCAGGATCGGATCTTGCACCATTGCGAGCACAAGAGATCTTCACGGAAGATCCGAACCTCCTCGATCACCGCCTCGTCTTGATCTGCTTCAGCCACGATAGTGAATTATTCAAAGGCAGCCGAGACCAATCCGTGAAGGGTGAAAGTTGGTTAGCTACGGCCAGTTTTGCAAAATCGTCTTATTTTGAAGACCGAAACTAAATTCTGCATTTTGTTATGTAATCAGTTAAAGGACCTATTTTGGACCTTGTCCAAGGGCCTATATAATGTAAAAAATGTAAATAGGACTAGAGGAGGGAGAGAACTTTTGAGCAGAGTTTTTAGAGCGAAGTTTGATAGGTGGTAACAGGTTGTTTTGTTATCGCCCGAATCTGTTCTGGACATTGTATTAACGCATGTATTCGCCTCAATGAATTAATAAAAAGGGAGCTCTGCCTCATGTTTCAGAAATTATTTTTCTATATATAAGCTAATGAATCGATTAATTTACTGAGTAGCGTTTTAACTTAAAAGGGAAACGCGTTGGTTGGCTAGGGCCCAGCCAACCCCGCACGTTTACCCCATTTTCTGTTTCTTGTAATTTGTGTTTATATTATCAAAGTGTGATTTAACATTCAGCACATGTATTCCTTTCTGAGTGAAAACGGATCCGTTGTGTGAAGTAAATACATTTTCTTTCCCTGCAATTTTACTTTCCTGCACTTGATTTTAGATTGGTTTTCCTCCGCCTGGTACAAGCAGGAGAAACAAATCTACACCAGTGCACGTTGGTGTGATATTTTATTTTCCTGCACTTCCATTTAATTGGTTTTTCCGCCTGGTCCAAGCATGAGAAATGAACCTGCACCAGTGCACGTTGGTGTGATGCAGCAAGTTTTATTAATCTACTTTATGCAATCTTCTTTCTTTCTTTAAATGTTTATGATAGGATAAATGATTGAACACTCATTTTAAGGATTAAATACTAAGTGCAAGAAGCTCTGATCCAGTGCAAGAACCAGTTTCTTGCCACAAGATATGAGTGCTCTGAACCTTGAAAAGTATGAGCCCTTGCATGAAGTAAAAAATCCTTCAATAAAGACACTATTTATACCTTCTACATAAATCTCTGATCCTGCACTAGTGCAGGACAGATTAATGCAAGAAGGAAATCTCTAAGGAAGTAGGTTTAAGGGCCCATCTAACGAGACTGCTAAAGTGTCTCTGCTAAGAGAAAACACACACTCGGTAGATTAAACAACCATTAGTGGGAGTGATTGCCTTTTATCTTTAATTCTCTCTTGCAAATGCATACTTCCTCGTTCCAGTCTTAGATTATTTTTTATGGTTCAAGTTGCCTTCTTCTCTTTTGATTTGATTCTGCAATCTTTCCTTTAAAGAAATTAGGGATTTACATTAGGAAGATTCATACCATCTCTAGCATTGCCTTTTCTTCATCTCTAAGTTTATGAATCCCCCGGGTTGACAAATTAAGTGTTGAGGAGTTTTCTTAAGTGTAATTCCTGCACCCAACAATGCTCACTTTACACTATGCATTATTCACTTCCTCCATACTTATGAGGAGATTGGAGCAGTAGGAAAGTGGTTGAGAAGCCACTCATTTTATTAGTCTCTATTGCAGTTGAGGGTAAAGCTGCGTTGGTTGCATTTGAGGGACCATTATCCTTCTCATTTGTTACATATGGAAGCAAGCATTATTCTCATTTTTGCTCCCTACGGTTCTATTGTCTCTATTTTTATGAGGAGCATGCTTGGGAGAAAGACACATTGGGTGAATGTGTCCTTTGAGGGAGAATCTTCCCACACTTTTTGCACTACATGTTCTAAGGGGAGCATGGGATATGGCATGGTCACCTTAACAACACATTTGTCTCTTTATGAGGTGAGCCATATGATGGATGTGATACCATATGATGATGGTCTCCAACTCATCATATATGGAATGGTTTGGGCCAGCCTGATTTGCAGTGTTGGAGGAGAGATCTTGGGAGATCTAGTCCTCATCTTGCCACTTGAGGGAAACCTTATTGCCACCCAGAATCAGAAGACACTCTACACTTATCCTAAGTGGAGAGGAGGACAGCATGGGGTAGACTATTTTTTCTACCATATGCAGATTTTTATCCCACCTACTTTGCTGGAGCCAAAGGTGGAGGACAGTTTTCAAGAGTTGCCTAGTTGGGAGGTGACTCGTTTTGCATGGCTAATAGCTTGGGGATGGAGGATCCATATGGGAGAGATAATTCCCATTATATTTCAGATCCCATTCCTCAAGGGGACCTCTAGACATCACTTTTGCTATCCTCTTGAGTATTTCACCTTTACATGATGATAGCTTGATAGCTGACTTGCATGCTGAGGAGGAGCAATGTGGGGACTTGATTGATGAGATAGCATCTCTTTACTTGGAGGAGATCATAATACATGGATGATATAGGGAGTGGAGGAGAAATAACTCATTTCTATCCTTGCACTTGCTTGAGGACAAGCAATCTTTGAGAGGGGAGGACTATAATGTTCCAAAATTAGCATGAAGCTAATTTGAACATTAATTTTTCTCATGCCATCTAGGAGGTGAATAAAATGGGTGAGGAGACCCATGA